>JACEEZ010017375.1:25000-30000 GCA_016584305.1 Chionoecetes opilio
CTGCAAAATCCTGTGTCTTTGAGTGCATTGCGGCGATGATGATGCCGCCAACGCCGCCACGCCTCCGTCACCACCGGCTCCCTAGCACCCACTGCAGCACCCCCACCCTCCCACCCTGACGTCGTGCAGCCCCCCCCCCCACCCCTACCCCCTCCACCCTCCCCTAACCCCCCCCCACTAAACCTCACCACCCCTATTCCTTGCATCCCCTTGCAGTAGACTTAAGATTTATATTTTGTAGTTGCATTTTTCCCAAAAAAAAATTTCAAGAACTTACAGCAATGTCATGAGAAAATAGTCCTTACTTAGGTTTTTGTATAGATTTTTTTCAAATTCATAACTCAGATTAATATCAACTATGGATTCATATTTTTCATAGTAACGTCATGATAATATTTTTCAATTCTCCACTTGAAACTAATATTCAATTGTCTGGTATTTTAGAATTTTGTTATCGTTTGATGTGTTTGAATGTAGTGTGACCCCTCTCCTTTCCCCTCCTTCCCTAGTCCCTTTAAGTGTAGGGTTTCCTTCCCTTCCCCTCACTCGCCTGACTGCAGAGTGAGTGTTCCCTTCCTTCCCTCCACCTGTGTCTGTCAGTGATCTCGTGAGTGTCAAATCCCCTCCTCCTCCTACTCCTGGTCCCCCTCGTCCTGTGCCTCCCCCCCCCTCCTTCTAATGTCCTTAGGTAGTGTAGCTAAACCCTTCCCCGTCACTAAGGTCCATGGGATCCCACCTGTGTCCTTCGTCCTTGTGTGTAATGTTTATGTTACTCCTCACCCTTCCCTTACCCTGAGGTCCTACCCTGTAAGCTGTTATTTGGGTCCCCTGGGTTCCCCTCCCCTCCCCCCCGGGCCCCGTGTGCCGCATAAAGCTGCCTAGGTCAGGCCGGGTCAAACTCAATCTCTCCTCTAACGCGAGTCTCAACACTCCAAGATCCTGTCGCTGGATTCAGTTCCGGTGTCTGTGGAGGCCGTGATCTACTTACGAGTGTGCAACCCGACCAATGCTGAAACCAACGTAGATGACTACAGGTGCTCCTCCGCTGCGTCTCCCGCTTCCTCTCCTCCTTTGTTTCTTAGTCGCTCCTTACTCTCAGCCCACACGGCGGGTGTCTCTTCTCTCCCGCTGGTCTGGCGGACCCCTCTCGGCTCTTCTCTCTTCACCCAACAGCTTGCTGGCTAGTTAGTAGCAACTCTCTTTGACTCCTTTCCCGAACCTCGCCGAGTGCCTCCAGCGAGAGGGCGTGGTACACTGTCGAGGATTCAGAGTGCCTCACATGGTGGCCGTCACTCCGGCGAGGTGCCTCTATCCCCTCACGGCGGCGACACTCACACTTGGGCCCCGGGTGGCCCTGGACCACCACCTCCACATCAAGACAGCATCAGCGACACACACGATAGTTCTCCACACGTGTCCGGCCTCACCCAGAGCAGCTCTTCTACCCATAACACTTTTTGGTTCTAGTTCTTCCACAGAAGAGATTTTCTTCAGTTTATACCTGGGCTCGACGCCTCCCTCAGCCCGGACCTCGAGATTCCCTCTCCCATCCAGAGCAGGAGACCCGGGCCCGGGGGCGTCGACCCCGGGGGAGCTAAATTCCGTTTTAATAGTATTCTCCTTTTAATTCTATTCACGACAGTGCTGCCAACTGAGGCGGAGCCCTCACCTCCTCCCCAGATTTCCACCCCAGTTGGTAGCGGTGCCGGGGGCGGGGGAAAGGAGGCATCGCGTCCCCGCTGCTTCTCCAAAGCAGGAGAGTTGTCATCAGATCACAAGACTGGCGACTGTCCTCCTTCCCCTTCCCCCTGTGGTGGAAAAGAGAGGCAGTGTATAAAGAGAGAGAGAGAGAGAGAGGGAGGGAGACCCCTTCCCTCCCTCTGCTCCTCCTTCGTTCCCACACTAGGGTCCTCCTCCCCTTGACCTAGTGTAGTGGGCCTGGTCGGTCCTGCATGCCCGGCCTCTATGGTCCATCTCACGCTCAGCACCGTTATTTATCCGTCCTTCGTTTCCCGTACTTCGTTTACCTTCTCTTCTTTGTTTGTAATGTTGTTTCTGTTTCTCAACACCACACCTGTCCTGTGTTCCGCCTGCCCCGCCCCGCCTCTCCTTGCCCCCCCAACAATCGTGAGCTCCTGGTGTTGTCCATGTAGGCGTGTCGGTGTGCCTTAGGGCGGCCTGGGGGAGGGCCGCTCCTGACACCTTACAGCTGCACCACCACTCACCACCACTCACATCCTCCATCACCACCACCACCTCCATTACTATCACCACCACTACTTTCACCTGGAAGCAATATCACATCTGCAGGGACTACGAAATTCTTCCTTTTTTAGATAGATATATATTCTTAAGTGTAAATGTTTTCACTGTCCTAAGAGTAGCATGTCGCCCCAGCCCCACCAGTGCACAGTCAGTGTGTGTATGAATTACTACTATTACTAGTACTACTATTCCTAAGTCATCAGACATTCACCATGTATGTAGATATGTGGTCGGCAGACTATACACCACTATCACCTTATGCTTTGTTTACTAGTTACCAGAAGACAAAGGGGACATCATTTGGTTTGTTTGTTATTTTATCAGCTTTAGGGAGGTTGTCAGGATCGGGTCCAGCAAAGTTTTATTTGTGTGAATCCTGTTGTTGTTGTTACCAGTGTGTCTGTGTTGAGGCCTCTCGCAGGGCAGACGAGGAGGCAGGGAAGCCCTCACCTCATTGCCAGTGTGATGGCAGACGCACGTTTCTTCGAGAGACGTCGTTGTAGCCAATCAGGAAGCCCCATTGCAACCCCGCCATCCCGCAGCCAGTGAATCACAGTCACAGTCACAGTCACAGGCACGTGCGTCAGTTAGGAAGCCAGAGTGTGGTTGTTTGTGGCCTGCAAAGGTGATGAAGAATTTGACTGAATACAAGGTGGTCAGGTCAGGCTCCCACGTGTGCCTCGGCAAGCTGAAAACAGGCCAAGGTGCTGAGTCACTACCTGAAGTAATTGACACGTCCCCTGGCCGTCAGCAAGGCACTGCCGGCAATGTCCGGAGAGTTTAGAAGCTTTAGATCGCGAGGGCTTCGTCTTCAAAGATGCTGAATGGTCCGTAGCTCGCTTCTGCAGCTTAGTAAGCATATGAAGGATTGTCGAGGAAATGATTCAGCCTGATTTGATGAAAAGAGACATTTTAGCTTGCCAAATATCCTAGTGGAAGCTGTCAGCTTATACGCTCTATAAGAGAAAAGGATAGTTATGAAAGAAGGTTTAGCCCAAAGAGAGGTGTTAGCAGGGGATAGGGTAGGTCCGGAGGGAGGAGAGAGAGGGAAGGGAGAGCATGTAGGGAAAGAGAGGAGGTGTGGGAGTGACGGGGCCCTTCAGTAACGCCTGCCTCACTCACTCACCAAGATACTGTCGCTGGACTCGGTGCCCGTGTCGGTGGAGGGGGTGATCTACCTGCGTGTGCAAGACGCCATTGCTGCTGAAACCAACGTGGAGGATTACAGGTGTACTTCAAGAAGTTCTTGGGCCCCTGTCTGACTGATGTGTCTGGTCGTCTGTTGGACAGTGACCGCAGATACTAAAACCTTGTGATATCACCACCACTATTACTACTACTACTTCTATTACTACTCTTACTATTGTTACTAATACTACCATCATTCCCATCAACAACTGTCTGTTGTTCATGATATTGAAATCATTATTTTTATCCCTTTTCTTATAATTAGGCTGCCAATTTAGTTTTTGTTTCCAAGAATCTTATCACTTGAAGGCGTTTGTTGTCAGTCAGCCATTGCCAAATAGCCTCACCACCACCACCACCACCACTACCACCCCTTCCACCGCTTACTCCACCTCCTCCACTTCCTGTCCTCTTCAACCTCAGACTGTTCATTTATGTTTATGTTTCCTTTCGCCCACGGCTTTCCTAGTCTCTCTTTCCACCTAGTTTTGCTCTAGACGCTTTTTTTAAATCTTTTCAAGTTTCATCAGTTTCAAAGTTTGTTTATTTCTTTATTATTCTGCGAGTTAGGCAGCGGGGCCCAAGCTGCCTCACTCCCCACCTCCCCATCAACTTCCTCCACCTGACACGGCTGTCTCAGGTAACCTTTTCCTCTCCGTCCCCTCTCCCCCTCCCTCCCTCCATCCTTCCTCCCGTGCGGCGCCGCCCTAGCAGATCCAAAGATAAACTCAACATCCGCAACAAGATTTAAGTAAAACTCGAGCCCATAATATCGCGCCAACGATTAGAAACACGCGTCACATTGTCCTCTTTATGAGTCGCCAAGACGCCGTGTGCGAATGCCTCGTGATAGTGAATGGATGGAGCAAGGATCTCTGAATCCACCCACCCACCGTCTCCCGCTGCGGCACGTTTGATTTGAGAGGCTGAGTTGGTGTTTCTGACAGTCTCATCTCCCTCCCCACCCTCCTCCCAGCCCACCGCGATATTCCAGCCTCCAGCACCACAACAGATCCATCCAGAAAGCTTAAAGAGTCCCCACCTACCCGCTCCTCCTCTTTCCCGACGCCCAGTCCCGCTCCCTTCTCGTGTCCCTTTCCCTACGGTAACGGCTAAAACAAACACAAAACAAACAGCCACGCGCAAGATGCTACCGGTAATCCCAGGCACAACCACGGGCCGCAAATACGCCCCATATTTAAAGCGTGCAGCTATTCTCGCCGTGAGTCCGCAATTCACGCTAATTAAAGCCCAAGTATGAGAAAGAAAACTGATTAAGAGATGATGTAATATTGTCTGCAAGTATAATTCCCCTGTGGTAGGCAAGGGAAAGGAGTTGTTGTCTCCCTGGGGGTCCTGAGTGTCCTGTGCAGGGGCTCGCAAACCCCCGCACCAGGCCCTGTGACGTCAAGGACCGCCACACGCTGCTTTAATAATTGTCCCAGTCTTGCGGGGCAGCGGGTGGAGGGCGGGATGAGGAGGGAGATGGCGCTTATGCCCTGACATCACCTGGCTGTTGTTCATTGCAGGTAAAGGATTAGGCGTGG
>JACEEZ010017375.1:45000-147500 GCA_016584305.1 Chionoecetes opilio
CACACACACACACACACACACCCACACCCACACACACACACCCACACCACACACCACACACACACACACACACACACACACACACACACACCACACACACACACACCACACACACACCCACACACACACACACACACACACACACACACACACACACACACACACACACACACACACACACACACACACACACACACACACCACACACACACACACCCACACACACACACACCCACACCCACACCTCGTCACCCTACTCGTACCTCTCACAAGATTTACACCACCTGTTTTATTTTGATCTCACAAACTCACTGCAGCTTTTTTGTTATCCCTCGGTACATGTATACTACGTGTCATTCACGATGTTGAAGTTCAATACTGTACCATTCACTGTTCTGAGTGCCTGTGTGTGTATGTGTGTTTGAACGTATTATTATCACTGAGATGATGATGATGATGATTATGAGATGATGCTTTTTGCGCCTCACATAATCTTGGTGAAGTGTAAGTGAGGTTAGCAGCAGTACTCCCTCGCCTAGCCTCGCTGACCCACCGCCTGGACATCCCTGGGGCTTTAGCGTCATTCCTCCTCCGCGCACTGGAACCTGTCGAGCACACCCTCCTCAGGAACAACTTTGACACCCTCCACACTCCCCGCGATCTCGCGACACGCTGCGAATTGCGATCCTTTCTTCAGAGAGTAATTTTCGTCTCTCTGGGCCAGTTATTGATCCGACCTCATAAAGGTTTAATTTTCATCCACTGACTTGCAGTTTTAGCATACGAAAGTTCGTCTTACTTTTTGTGTTGAGGAGAGAAACGACTTGGCTGCGGCGCCTCGGCGACGTCCCCTGTGCGGTGCAGGGCCTCAGTGGTGACGAAACGAGCATGTGGCACGCATCATCCACGCGGCATGGATGCAATACCAGCGCGTGTGTTTAAGATCAGGATGTAGTAGAGGGAGAGACGTTCAGTGACCTTATGGAGGCCACTGGCAGCGTCATGGGCGGGCGGGGGTGAGGGAAGCAGAGGTGTGTAGCAGCGTCCCTCCACAACAAATGTCCCCCACGCAGGTGCTGACACACGACTCGGTCACCGTGGCAGTGGACGGCGTCATTTACTTCTCCATCAAGGATGCTCTCAGGGTTGTTACCGCTGTGGCAGACTACAGGTATACTAGCGAGAGAGGCTGCGCGAGGGAGAGGATGGTGTATGAGAGAGAGAGAGTGAGAAAGAGAAGAAAAAAAGTGAGAGAGAATGAGAGAGAGAGCTCGTTTACACCCTGCAAGGAGTATTAGCCTGTCCACTTGTTTACTTACGAATGCGGTTATGCACGGATTACCTCACTCTCCATCATCACTACTTGCTCTTGTCTTGTGGGCTGACGAGGTAGACTGTTGTGCCTGTCCTCTCAACCTCTCTCCGGGCGGCGGGCGGCGGGGAGGCTCGGTTCCGCCCTGTCACGCCCCGCCCGCCCCTCCCGCCCCGCCTGGCACAAGTGTTTAGGCCAAAGCATCGTGTTGGTTGCCCGTTGCACCCCCCAGACTAAGGTATGTCAGAGCTTTTTACATTATTCTGCAGAAGGAACGAAGATCATGATTTTTTTTCATAATTATATTTATATCGTGTCAGCTTCAATCTGGCCGCTGAAATGGTTTGCCAAAACAAAACCAATATTTTTCAAAACTTTTCGCATGCTGAGTCTTGCCTCATTTGATTGAGAGTTGCATCATATAGTGACCAGACCTCGTGAGTTTGACTGCGTAGCTTCCGCTGTGTTTTCTCTTCATGTCATTCAGTTGTGGTGGTGAGTGTTCGTGTTCGTCCATTTTGGAGCCGAGAGTCACCAGTTCGCGTCCCTTTTCTCGACCGGCATTTTAAGGATTTTGTGGATTTTCTTCAACCTCTCCTGGAGCATTTTGACCATCAGGATGTCATGATGGGTTTATGTGTGGTGCCAGATGTTCATTGCAATAACAATCATAACGAACCATGATAATAATGATAACTATAATGATATAATCGTCACTGATTAATATATGAAATATAAATCAATAGCTTTTAGCCCATAACTACCCGTCGCTTCCTAAATAACGGAAAAGTGAATAAAATACTCGTAACTAAAGTATATCAACAAACAAATTTAAACCATTCTAAATATTCAATGAAAATATATATTAAGAAGATAAATACTAAATGAAAAACAAATATAAATAATCGTAAGGAGAACAGAATGGTCGTTGTCGGAGGTAACTCTACTCCTCTGTGTTGTATGTGTTTGGGAGGTCAGTGTGTCCTCCGGGCCGGAGCCTCACTTCAAGGTCGTCCTCTCGAGCCGAGCGATGCCGCGCCGCGGGTAACGCCCCGGAAAAGGGTGACCGCCTCACGTCATCCTGCTTTGTTGACTTGCTGCTTCCGATTTGTGTTTCACGTTCATGTGTTGCGAGTCATGTAGTGGACAACCCTACGGCGTGCGTCACTCTTCTGTCTTTCATTCTTCCTAAGACTTCTTGTCGCACTCGTCCCCCCCGACGTCTGGTTATAAAAGACAACAGTAAAAGTAAAAAGATCAAGAAAAGTGAAAAAAAGCAGACAGACCGAATGTTGGTCAATATGCCTCTCTCCCCACTCCCCTTAACCCATGGCTCGAGGACTTTTACCTCGTTATCATTTTACCTGTAGCACTGTCTCGTCCCCCCCTTCTGTCCCTTCCCCACTCCCACCGACGTCTTTCGGCCCCGTAGTGAGTAGCGGGGGCGGGAAGGGCAAGGCTCTCTGCCCCCTTTGCTCGCCCCCTCTCCTGCACGTCTCTCGGTCACGTTGATGAAAGAGTTTTTCAGTAGCTGGTCACACAGAATTCTGGAGCTTCCGTACTTGTGTGTTTTTTCCCCGTAGGCGTAAACTGTCGTTCAGTGAATTTCTTGTTAGGCGTATTGAGCATGCCAGTGGCGCACGGTTATGTGTACACCTGATACGCACATGTATTGGTAAACACACACACACACACACACACACACACACACACACACACACACACACACACACACACACACACACACACACACACACACACACACACACACACTTACACTTACATACACGCACACATACTTACATACATACATCCGTACTCATAGTTACACATATTCTATGAACTGTACGTATGTAGTCTGCGTGACACTATAGATAGACCAAGACGTAAGTGGTGACAGCTGCTTATGTAATGTATTTCGTGGACAACGTGTAAGCGTGTAGGTCACACACACACACACACACACACACACACACACACACACACACATACACACGCACAAAACACACACACATACACACGCACAAAACACACACACACAAAACACACGCACACACACACACACACAAAACACACACACACACACACACACACACTCAAACGTGTATGCTTTTCGAGGATTTTAAAGTAGTAAAAAAAAAAAATGAAGAACGCCCTGAAGACTTGCCCGGTCCTCTGCCCCGCCGCGGGTCACGATGGACAGGGCGCCACACCCTACACATGCCGCCCTGCTGTCCCCCTTCCCTTTTGAAGGGGTGAGGGAGCAGTGGTTGGTAGCAGGTCAGTGGTGGCAGCGCACTCCTCGCACTACACGGAGAACATCACTTTTTCGCCACCAAATTATCATGGGCGAATATGTGTACTGTACATGTATCATTTCTCTGCTACCGAATTTTTGTTTACTATTTTGATTTTTGGTTTTTTTTTTTTTTTTTTTTTTCTTTCATACGCATCGTCGCCATGATTAAAGTTGAAGTTAGTCCTGTGCATGGTGTTTTAAAGGGTGGCATCTTCCACACACACACACACACACACATACAGGGGAGCCATGTTGACGCTCCCTAACAGCGTGGTCGTGGAAGTGGTGCTGCTCCCACCCAACACCCCACACCTGCTGTACACACCGCCCCGCCCGGGGACCCGCTGGTCATCCGGCTGCTTGAAACGAAGCAAACACCATACATACCAACCACTGCTGCAACCACCACCACAGCAACCACCACCAGTACACGCCACAACAACCACCACTAGTAACCAAGGACATCCCCAACACCGATAACATACTCTACTCCCCCGAACATCGCCAAAGACACTACCAGTACCAACACCACGTGAACAATTCCACCACGCCCCCGCTGGAACACACACACACACACACACACACACACACACACACACACACACACACACACACACACACACACACATCCTGACCCCGAATTCTTAAAGGCCGTGCCAACACACGTGCTCCCTCTGCCACACTCCAGCAACACTTCATACATTTTCCCTCCTTGGAGTTTTTTTTTTTCCTAAGTCCAAGTACACTTTCTCCCTTTTGTGTAATTCACGGAGAAATTTTTCACATTAAGCCAAACTTGAGCATTGTGCTTGAAATAGATAGACATTATGACTGATTTGAATTTTTGCAGCGCCAACCAACGAAATTTTTTTAAGTTTCCGTGTATTATAATTCGCTGGCACTATATATTTATATATAATATATATATATATATATATATATATATATATATTATTATTTTTTTTTTTTTTTTTTTTTTTTTAATATTGAGCTTTTTTGTTTTTGCCATCTCAGGTGACTTTCAGAATTCGGTGTCAGAATGTTATCACGAGAACACAATTTGTCAAGCACCACCCACAATGTGTGTGTGTGTGTGTGTGTGTGGGTGTGAGAAAGAGAGAAAAATATATATGAAGCGTGAGGAGACAGCATGCTGACACATACAAGAATTCTTGAAATATATGACGAGAGGAGAGACATAGAATGAAAGTTTGGGATGTTTCAGGAAGAGAGAGAAAGAGAGACAGAGAGAGAAAGAGAAAGAGAGAAGGAGAGAGAGAGTGCGAAAAGAAGAGTAAAATTTCATGAAAATCAATGAGTGAGAAAGAGAGAGAGAGAGAGAGAGAGAGAGAGAGGTGTTTGTGGTGTTGCATGACAATCGTACTTCTGCATGACAAGCGCATGATGCTGAAGATGTGTAGATCCTTCATTTCTTTCTAGATAGAATTTCTTCCTTAGAGTACTAAGAATACAAGAAAGGATTCATGATAGAATAATAATTAGTACATTGTCAAATTGTTCTATTGTCTATTGTCTTTGTAAAAAGTTTGGCTTCGTTGCAAGTAAATCAGTCAGATATTGTACTGAGTAGATCACCTTTTCTTCTGACAATCTTGGGCTTCGTAGCTTCACTTGCCTCACAAGAACCAGTCATTACATAGTATTTCACAGTAAAGACCCACTGAACCACTCAATCCTTAACAGAGTTGCAGTATCCACACTTTAGAGTTTCTGTAACGTAAAGATTAAAAAAAGAGGACCATTGTTGAGATAGGTGAGCGTGCCCTGCGTGCCTCACCCCTGCTCCTACTAACGCTCTGCCCCCACCCTCCCCAGCCACTCCACACGCCTGCTGGCCGCCACCACCCTCCGCAACGTGCTGGGCACACGCAACCTGGCTGAGATCCTGAGCGAGCGAGAGTCTATCTCGGCCACCATGCAGAGCTCGCTGGACGACGCCACGGATCCCTGGGGCGTGAAGGTGGAGCGCGTCGAGATGTGAGTCGTCCCTCCTGTCTCATGTTCACATTTATGGAGACTCACGGCCTTGTGGGGCGTAGATGTACAGTACTACACTTAGGAGTTGCCACGGCGTCATTACTTACAACAAAATGTTCTATTGATTTTTTTTTTAAGTCAAAATAACTAGGAAAACGCTAGAATAGGAACTATGCAAGTGGTTGTTTGTGTGTGTGTGTGTGTTATTCACCCATGGTCTTGTCCACGCGAGCTGGCTCGTAATCGCCAGTTTTCACCCTCTCAGTGCGAGCTTGGAGCTCATTATTACCGATCTTTGGGCAATGCTGGGACCTCACACACCACACACTCCCAGCCCCTTGCTCAAGGGGGACAGTAACCGCCCGAATTTATCAGTGAAAAATCCCCGGGAGCGCGAGGATTCGAACCGCCTACCCACAGAATGGGAGGCCGTCACGTTCTCAACCTGACCATCGCGCGGTGTAGCGGTGTGTGTGTGTGTGTGTGTGTGTGTGTGTGTGTGTATGTATGTATGTATGTGTGTGTGTATTCATCTTCTAGTTGTATTTTTACAGGGCCAGAGCAATGCTCGTGTGGCCCCGTCTCCATATCAACATTTTTATCATTCATCCTTAGTGCTTTGTGTTGGCCGAAGCCAGCACCCCGGAGAGCAGGTCACAAACCCCGGCTAACACCCGGTACCCATTCACTGCTGGGTGGACAGGGGCTAGGGCTTTAAGGAAACAACCCATCTGTTTCCGCTCCGCCCGGGGATCGAACCCGGGACTTCTCGGTTGTGAACCGAGCGTGCTTCCCCTACACCACGGAGTACCCTAAGTGTGTGTGTGTGTGTGTGTGTGTGTTAAGCATCATATTTAACGACATTTTATAATGTAGTAAAGCTTTCTGACCCATCTTATCAGAAAAAGGATCAAAAAGGTACTTCGGTCGTTAATGACTAACCACATGCTCGCGCACCCATCCCCCCAACCCTAGGCCAGCCACCACCAGTTGACGCCACAACGGCCTTGGGGTTGTACGTCTATAGTGGGTACAGTACACTGCGAGCTTCGCAAAGTATGGTCAACCTACGCGCAGAGCGGGACTACGTCACTCGGGGGAATGTCTCTCTCTCGTTCTCTCTCACTCGCTCGTTTCTTCTCCCTTTCTCCAAATTTCAACGGGAACTAAGTTATTTTTCTTGTAGTAAGTGTACTCTCTCTCTCTCTCTCTCTCTCTCTCTCTCTCTCTCTCTCTCTCTCTCTCTCTCTCTCTCTCTCTCTCTCTCTCTCTCTCTCTCTCTCTCTCTCTCTCTCTCTCTGTATATATATATATATATATGAAAGAGAGTAATAATGGTTGAGGAAGAGTAGGATAATGTGGAGGTGGTAGAGGAGGAGGAGGAGGAGGGTGTGGTGGAGGTGTTAGTAGGAGTAGATAGAGGTGGTGGTGGTTGAGAAGGAAGAGGAAATTAAGGTGGTTGTAGATGAAGAGGAGGAATATGAGAATGAGGAGGAGGGTGTGGTGGATGAGGAGGAGGGTGTTGTGGATGAGGAGGAGGGTGTTGTGGATGAGAAGTAGGAGGAATTGGTGGTGGTAGTTCGCACACATCGATCGGTGGTTCGGTGGTCACATCGTACATCTTATTTTCTTACATAATCTTATTACTATACACCTATTTCTATCAGCATTCCTTCCTATTTATCATTCATTAATTATGTGATTATGATAGTGACACTAGGATAACTATTAAGAGTAGTTGTAATGGCCGGTTAGTTGCAGCAACAGGAGAAAGTGGAGGTGGAAGTTTAGATGGAAGTGGATGAGTGGTGGTGGAGGGAGTAAGAGTAATGGAGGTGGTAGAGGAGGAGATTATATTATTATGATAGTGACACAAGGATAACTATTAAGAGTAGTAGTAGTGGTAGTAGCAGCAACATAAGAAGAAAGGGGAGGTGGAAGTGTAGATGGAGGTGGAGGACTGATGGTGGAGGAGTAGGAGTAATGGAGGTGGTGGAGCATGAGGAGAAGTAGATGAAGGTTGTGCTGGTGGAGGAGGAGGAGGAGGAGGAGGAATAGGAGAAGAATGAGAAGGAGGAGGCCAGCGTGACGCGGGACGCACCGTTTCTGTCCTCTCATCACCCCAGTCAAACCTGGACTGTGGGTCAGGGTGTTTGCTTGTCGGAGCCTGGCTCAGGCCTTCCATGAGCTCCGCTGAACTTACCCTAGAGTCATGTCTTCTACCCTAAATTCATATATTTTACCCTAAATAATAATCGGCACCGCTGTAACTTCGATTATCAATATATATATATATATATAATATATATATATATATATATATATATATATATATATATATATATATATATATATATATATATATATATACTCAATGTTCAGGTTGTGGGAAGATGCTTTCAAGTGTCTTATATGATATAGTGCAAGTATTAGGTCACTTAATGTTATATTTTCAAGAGAGAATCAGAGAAGTTTTATTTAGATTTAATTGGGCAAAAAAATTATCACTCGCTGCATTTGAAAAGGGTATTGAGAAGAGGGTGGATATGACTGACAGTCCTGCATATTTTTTCCTGTTCAGCGCAATATTCCAGTACTTTGTGAAGTGAAGTAGATTAGAAAGTTCTTCAAATATAGTGCAATCTCCATTTTTCATCCACAAGAATTCAATAAGCATGCTTTGCTGATTTTGACAGTTCATCAAATAGATATCCTCTCGATGGTGAATTCAGAGTGTAAGCAGAATGAGGATTTACGCAAACCACTTATTTCATCGTGAATTTCATCATTTAATGAATATCTTTTTCTGAATTTGGGATACAGCTTATATCAAGAAAGACTGACATGACTTATAAAACTATGGAAGTTCTTCGATCTTTAGTTACTGTTCCCGATTGTATTAGATCACTTAATGTCGCTGATGCACTCACTCCTAAATATTATTCTCAATGGGGATTAAGGCACTTGAAACAATGGGTTGAGCACTTAAATGAGCAGGACTAAGGAATGAAATGTCAGCATTCTTAACAAAATTCACATCCTTAAAGTCAGAACACAAACTTTTATAAAGAGTTTTAATATTTTAGTTCTTAGTGTGAAAAAAATGGAGCCTCAGACTGGAGGAGCGTTTTGTAACTGTTAAACATACCCAATTCTGTAGTCTAGAAATTCGAGGTAGGTTCGAGTAAATTTGTTTTTCAAAGCAGTAACAATCATGCCATATACTTATTGTTGGGGTCATTGAATGCTAATTCTGTAAAATACAATTACAATGGATCCCACTGTTCTAACATGCCTGTAGAGACAACCATCTGGCTTGGCCTGGAGCCAGGATTTTATGATGTCCAATCTCAACGAATTAGTGAAGCTCTTGAAATGCATGTTGCCTCTTGAAGCTATTACTAAAGTGTGCAAAAAGTTGCGGCATAAAACTTCAACTTATTTAAGAAGTTTGAGGCATTTGATGCACAGAGATGAATAATGTAGCCTGAACATTTAACAATCATGACATGAGGCAAATTTTTTTTTAATAATGTAGCTACTGAATGGTTGGCTTCCATCATCACATTGGCAGTGTCAGAACAAAACCCAACAATATTATCAACAGGAATGTCTTTTGATGTGAACATTCTTTCATGGCACAACATTCTTATAGCTGAACCAAAGACTACTGTATAGAGTAGTCTTTGGCTGAACTATCATTAACCTCTATCAAATCTACAAGAGTTTTCAATCTTCCCTTTCTCAAAACAGAAAAAGCCTTTCACGTAAAATTTCAAATAGTCCAGTAACAAAATGTTTTCCAAACACTTGTCTAAATATGCTTGAGGCTCTTTGCTTCTCTAATGTTACCTCTTTAAAGACATCACAGCAGGAAACATTGCTTAAGGATCTCTAGTAAGGGTTCACATAATGAAATGGGCAACCTATGCTTTCATAGAAAAGCACACCCGAAGTTCAAAAAAATTGCGTGCATATTTTTGTATTGGGTCATTTGCAATAGCAAAAGTTGCAACTGACTTTGTCTTTGAAATTTGCAGACTAAGCTGTTTGTGTCTAAGATCGTGATTGCCTATATAGTAATTTCTGATTTTCTACATGTTATGTCCAAGATACAAATTTCACAGAAAGCATAATCTTTTCTACTGGTTGATCTAACTGACTTGATAATTAACTGATAACCACCCAACAAACTGAGGCTCACACTTACAGCTTTCACGCCAATTTTTTAATGTATATAATAATTAGTTTTAGCACATTTGAGTTTTCTTCTAAAAAGACGTGTTTGGGTCATCTTGAACTTTTGAGGATGTAAGACCGTGTAGGTGTTCCTGAGTCATCAAAATCATCAGAACTAGTTTCATCATCCATTCTGAATGAAACAACAGCGATAGTAGAAGTAGTATAAATAATAATAGAAGGGGCCATAACCCCCCCCCCCCCCCGAAATGTCCGTACTTGTTAGAAATCAGAATACACTAAGTCAGTAAAAAAAAAAAAAGATATTACAGGTTCTAGCGATGTGACAGCGTCACCTGCCGTTGTAATCCTATTATCTTGCTTTGGTAGCACTTATGCTTCACGTAATGCCTTGGACAAGCCTCTAATACTACCTTGCTTTGGTGGCACTTATGCTTCACGTAATGCCTTGGACAAGCATTTAACACTACCACAACTATTGTTTCAGTAGCAGAAATAAGAAATAAGGCCTGAAAAGGGAATCAGCTGATGGCGGAAAAATGTAACATGCAGCGGCTAGCGAAAAATCTGGCGGGTTTACTATAGGGCTACTAGGTCATGAAAAAAAATTCTGGCCCCACACACCCCCACCCGAATTTTTTTTTCTTGGTGCGCCCCTGTGTAGGGCTCCCTGGCTCTCCAAATCCTTTCATTTATGATCCCCACATATCATGCAGCTCAAGAACTTAATTATGATCATCCCTCAACAAACGAAATATAACATAAGCATTACCCTAAAATTACCCTATATTATGCATTACCCTAACCGCTACCCTAGAAGGGGTCTGATTACCCTAGTTTAGGGTATTTTACCCTAAAATCGAAGCCCTGGCCTGGCTGCTTACCCCCACTTGACATCACTGCGCCGAAGCGTCTCATTTTGATTTCCCCCGTAGGTTGACCATACTTTAATCGGCCAAGACTGCGAGCATGTGTGTGTGCGTGTTCGCGTAAGTGTACATCTTGAGCTGGGCTGTGTCAGGCTCCTTCATGGTAAAGGGAAGTGAGGCAAGTGTAACCAGTGCGTCTGACGCTCGTCTTCCCTCGCAGCAAGGACGTGAGGCTCCCGGTGCAGCTGCAGCGAGCCATGGCCGCCGAGGCCGAGGCAGCGCGAGAGGCCCGAGCCAAGGTGATCGCCGCTGAGGGTGAACAGCGAGCCTCCAGAGCCCTCAAGGAGGCCGCGGAGGTCATCAACGAGTCCCCAGCAGCCCTACAGGTAACTTGCTAGTTGTCTTGCCTCTCTGTCCGGCCCTATCCCCGAAACGCTTTCCTCCCCTTGCTCCCGACCAGGCAGACACCTCCCGCCCTCCTTCCTTCCCTCCCTCTTGTCTGTGGCCATCCGCCCTTCATTCAGTAATGTAATAAAGTTGTTTCGTCCACGCTCTCACTGCCGCCCGACCACCTCTAGGCTGCCCTTTCCCCACCCGCTACATGTGTGGGTCAGGAGGCACCGCCCTTGGCCCGGAAGCGCAGGGCTCATGGCTTGCGAGGAGAGGCTCTGGGTGTAAACTTTAAACAATTTTCTTAAGATAACTCAGTAGTTGTCTTTTGGGGATCAGTGTACAGTAAAGTCAGATGAGCCAACGAGCATGGCGGGCGAGGGCAGCGGAGGACCGGGCAGCGGCGTCGCCACCCACTTGTACAGCTGTCGCCTATAGTCCTTGATTTGTGTTACAGCTTCACGCTTCTGTCTCCTAGAGTGGGTGAAGACGCCCGCCCGCATATTAGCGTATTTTCCTCCACCTCCTCCCTCCCCCACACTCCTCCCTCTGTACCCATGTGCGGGTTTTGGACGGGTGAGGTTTTACAGGTACAGACAACATCTCTCCGCCCCACACGGAGGTGAGGGGGAGAGTCCGCGGGCCAGCCAGGTGCCACGAACCCTTGGCCCTAAACAGCCGGGGTCAGCGAGGAGAATCCTGGCCCTGAGGAGCTATGGTCAGGGATGCTCCTCGCCCAGCTCACGTCGTGTCCCTCCCCCTACCCCCCCCCCCCCCCCATCCTCCTCTGAAAATTATCGGTTCACGTCAAGGAAATAACCCTGAGGGAAGATGACTGAGCAGCGACCGGCGGGGTGACGGGCGGCTGGAGTGTTGGCCGCGGATGCCTCTGAGACGCCAGGCATCTTGGGATCAAAACCCACCACCACCTTGGCCTCCACCTGTCCCCTTGCCCCGCCCCGCCCCGCTCAGCCTTCCAGCTTCCCTTCTTAGCGCCTATAGTTTATTACCCCTTTCCTTCACTCCTGGCTGTCAGACCCGGACTCCCCCCTCCCCACCCCCTCGAGCCCGCCTGGACTTGAGTCAGCCCAGAACAGCCCCCTGCAGTGCCTCGGGTGATAATGGTGTTATCGTCCCTTATTCCAGCTGCGCTACCTTCAGACGCTCAACGCCATATCGGCAGAAAACAACTCGACCATAATATTCCCGCTGCCCATAGACATCATAAAGCATTTGATGTACAGAGACAAGGAGGATGATTAATGCAGGTACAATGGCGTATGACTTCGGTGGACGATGCTATGGTAGTCCTGCCTCGGGCTCTTGGTCTCTCCTCGAGTGGGAGGCCTAGTGCCGCTCCTTACCGCCCAGTGTTTCCTTCCTTCCTGCCTCCCTCATCACTGTGCCTTCGCTATGTCTGTCCCGTCTGTCTGTCTCACTGCTTCTGTCAGTCTACGCTTGTCTCTTGTCTGTCTCTGTCTGTGTCTATTCGCGTCCGTCCGCCTTTCCCCTCATTCCTCCCTCCTCTGTCTCCCTCCTTCATTTCTCTCCCTCCCTCATTTTTTTTTTCTCTCTCTCTCTCTCTTCTCTCTCTCTCTCTCTCTCTCTCTCTCTCTCTCTCTCTCTCTCTCTCTCTCTCTCTCTCTCTCTCTCTCTCTCTCTCTCTCTCTCTCTCTCTCTCTCTCTCTCTCTCTCTCTCTCTCTCTCTCTCTCTCTCTCTCTCTCTCTCTCTCTCTCTCTCTCTCTCTCTCTCTCTGTTTAAATACATCTAATGATGGTCAAATACTTGCCCTCCACCACTATTATCGAGAGTTGACACAAAAAATGTCACACACTCATGTAACCAACACTAATTGGCCACTTAATGATTTAATCCTACAACCTAAGTGTAGCGGCTTCTAGAGACAAGCCCTGAGATGAATAGTAGTAAGTGTCATAGAGTCAAGAGGCGCCCTAACCAGTCATGTCCACCGGAGGCAGGTCGAACGTAGACATTTAGAAGCTTTGTACAGTTTGGCTGTCGTCGATATATCTAATGCCTGACTGTGTGACTGTAGCAGACTGTTAACTGACCCCCATGGAGTCCTGTGCGCCCCCACGCCCCCTCCCTCACTCATGTGTGGTAAGGCAACCCCCCCCCCCCCCCACAACCATGGTCGCTGGGACATGAGGTTTGGGGGTCCCGGGGATAGGCACTGGTCGTGCTGGCCGTCTCTTGCCCGGCCTGGACGGTGCCGCCCGCTGGCTGTGGCCCGCCCAGGCGAGGCTCACGCAGGAGTAGCGGAAATATGCATTTGCCAGATCACTTCCAAACAGGTCTCCTGTAAAGTGAAAAGTAACATCCGCCAGGAGCCGGAATAAATTGAATTAAAACGCTGTCACCCATGTTACTGAACCTCGTCCGTTGAGCGGCGGCGGCGTGGGCTGCCGGCCCGCGGGTAACACTCCAGCACGCCAGTCCAACGCCCCTATCCCTCCCCCGGTGGCCACAGTGACCCATGGGAGCCCATTGACCCAATCTCAGCAACCTACATGAGGGCATAAGCCCACTTTGAATCCTCCTATAAGGGTGAATCGTCTTGAGTTGTCGTGGAGAAGTGTCCGCCGCGGAACAACTGGAGTCCGTCGGTCTCTTGAAAGTGAGACTAAAGTCACTTGATCCATATTCTCAGCAGCACAATGACGGGCCGGCGGCCACCAGTTGTCCCGGTTCAAATCATAGAGCCCGGGCCTGCCGCCGCCGCTGCTGCTGCTGCTGCTGCTGCTGCTGCTGCTGCTGCTGCTGCTGCTGCTGCTGCTGCTGCTGCTGCTGCTGGCCCTATGGTTCTCTGGGTTAGGGACCTCGGGGCGGGCGCCACACCCGCCCTGCCCCTTCACCGCCTACGCCCCACCACTCCCGGCCACAGACTCCTCAGGGGATGGTTCCCGCCCCTGGCTGCCCCGCTCCCTGGCTCGGCAACACCTCTCTCCCTCACCTTCTGGGATGACTCTCATCCCCTCTCCCCACCACCTGCCGATACATCACTCTCCCTCCCCGACTGTCTGTTCCCTCCCCCGTCGAGGAGCTGTGCCGCGGGGTGAGCGGCGGCTCCACCCGCACACTCGAGGTTCACTCTTGTATCAGGACCACGAAGCTAAACCATTGTATATTTTCTATACAGCTTTATACTATACACTCTATATATGTATATTGTCTTGTGAGATATCAGACCCTGCGTCAATGGCGATGCAACAGCTCTCCCTTTTTCTCAATATTAATGATAAGTCAGACCAGCATGCGTAAAGTGTGACCAGTCCCGGGGAGTGTGCGCAGGGTGATGGCAGTCACGGTCCCGCCGTCACCCCGTCGCCACTTTTCGCATGTTATGCTGCCATGCCGCTGCCCCTGAGACCCTTTTCTCTCAAATTAACCCCGCTGCAAAATTTGACACTTAAACCTAACAGAGCATGATGAAAAATACACATCTGAATGTCAATAGAACTCAGCTGTTGTTGGAGTGAATTAAAGCAATGGTTTGTGCCTCATTTGGCTTTTGCCTGAATTGAAGGTTGCATGGCGTGTTCAGAACTTGTCCCCCTCCACCCCTCCCCCTCTACCTCAACCCGCCCTTCTTTATCCCCGCAGTAATAACTGATGGAAGTGATCTCCTGTCATGTAAGCGCTCCCCTCCAACCCCTCCCTCTCTCCCTCCCCTATTCTCCCCTCTCCCCGTCTCCCTCCCCCAACACACTCCAGACCTGACTTGACCTTGTGAGACGTCCTTGCTCTCTCCGCGGCCCAGCGTGTTGTTACCTTCACCGCCCTGACACAGGACGAGAGTCAACCACACTGCAAGAACCAGTCATCCCTGAGCCTGATATGCCCTTGAACATGCGGGAAAAAAGATTCTTTGTTTAAAAATCGTTGGTGAACGGTATTTTTTTTTCCATCACCTCGCTGAATGGGCCCCAGACATAACTACGTCATGGTTTGTTTACCGCCGTCGCCGCGGTGCATTGTGGGGATAAGTCCGGGTTGCCGTGGGTGGACCTACGAAGGGAAAACTACGACGATGGAAGAATTTAGTGTTATTTTGCGCGAAATTGATATTCCTAGTGCTACATTACCGTGTTCTGTTCTCGCTGACAACACTACAGAAGACCTGAGTTAATGGCTGATGTGCAGAGGCTTCTAAACCAGGAAAACAGAGTCATAACAGAGCCTCGTCAAGAGATAAGCAAGTGGTAGGTAGTACGTATTGTGTCCCTACCACTTGCTTACCTCTAAATAAGACTCTGCTGTGACTGTGTTCTTGGTTTAGAAGCCTCTGCAAATCAGCCATCACCTCAGATCTTCTGTAGTGTTGTCAGCGAGAACACAGCAAAGAAATATAGCACCTGGAATATCAATTTCGCCCAAAACAACTCGAAATTCTTTCATCGCCTTAGTCTTCTCTTTGTAGGTTGTCTATATTCATGGTTATGACAGTATTAATGTACCTTATTAATTGAGTTCCTTTTGTTGTCTTTCCTCATAATAAGTAGTGGTATACATCATGGTTTAAGTGTTACTTGACGAGCCAATGCAATACGATAAAATTGAAGTTAACATGAGTTTCCCAGTTTTCTAACCATTAATCAAACAAGTATGAATATGTATAAACCTATATAGGTAAATCAGTTTCCTCCTCACACAAACAGTACTGAATTCACTTATCAATTTTTGCAAATCTTTTTTACTCTCTGTTAGTAGTACTACAGTGTCATCTGCAAACACTATAATATTGAGCTTCCCTTTTGTATTATCTATACTCATCTCTATACCAACATCACCAACCTTTGCTTTGATTTATCTTATTACTCCATCCATAAACAAGTTGCATAACCACGGTGACATTACCCATCCTTGCCTCATGGTACCTGGTACTCTCGTCTACCGAAATTCTCGTCCCTACACAAATCGGGAAAACTCGCCGACGGTAATGATTAGGTTAGGTTACCGTTAGGTTAGGTAAAGGTCAAGTTAGGTCAGGTATTCATAATCACAGGTAAAATCTTATTAGTTATACTCCATTCCATACACACTCTTTAACCCTTCAATACATCCCACATTCCCTCCCAGTCTACTCTGTCATATGCTTTCTAAATCCATGAATGCAGCATACATCTTCTTGTCTTTTGCTAACATTGTCTTGATTATCATTTGCATATCTAAGATCTGATCTACACAACCTTTCCCAGTTCTAAATCTGCCTTGCTCCTCACTAACCTTGCCATTTGTGATTTTTTGTACTCTTCCAATTATGATTTTACCATACAGTTTGCCTCATCACTGTGGAGTACATAATGACTCAATGAAGCTAAATATAAGCCAACCTGGTAACAACATTGCCAATCTAGCTAATCACAGCCCTGGATTTAGTCATTAAATCTACTGTGGCCAACCATGGATAGTCAGAACTCCTCCTTCAGTTCACAATCAGATACCACAAAGGAAATAAATTCAACATGACATGAATTATGCAAACCCATAAGAAAAATTAAGGTTCACTATAAGACAAGAAAGAAGAAAAATAGGTAAAGAATCGTTGTATAGTGACTCCATTTTCAAACGCAACTATAATTTTCTGGTAGATTTTGATGCGTTTTGAAAGAATCTGACCTTGGATTTTCTTGACAATAAATAGATATTATTTTTCTCCTCTTTAATCCACCTGTGAAAAACTAGTGATTTCCAAGAAAAACAAACCAGATTATTCCAAAACACACAAAAATCAACCAGAAAAATATAGGCCACGAATAAAATTTAACAAAACCTAACCTTAACCTTACTAACCTAACCTGTCCGTGAGGGAGGCCTGGGAGAGGTGCTCGGCCCGCGGTCTGGACTGCGCTGATGGCGACGGCGGAGTTTCCTATATTTATTCTATTCAGATCATATTTGCCAGTGATTTTGACCGAAGTAACAGTTTTCCAAGAGGTTTGAAAGTTAGTTGAAGACGTACATGATAAAAGGTTAGTCCTTCATAAGGAAGTAAACGAGATAAAGCAGGGTCACTGAAACGAATCTTAACCGAAAAATATATCATGCCCTAAAACTTATCCCGAAACATTTCTTCTGTAAATCTAGCTCAACCTACATAAAACTAATAGAGCATAAGTTAACAATTTAACCATCATTATTGTATGTGGGGTACCTGCACTGTTCATTCAGACTGCATGCAATACCTACATCTGAACTGTTCAGTGCACAAGTGGCACATATCAAAACTACAGTGATATATAAGTGCTTCTAGGAGAATGCTTATTATTTCCACTGCCTTCATGCATCGACTTCAACACCATTCCCCGCAAATTTTAACATATCCGAACCTAAATAGTAGTATACATATAAATAGATACATACGTTCCTATATAGGTCTATACCTATTCAAACTTGTATGACTAATGGTTAGTAAACTGGGAACCTCATTTTAACTTCAATTTTTCTCTTATTGCGTTGGCTCGTCAAGTAACACTTAAACCATGATGTATACCACTACTTATTATGAGGAAAGACAACAAAAGGAACTCAATTAATAAGGTACATTAATACTGTCATAACCATGAATATAGACAACCTACAAAGAGAAGACTAAGGCGATGAAAGAATTTCGAGTTGTTTTGGGCGAAATTGATATTCCAGGTGCTATATTTCTTTGCTGTGTTCTCGCTGACAACACTACAGAAGACCTGAGGTGATGGCTGATTTGCAGAGGCTTCTAAACCAAGAACACAGTCACAGCAGAGTCTTATTTAGAGGTAAGCAAGTGGTAGGGACACAATACGTACTACCTACCACTTGCTTATCTCTTGACGAGGCTCTGTTATGACTTTGTTTTCCTGGTTTAGAAGCCTCTGCACATCAGCCATTAACTCAGGTCTTCTGTAGTGTTGTCAGCGAGAACAGAACACGGTAATGTAGCACTAGGAATATCAATTTCGCGCAAAATAACTCTAAATTCTTCCATTGTCGTAGTTTTCCCTTCGTAGGTCCACCCGCGGCGACCCCGACTTATCCCCACAATGCACCGCGGCGACGGCGGTAAACAAACCGTGACGTAGTTATGGGTTGGGTCCATTGCTGCTGCCCTTAGTCAATGGTTTTCAGCTATCCTGATCATCAGCTCCTTTTTTTTGTGATGTAACAAGATTTAACGTGTGACTAAACGCTGTCAGTGGTTCGTGCTGGAGCTTAGCCTGGATCATGCAGTGGCGTACCGGGGGGGGGGGGGGGGGGGGGGGGGGGGCATGCGGCCATGGACCCCCCTTTGGCAAAAAATAAATAATAATAAAATAGATTTATTATAAATAAAATATATATTTATATATATATATATATATATATATATATATATATATATATATATATATATATATATTGCCCCCCCCCCCCCCTTTTCAATTTTCTGGGTACGCCACTGCCTGGATGTGTTTATCGCCTTGGTCGGCATAAGCTCGCCAGCCTCGAGGGTGATGGGACGGAATGATCACGTATAGACTCAAAACAAGATGTCATGTGCCTTGATAGGAAGACAACGGATCAGTGAATAACAATGGATAAGTATACTGTGGAACCACGAAGCACTATATCGAGGCGTCGCTAAGCTCTGCCGCCACCTGCGTCTGGTGCCTAATGGGGATCAAAAGCTTATTCCATCGCTAGTCAGATCCGCAGATCAACTGCCTCCCTCCCTCTTCACACATCTAACCCATTAAGAGGGCGAAGAGAGTAGCTAGTCGGTCATTAATCAATCCGTGGCAGCCAACAGAAGGGGTGAGGAAGAGAGGTGTGCTTCACTATGTACCGAGGGAATCATAAGTGCTGGGAGAAGCTGTGGGACTTGCATCAAAGACTCATTCATTATTTTGACTTTTGTCACAATTGCTTCCGCTGCGGAGAGAGCAACCCAAACATCTTTTTTTTTCTTTTTTTCTCAACTTTAAACTGCGAGATCGACGGAGCCAAACATAACCTTGGGAAAAACGATCATTCCTGCTGTGTGATTTATTTATCTATTCATCTTTATCGTGGCTGTGTCGTGGTAGTGTAGAGGCAACTGCACTTGAGTACAGGTTGCCGCCATAATCATTCATGTTTTCTCCTTAAAGGGTTGAGACGCTGTACAGTGTACATATAGACGTTTATATCTCAGCATGATAGATGTTGATGCCCTCACTGGCAGTTGCCGCTGATCTGCCACCACAGTCATGCCCACCATTACCACCACCACCACCACTACCACCACTACCACTATTACTACTACCATTACTACTACTACTGCTACTGCTACGTACTACTAACTAACTACCAACTAACTTATCCTCCTCTTTATAGTCCTATACTCATACCTCCGCCACCTCACCTGCCTAGGCCAGCACGAGGGGCAGACGCCCACTCAGAGGGAAAGAGAACACCTACCTCACTTACTGTGTGGCTCCCCTGCTCCCCTCCCCTGCCCGAGCACCCCTGCACAGCACCGCTAGCACCACTCGGGGTTCTGGGCCGTGGACTTTTCGATTCAACATCTGCCAAATCTCTTTGTTTTGTTTTACTGTAGTGAGAACACTTGCTTCATGTCAGGTCACGTCCAGGCCCAGAACACCGGAGCACCGCCTCCTCCGTGCTGAGCGACGGCCGTGGGGCAAGGAGGCCCACACCACGCCCTCCGCCCCCCATCCCGCCCTCGCTCGACACCTCTTGTAACACTCGGAGCCTTGCTCTACCTATGGCATTCCTGGCTTTTAGAAGAGAAAATCTTCGCCATTTGCTCCTCTCAGCCAATCAGATGCACGTGTATAGCCTGCGCCACGCTGTGATTGGCTGGGCGGGTGAACGTGAGGCGAGGTCATTTTCCTTCATGAACTCAAGGGATGCCTCGTCCCGTCACGTTATACTAGGAGTCGTCAGTGATTGTTTCAGGACACCTTCCCCTCAATTCCTTGGTTCCTTTCACCCCTGCCCCGCGTCACATCCCGTGCCCTGCGTCACACATTTGTCTCTCCGTCACATAGCCCTGTCCCGTTGTCATCCATCATTGTTCATCACTTCTTCCAAGGGAAAGGACAGGTGCGTCACCCGCGTCACTTTGGTGACTGCTGTGCTTCCAGGGTGACGAGAACTATGTGGCCATGTGTCCTGTTGTGTGTGTGTGTGTGTGTGTGTGAGAGAGAGAGAGAGAGAGAGAGAGAGAGAGAGAGAGAGAGATAATGAATGTATGAATTAGGGATGCAGTCTATTATAGTCCAGTCTCCTTGCCTTTTCAATTTATATCATTCATTCATCAGCCATTTGTTCATCTACGCATTCACTATTCACTAGTAATATTGCATAAATGTTTATCTTAACATCTTTAAGTATTTACATTTTCGCCCGTGGGCTCGAGAAGAATGAGTCAGGCGTCTATTACAAAAATGTTCACGCTAATGATAATAACTATGACAATCATGGTACACGAAGAAAGTGAGGACCACACACACGTCAAATCTCAAACCTGCTTCATCTCCCTTGTCAGTGTTCATCCCAAGTCAACACCCTGGCGCAGGCATTGCCTATTTACCCTAACTACCATATAAACACCCACTAAATTTTCACCTTGCATGGTAGAATTCAGTAAATAAACACCCATAAGTAAGTTTTCATAAATAGTTAGCAATCCTTGGCGGTCATGGAGGACTGTTGGTAAAGCTAATATAAATGTACTGAAATAGAATTATACTAGTGTCATTTTAACTCCATCCTTGCCTTTTGTAGATTTTTTTCTGACTGGTAATGAGATATCCTCGGCTCTTGACCGCCTACGCACCCATTCATCTATCCACCACGTGTATCTTTACGTAGCCTCGCAATAGCTACTCCCCTAGACACAACACACACCTCACCCCAGTATAGCCCAAGATCATTATAGTTTGTACAGATCTTGGTATAGCCCACCGTTCTGCATGTTTACGTGTGTAGTGTCTCTCTTCTCGTTACCAATGCCGTTCCTCTTCTCATCTCTTTCGGGCGTATTGAGATTATTCCCTGACTCACGAACGACTCGCCATTAGGGTTCAGACTCACATCTATGACTCAGAATCTGTGCAAGCCAATGAATGGGTACCTTTTTCATCGACCGTTGTGAATCTTGTTATGAAACGGGCGTCAACATGCGCCCGTCTCCACCTTTGGTTATTGAAATATCATGATTCCGTATTGCCCTTTCCTTTTTTTTTTTCGTTTTGAAAGGGTATTGGTTATTGAGTTGATTGAAAGCGAAGTCAGCTATACTTACATTCCGCGATGCTTAGCTCAAAAGAATGTTAAGTTTTGCTATCACAGTCGACTGTGTACGGGTGAGGTCAAAAGGCCAGCTGGACTCCTTTTTATAGTATATCGAAAAACAAGATAGCCTAACATACGGACTAGTGAACGAACATTTTGTCGAAATATGAACCGAGGATAAAGTTAACCAGTGTTGAACAAGAGCATAGCATTTCAATGTCCGTTTTTTTTTTCATTCATCCTCACAAAGTGTTTAACTGCTATAGCAGATTGCTCTTCCGCTCAACCTCTTCATCCTTATTAAACATTCTAGCTAGCCCACTCGACGAGAATATAATGTGATCCTATACAGTATCACTTGCCCTCTACATCGCCACTAGAACTTACCCTTTTTTTCCTGCTTCTGGACAACACATACTGACGAGCTTTTAGAAGGGCCTCACCTCGGGAGAACATTTTTCTACGTGCATATTTACACCTGGTAAACCCAGAAGGACAAGCTATGGTATCTGAGATTTTGTATGCTTATTTTTGTGCGATTGCGTGTGTGTGCGTGCGTGCGTGTGTGTAGGTAACTACTGATCTCTTCTCCTACAGCTGCGATACCTGCAGACTCTGAGCTCCATCTCTGCTGAAAAGAACTCTACCATTGTTTTCCCGCTGCCCATTGACATCATAAGCTATTTCATTAAGGATTAAGAAGGTACAGAGACCTTCCCACTTGACCTCGCTGTCAGGGCCATACAGGGGTCAAAAGTCACGTTCTTTGTGTCAAGGACGACTGTTCTTCTTTATATTTATTTTCGGTAGATTTAATACATTTTGTTTGCGTAGCTTATAATATTATATACTGTTTTTTTCTTCATATATAAGTATCACTCGCCAGTCTATTAGTTGCCGAGTTAAAGCCACTTTCTGTCTAAGATTCTGAAGTGTTTAGTTGTTTTGACAAATTGTTTACAATTTACTACAACTACGTACTATATAAATACTGTTGCCATTACTACTGTTCTTATTACGTATACCACCAATAGTCTTTAACTTACTACAACTAAGTTTCCTGCCATGGCTTACTACTGCCGCTACTTATGTTAGGCATTTAACAACGGTCGTTCTGCAACCAAAGGAGTGACCTTGACACCTGTATGACCTCCCAGGCCACAGCAGGTCAGCCTCACCCACGAGTAGCTCACCACTGCCGACACTACAATAAAATAACCCACTTGAACGTTTAGGCATAGCATTAGCGTCACCTGTTGTGCTACAATGATAACATCACCAAACTCTATGTCCGGTGTCTCGCAGACCACCACCATCACACCTATTCTATGCACACTCCACTTCCTCTCCATTTCGTCCCACTCTTCGTTCGCCAACTGGAAATATGTTGTGATATGTGGGTTGTGATGGCCCCCTACCTCACAAGGATTAATGTTGCTACTGTAAGATGTCAGTGTAATCTTGTTGTCACTCGTAACATCATTCATTCAAGCGTGTGTGTGTGTGAGAGAGAGAGAGAGAGAGAGAGAGAGAGAGAGAGAGAGAGAGAGAGAGAGGGGGGGGGAAGAGGAACTGCGTGTCCCTTTGTGGCTGTCCATTAGTTAAATAGATGAATTTGTGGTCAGATGTAGCTATTCCAGCTTGATATTTTTTCTTTTAGCACAGAGAGAGAGAGAGACTAGAGAGTCGCATTTTATCTAGCAATGGGCTGCTTGAAGGTTCGTCGCACCACTGCGCCGTTTCTTCTCGCGTAAATGTACATCAGTGATAATTTTTGTTGTAAACTGTTTAACGACGTCTCATTGATTTAATAAATCCAGAATAATTTTCAGATCCGATTTACTTAACAAGTATGTCATTAGAATTTATCTTTATGTTATGAATCTAATGACATCTGAGATGGGCTACCTAGTACCTACGGATTGATGGTGTACGATAACTTTCTTTTTAGCGTTCGATCAAAGACACTACAACAAGATACCTCACTCGCGGTCCCTCCAATGCAACTTCTGTTATCCGCCGACGGTGGCGCCGCCGTGCGGCAGGGGTTGTACCAGCCTGTTGGCCCATTCACTTGCTGCATATGACCAAAGAATATTCACTTCAACTCTTCGCCATTTAAAACTTTGCGAGTCAACATTTACCATGAAACATGTCAATAGAAGCGCAATTTTATTAGCTTTCCATTGATATTTTTCGTTTTCTGATACATGAATTAGAACCATGCATAAATTAGCATTAACTAAATAAATATCATCATCAATCGGGTAATTTTCCCGATCGATGATGTTATTTATTCACTTATATATTTTGTTTTCTGATAAATGAATTAGCAACATGCATAAATTAGCGTTAACTAAATAAATAACATCATCAATCGGGAAAATTACCCGATTGATGATTTTATTTATTTACTTAACGCTAATTTATGCATGGTTTTAATTCATTTATCAGAAAACTAAATATATCATTGGAAAGCTAATAAAATTGCGCTTCTGTTGATAGGTTTCATGGTAAATGTTGACTCGCAAAGTTTTAAATGGCGAAGAGTTGAAGTGAATAATAATTTCATACATATTTCTTCAGTCTCGTAATGACATTTTTTTAGCGTGTTTTACTGTTTTTTATTTGATAATATTATAGAACAAACATTTAAGAAGATAACAGTATATCATCATATATAGTGATAAACCATAGTCTATATGATAGTCATGCAGCAAGTGAATGGGCCAGCAGACTGGTTAACCCCTGCTGCACGGCGGAGGTCGATTTCACGCGCACCACAGGGCACCCCGGAGTGAGGTATCTTGTTGTAGAGTGTCTTTGGTTCGATACAAGGCTACATGATGATGCTATTATCATTGTATATGATGCCTAGTAGTGGAGTGACACGTGAACTCAAAATGCACTCTTCTTCATATTGTAAAAGTAAAACATTTGTATTAACTGAGAAAAAAAAAATGTCATAACACTGAACATTGTATGGTCGTGTGTCGTGTTGCCACGCCGCAGCGCCACCGTCTGGGCGGCGAGGTGGCGGACAACCGGAAAGCAGTTCATTTAGTAGACTACATCGTGCCAGCCACAGTTTTATTCGCACATGCAACCAGCCAGCCATCTGCCCCTCACCTGTGCTTTTCTAGTGTTGATAATGAAGCCCTTAGTTTGTGTAGCGGTAGCTGCAGTGCTGCTAGTTAGTGTTGTGAACCACCTCCTGATGCCCTGACCACCGGTAAGTCACTTGTCACCTGTCACCTGCTGGAAGATAGCCAGTGTCGAGGCCACCTCATCCCATGCCCTCCTTCAACGAGAGGGAACGTGTGTGTGCGTGTGTTTTATTACTTTTCATTATTAGCATTTGACTAGAATTCTACGGTAGGTAGTGAATTATATTTTTGTATTCATTTATTCATTGTGATGTTACATGGCTGTGTTGGAAAGGTTGTTACTTGAATCCTTTGGGAGAGTTATGAGGGAAGGAAGGTTGAAAGGCTGGCTCTGAGGTGATATGATGGAGTTTTGAGAAGGGTAAAACTGCAGTTTAATACAATACTCCATATTTACCAATACTTTTCTGACCAAATCGGGGGGCTGCGCCCCTCTAGACCCCCTGCTAGTCACTAACCTAACCTGGACATTGGTTAGGTAACCTAACCTAACTGAGGGTGCACAGCCCTCCCGCCAGATCCCCTTATGTTATTTTTAATTTCCGAGAGCTGTTGTAGGGGTTAGAAATACTGCAACTGGTCAGACCTGCAAGTTGAGGATGGTTATATCTACGTGCCTCGTATTGCATTAATCTGCAGTAGAACCTTGAGAAGTAATATAAAAGTAGGTACGGTAACTACTTGAGGCAATGTATGTGTACAGGTGAGGGTGTTAGTGGTGGCAAGGTTAGGTATGGCGCCGACAAGGTGGTGGGGCAGTACGAGCAGGGTATCATGGTAATACTGGTAGTGGCAGCAGGGTGGGTTAGTGTGAAGGTTGTAGAGGTAAGGGTGAAGCTGCTCTCAGTACCACAGGCAACAACAACTACGTACTATGTGAAAGGTAGAGAAAATAATATCATGATTGGAACATAGCAAGGTAATTTCAGTCATATTTTTTTTATTAGTCACATTTATTTTTTCTGTGGGTGTTGTAGGGACAGGAGTTACTCACTACACGTAAGGCAGGACAATATAGCTCTTATCACCCTACCATATATATTTTTTTCACATTTATAAGCAAAATCTGCTACCGTTTCTATTGTTATCAGTTATGTGCCATGTATTACTTACTCTCCTAGGCTACATGGCACTACAGTAAACCCTCTAATTCGAACCTTCGAAAATAATTCGACCTGTTTCAGGCCAAGTTCAAATTTTTCAACAACTTTCCAACTTTCCATAAGCAGAACTGAAGTTCGAATTTTCAGTTTTCTGCAGCATCTTCCATCTCCTCTGTGCCATCCACTTCGTCAGCCAGCCTCCACATCGCCTCCAACACAGTAACCCCTTCACGCCCAGATCTTCCCTTTGCTAAATAAAATCGTCTGTTGGCAACCATAAAATTACGAAATGTGACTGAATATACCAAATTAACTAGTGGACAAGGATACTAAAAAGGTCATATCTATTAAAATATTGCTTATAGTCACTAAAAATCGTCTTATGGCAGTCAAATTACAATGGAAATTACGTTCTGGGTCTCAAGGGGTTAACTACCTCAAGCACTGAAGACCTTACCTAACAAATCTCTTGAGGGACACCTGCCAAGGCTGCGTTCAGTAGCGCCCCCCCCCCCCCCCCCCCCGCACTCTCCCTACTGAACGCTTCACAATTTACATTGCTACCAAGATAGCAGCCGCCGAAATTCATCTCTGTGGCGATTCTTATTGTTAAAGAATAACTTGCTGATGACCCTCTATTTGATGCAGCAGAAGTTATAGCAGCAGCAAATTAAATATTAAGGAGGCAAGAAGAGGAGCTAGAGGTAACCATCGGATAATTCGGACTTTCGATAATTCGACCCAGGCTTCCCCCCAATTAGATCGAATTATAGAGGGTTTACTGTATTTAAAAAAAAAAAAGTTCCTATTATTTATATTACAACAGTTCAGTTTTATTCATCACCATCCGTATCATTATGAATCCTTTTACTAGCCTGGTAACCACTTTCTGCCACTCATTATATAGTATCATGTATAACTCACACAAGTATTCATCCTATCTACCCTTGCACCTCGCATCCCTCTATCCATTTCTTGTCTCCCTTACCACCTGTTTGCCACCACCACTCCACTAACCCACCCAGGCAGCCCTGTTGTTATAGCTGTTTGTTTCAGGCCGTCACTTGCCCCTCCAAAAAAAAAAAATTACGATAACTTTTTGCGTGATGAATCACCACTTATTTTTTCATAATACTAGAAGAAAAAAGTGTTGTTTGAAATGTAGAGCTTTGGCCATCAGGGTTTTTTTTATATAACTTTTACATCGGAGGGTAATAGAAAAAAAATTCTATAAAGAAGTGCACAGGGAAGTTAGTGCATGAGGATCGCTGTGTACCACAAGGGAGACGTACCGTAGGCATGACCACCCTGCCCCAGTACTGTTCCTCCCCCAAAACCTACGTCCCTAGGGCAGCAATTTGGATTAGTTTGTTTTGGAGCGTCTCGGGAGCATTTTGTTCTCCCCAATTCTCCCCTACCTGCACCATGAGTCTCTCACAGCGTGCTGGGCTGCTGCTCTGCCACACAGTTGTTTCTCATGTTCATGTGTCAAGGAATGGTCCTACACAGGTATTTTGTGGTAGAGTAGAGAAGCAGGAAGTTGGTTTGTGGCAGAGCAGTGGCCTGTAGCTACTGCTGGCACTTGGGGTTGGAGACTTGCGTGTATAGGTACTTTAACCTATTGTCTCAAAACATACCTAGTTAATGAGTAATTGTATTTTATACAGGATTTTTTTTTTCTCTAGGAGCATAATGGCCTGTCAGTAGCAATGACTGTAAACACAACCCTGCATTGCGGCCTGTACTTGGAACTGTCTTGTAAACAAACTCTGGCTTGTTAACTGTAGCTTTGTGCAGGGTGAGTTTAACCTGCGCTCAAAGGTTATGACCTGTGCAGGTCAGTTTGGCCTGTGCAGGTCACAGCAGCAGACTCCTTCCATAGCTGTGACATAGGTGAGCTAGGCTGGTATGCTGCCGTGGCCTGTCTTTGTTTGCTGCTAAACACTGGAGCCACGCTAACCTTGGACTAAAGCTAAAAGTCTTCAGCTAAACCTAACACGGCTAACTAAGGCGGACAATGGAATGATCAGATGTTAAAAGCGAGAAAACCTTCACTTGCAAGAGGGTGCATGACTCGGAGGCAGCATCTATAACTCTGCATGTTCCGCCATTCTTGTGAAGTTTATCCATTCTGCATACTAAGCTAAGGCTAGACTTAAGTCCTGTGTAAATAATAATTGTTCGGACCTCTTCATTAAATAATGAAGCTATTCATTTGATTCTGAAAATGCTGCTACAGAGTTAAATAAGAATCAGAGCAAAATGCCAGTTAATCTCAGACTGATTCACTTAATCACTGCTCTACACTGCCATCACTAGTGCCCTCACTCTTGCATTATTGTATCAGAACTCATTTAGACCGTTAGCTATATGGCCCCTGTGAGCCTCTCTTTCCTACCTGTAGCCGACTTACTGGCCTTTGTCCCTCCCAATCTCTCTCATAGTCCTCTGCCCAAGGCTAACAGTCTTACTCTGTTCTGCAGCTGCGCTACATGCAAACACTCAACGCCATCAGCGCTGAGAAGAACTCCACCATCATCTTCCCTCTGCCCATCGACCTCCTTTCCCAGTACATGGGAAAAAAAGGTAACGGCAAGAAAAACGCGAAGTCGAAGAGCAAGAAGGACCTAATCTCTGATGATGAATAGGGAACACTTGGCACTTCACGATACACAAGAGACACCACCCTCAAGAGTACTGCCACACTAGCCTTGATTTAGGGTCAAATAGTGTTGTAGATTTTTGAATCTGAGCTGTACATTCCTGAGCCTTTTTTTCGTCTGCAATTCACACTTGAAATTTTAATGTTTCCTGAGCTACGAGTTTGGGGTTCTCCTCTTGGTCTGGCAGCTGCCTTTTCCTCTGTCGTATGCCCATTTTACTTGTTTCAACTGGGATTCCTGCTTCTTGGGACCTCTAAGGGACCACCCTAGACGAGTTTTGTTCCTCGCAGGGAAAGTGGATTTTTACTTGAGGAACGATCAGCAGTATTGCACAGAGACCAAGCTGGATAAAGAACCCCACCGGCTGCTTGTTTCCCTGTAGGATGCTGTAATGAAGCTCAGGAACCCCCGCAGCTCCTCCCTACAGCCAAGCTGCAACTGAATTTTTTCATAAACCCTTATGGCCTAGCTGACAGCCAGACAAACAGGCACGTTGCAGGTTTCACCTGAGCTGGTTTGGTCAGCTACTGGTTACCTGTGTCTGTTGGTTGCAGACTTAAGGTATTAAATGTTTACACATACAAATGAAAATTGAGCAAAGCTATTTTATCATCTGGAGACTTTCACACAACTAGATGGGCTGGTGCTGGGAGCAGCTGCCGGGCATCCTTGGGCAGTGACACTAGCAGGCTGGTCTTTCTTGTGTATCCTGAAGAGTGCCAGGGCAGCTAGGCGCCTTGCGTGGGCTCGCCAGTTGTTAACAGTGGGCAAGGAATCAGTCAGGTGCCATTTGATGCAGGAATCACAAGTAAAATAGCATTTGATTAGAGAAGGGATATTATACTGAGCCAAGTTGGTGGGCACCACGCAACTGATACGCCGCCCACTTCCATCTACTGAAAACTAAAGGATTGCTCCTGATAATCAACCATAAGTTTATTTCTTCGAAGAGTGAACTTACCACCTCCACCACCACCAACAAACGTTTTGGCACCTTTTTGCTGCCAACGAGAGTGGAGCAAGTGACATGGAGCTGTGTTGGCTGTATAGGTCTGCAAAATACAAATCTAGTAGGGCAGCCCAGGTGCTCTCAGACAGGACCTATATCCAGGAAGTGTTCAAATAAAAGGAACGGGAATGTCTGGCCCAAGTTACCTGGGTGCTGAATATGGTATATTGCACCTGTGTTCAGGCTGCACAGCTCCGTGGCACCAATGGTCCACCTTCAGAAAACGTTTCTTGGTTTTGGCTGGATCCACTACCACTGTGCATATCAGCCACAACCTTGGTGCCCTGCCCCTGCCTGGCGCCTGGTGCACCGCCACTGTTGCGATGCCTAGCACAACAGGTGGACTCATGGCTGTAATTTGTCAGATATGATCACCATTTCAGCATCACTAGGTGCTGCTGTTCTTGCAATGGTAGTGGAGGCAGTGATGAAACACCATGGGTGCCAGTAGGGGTAAGGCGACAGCCAGTATACTGTTGCCAGCTAGAGCTCCTCACTGCTGTAGAAAGGACTTGTTCAGCCTGTGTTGGTGTGGAAGGAAATCATGTTGCCTAAGCATCAAAAGTGTCCCCCAGCAGTGTGGTGGTCTGGCTAGAGTTCAAAATTTTATGTTGCACTTTCTTGATATTATATTGTATATGAATATATAAATATATATTATGTAGCACTATAGCAATAATACACAAGAACTTTGTTTGAAAGTGTTGAAAACCCACCTGACCTGGCCTCGTCAGAGCCCACAAAAGTATATATCAAAATTCATCATACTTTTGAAATTTAATTGCAGCAGCAGCAATCACTTGAAAACTAAATGTTTGCCACCATGATTCTATCTGATCCTCGTGGCTCATTAATTGCCTCCCAGGTTTTTAAATTGCAACTCTATGCATTTCCCCATGTGCAAGCCCATGCCTCTCACCCCTCCAAGGTGGAGGTGAGGGTCCCTGACAGCAGGGAGGATAACAACAACTCGACTCAGTTCCTCTCCAAGCAGACCCTAGGCCTCTCCTACAGGCTAGGGGCAAATAGCCCCATGCAGCAGGGGGGGGAAGTAACAACTTGACTCAGTTCTTCCAAACCTCATGGGTGGCTTTCTGGTGCCTGCCCGGCCAGTAACTGCCTGATGTGCAGGTAGTCTTGGAGACAGTCCAGTCTTCCAGTTTGTTGTTGCCTCCCTGCGATTTGCCAGGGCACCCTCCACCCTGCCAGGGGTGAGGTACACCCACTGAGTGGGCAGGAGAAGGCAATCACTCTCCCAGAATGACAGGTGCCCAGAACCTGTTCCAGCATGACCACGGTGTCCTACTACCATAGCACAGCCAGCTACAAACATTGATCATCAAAATAAAAGAAAAACACATTTTTGTTGATTCTCCATTAGTGTAATGGAGCAAGTAAGATGTTAGCAACCTATCACACTTTTCACTGCCTCTCATCTTTATCAAAAGGGTTATGTGATTTGCAGTGATATTATCAAAGGAGGCTGTCTTGACGGCTTTCAGTGCATACTTTGGGATCCTAGCCATGACCAGATGGGTGGTAATGGCGCTCTGGATCTAGTTATTCCTCCCAAATACTGTCTGACTCTTATATTGAGTTGTACATAACGCATAATATCTGAGGAGCATACTGTTCTTGTAGTAATGTTTATACTTACTAGTATCAAAGTTCTTGTGTTGTTCCTTTTATCATAATTGATATGGTTATGTGTGGATGCCTACACTGCTCTTATTTTCCCATGTTCTTGTAGAGTTTTTTAGAAACACTCACATTACATATTATCATTGACTTTTTGCAAGACTTGAGTGGTATTGCTGCATTACCTTGCAGACACGGGGCTCTTGACTCCCTGTCTCATGAATGCCGCATACCAAAGGTCATAATAGTGTGCTACTCATGATCCCTAACTAGTTGATCCAGAATAAAATTGTTGACCTCGTTTACAGCATACTTGTAGGGTTGCCACAGCTGGTTATATACACTACTACTATAGATTTTTAAGTTTCTGATCTTGGGTTTGACAGCAATCATCTAAAGCATGCAGCTCAGTTACAAATATTGATTTTCAACACAATAAAGTTCACAATTTGATAGACCTACGCAACACTTAGAAAATCTTGACTCTTTGGTACTTCTCAGGTCCATTGTATTATATTTTGTTGTCTTTCTTTGGAGTGCCAACAGTGGTTAAAGTTAATTCAGGGGGATTATCTAACTTTTCAGATTTGGCTACACTAGGGCTGGCAATACATTTCCTCCCCCTAGCCTAAGAAATGGAAGCCCATATATATATATATATATATAATATAATATATATATAATATATATATATATATATATATAATTTTATATTATATATTATATGTAGACTTTTCCAAATAATGAAACTTAAGAACTACGAGGTAATCGTTGCTGCAGATCTAGATATTACCATTGATAGACTTTTAAGGTTTTAATCACTACTACAGATTTATTATTTTAAAAGCTTTATCAATGTTCACCTCGCCTTCATGATTGCATATAAGCTGCACTGCATTTGCTTGCTTGCTTCCATATTTTGGGCAGAAAGAGGTTCAGGTTCAGAATGTAGAGAACATGTGCAACTTAATCTGAAGAAAATTCTAACTTTTTTACAATTTTTTTTGAAACTTTGGCGCACAGGCACGGGGGAGCAGCAAGGCGCCTCCCCTGCCTCCTCCTGCCCAAAATAGGAAAGGATTCACACGCCCCTTTTTTTTTTCCCCTTTTTCAATTTACCAAAATATTTTTTGAAAAATCTTGTACACCTTTTTTTCACAAAAATAAAAAAATTTTAACTTAAAAAAACGGGATTTTCTAACCCCCTTTTTTGGTGCATAATTTCCCTAGTTCTGGTCGGGGGTTTACCCTTTTCTGGAAAACCTGAAACCCCGTGCGGGCCCGCCGCAGGGATGGGATCGTAAAGCACAAAACCCCGGCTCCCCTTACTAGTTTCTAAAAAACCCAGGGGGGAAAGTGGGGGTGCTGGCACCCAAAAAAAAGGGGACTAAAAAATAAAAACCATCTCCATGTGCGCGCGCGGAGTTTCGGGGCTTTGGTGACCCCACGGGTTTTTAAAATAACATGGACCGCGGATCTGGGCTACTGTGGCCCGGAGATACGGAAATTTCACCACCCCCATCTTAAAAATAACCAAAAAAAAACTTTGGGGCCCCTTTCAGTGGCTGGGTTTTTGGCTCCCGGGCCCATGTGATAGCCTATTTACCCCTCCTCCTATTTTTAAAAACCTACTACTACACTACTATTCCACCTACTATACTTTTAAACCAAACCTACCTACTATTCCCAACCTAATCTACTATTACAACCCTTCCAACCTATGCTCGTCAAACCCTTTCCCAAAGCCCATTTATTTAGGGTTAATACCAGACAACAGGTGTTATTTGCAGGTGTCTTGCGGGGGGCCGTACATTTTGTATTGACGGGGTGTCTTGCGAGCCGTACAGGTTTTGAAAGTGACAGGTGCCTTGCGAGGCCGTACAGGTGTATATTTCCCGGTGTGCGGCGGGGCGTCAGGTGTTTTTTTTGACCGGGTGTGGGGCGGGGCCCGTACGGGGTTGTTAGGGGACGGGTTGTCTTGCGGGGGCCGTACAGGTGGTATGCAAGTTTGTTGCGGGGCCTTAAGTGTGTAGTGACGGGTGGGGTTTTATTGGTAAAGCGAAGCTAAGAGGGGCAGGGTACGCCCTAATAAGCAAACCACCGAGTGTGTTGTTTGCCCTGACCTAATGACCAAAACGCGCAGTTCTCGTCCCCTAAAAAACGGCCCCTACCCCCGTACCCCCCGCCCCGGGTACGGCGCGACCACGTGGTCCGAGAAGACCCCCTGGGGGTTACAGGAAGTTTAAAATTAATAAAAAACCTTTTGGCCTAATAAAAAAACCTTTTTCTTAAATTTTAGTTATATTGAATTAAAATTATTTATTTCGTACACTGTTTTTGGTATTTTCTCCCAAACCTGGGCCCGTTTCGAAACTCTAGGGTAAAAGTTAAACTCGGGAACTGAGTGTCAAACAAACTTTGGTTTCATTTTAGACAAACGAAAAAATTTTTGGGGGTAATAATGGACGGGTTTGGGCGGTCGTTTTAAGAGACATAAAACTTTTTTTTTCCTTGGGCCTACAATGTTGCTTTTCAATGGGGTAGTTTTTATTTTGCGAAAAACCCCCCCCCCCCCCCCCCCCCCCTCCCAAAAAAAATTTTTTATTAATGAAACTTAAACCCAAACCTTTTAAAGGTTTTAAGGGAAAACCTAACCAAAACTTTTATTTTGTAAGGGAAACCCAAACCCTTAATTTTTAAACCAAAAAGGGTAAAATTTTTTTTTTCCTTTTTTTTTTCTTGGGCAAAAAAAACTATTTCCATTAAAATTCGGGTCACTTAGGGGGGAAAAAAAAAGGGGTTTTTCCGCGTTCCCTTAGGTAAAGGGGAAAAATTTTGAGGGTTTTTATCCTAACATTTTGTGCCGCTGAATCCAAAAATCCGTTTTGGGGGGGTCCCTTTTTACCCGGAATTTTTCGGAAATTTGAAATTTTTGGCAATTTGGCAATAAAATTGGGAAATTTTACAAATTGCAAAATTTGAGAACCAAGGGCCCCTAAGCCCCTCTTTTTTGGACTCAAAGAATTTTTATTGGAGTGCATAAAATGTTATTGAGAAACTCCGTTTTTTTGTACTTTTTCGATTACTGATCTAAAATGGAAATTAGATAATAAGGGGAAAAAAAATTTGGGGAAAAAATTTAAAAAGGAAAAATTTTTGGGCCCTTTTAAAGCCTAATTTTTCTTAATAATTAAAAAAAAAATTTTTAATTAGTAAAAAAAGAAAAATAACAACTTTTTTCTTAGGACATTTTTAAATTAACAAATTGGGCAAGGGTGGGTAAAATTTTTTTGGCGTAAAGGGGGTTTTTAAAATAAAAAAATGCTTGGGAAAATTTAGACCCTAAAAAATATTTCCCCTTCCCAAAGGGGTTAAGGCAAAAACCCTTTTTTTTTTCCCCCCCCCGAAGTGACCCGGTATTAATCCAGAACACCAAAATTTTCAAAAAACGAAACCGGTCTCCCCCGCGTATTTTGGGAAAATAAAAATTTAAACAAAAAACAAAAAACCCCCTTTACTTGCGGGATAGCGAGCTTTTAAACAATTTGGAAAAAAAATCGAATATCTAGTCGTCTAGGGCCATGGGCCGTCCCCCTTTCCCATTTTTCCCGTCGTTGTTTGCACATCTCGGGGGAGCAATCGAAAAGCCCCCAAACAAGGAGCCCCTGCAGGCGTTGAAAACGGCAGGGGTTTGGGGTCGGGGAGTTCGTCTTGCTCCCCCACTGCATCCCCCCCTGATATTTTGCGGGGGGGAGGCAGGGGGGAAGGGGTGGGCCCGGGTTTTTGGTCCTACCCTTACTTGGCCCCGGGGTCGGGGGTCCCCAAACCCCCTTCTTCCCCACCCCCCTCCCAACACGGGCCGTAGCTGGCTCCCCAAAATGTGTTTGGGGGGTGGCTTTTGACTGTCGGAGGGGCCAGTGTTGCCCCAAACCCTTTCTTCTTCTAAAGTGCCGTCCCCCGCCCTGGGGCCCAGAGACAGGTATATCCAAAAATTTCTGCTCACAAAATCGGCCCCGCACTCCGGCTCTCTTGCGTCGGGGACCAGGGTTTCCCGGAGTGTAACCCAAAGCGTCGGGGGTTTTCCTGTGGGGGGACCGCCTGGAACACGGGCCCAAGTTGCAACTTCCTTTCCCTAAAAGGGGGCGCAAGGGGTTGTCGCAACCAGTCAGAGCGGGAAAGGGGACTTTACACATCCGGTAAAACCCATTCATCGTGGATGAGCTAAATTTTTTAAAAAGTCGTTTTTCCAAGCTGGGGCACTTTGGGAGGTATTTTTGGGGAAAGTGTCGGAGGAGGAGGACAGGACTTTCAGTGTCCGGGGAAACACGGTTTCCCTCCACATCTTTGTCGAGATGGGAATGATATATCATCTTAGTGCCCGTTTCCCCTCTTGTTTCTAAACCCAATTTTCTCCGCCGGGTCCCAGAATTTGGGCCACGGCTTTTGCGCGCCACGCCAGACACCCCCGAAATTTTCCCCTAAATGGTGCGGATTTGGGAGGAAATGAAGGGCCCAAGAAATCTTTTTTGTTTTTTTGGGGGCCCAAAATTTTAAACCCCCAGGGTCATTCCAGTTTTGATCCTGGGCGCTGCTTGGTTCGATATCGTATCCTCCCCCTGGGCTCGCTTTTCCCTCGCTTGCCCTTTGAGGGACGCGCCTTGTCTTTCCCTTTGCCCAAAAGACAAGGGGGCACCTCCCCTTTAGCCAACCCCCCTTTTGGGAAACCTCCTGCAGGAGGGTCCAACCAGGTCCTTAAAGTTTGCGGGAGCCGGGAAACGGGGGTGCTGCTGAAGGATACCATCCCGTCGAGGACCACACGCAAAGGGATGAAGGGTTTGCGAGGCCGGGGAAAGACCGGCCCGCTTTTCATCTTCCCCCAAAACCCCTTTGAAAAGGGGAAATTTTTTGTCGTGACCCCGGGGGGGCCCTTTGGGTCGTCAAAGGGGGGCAAGAGGGAAAAAGGAGACTCAAAATTTTTGGAGATGATGGGGCAAATTTTTCCAAAGACTGCTGTGGGTTGGGGGGGCGGCAGCAGGCGCCGAGTAAAATCTGGGGTTTCCCGTGACAAACCCCCTTTGCTTCCCCCCCGGGATTGAAACTTTGGTTTTTCTTGCCCAGGGGTTTTAAATTTGTTTTGGGTTTAGGCAAACGATCAAAACCCCCCTGGACTTTCCCTGGCAGCCGTCCTGATCCCCCCCTTTCTTGAAACTTCAAGAGAGTTTCCCTTGCCAGTCCCCCCCCTCGATTCTTGTCAGTGCGTCCCACCACTTTCGGAAAAACCTTTTGGGGGAAAGGGGACGGTGGTGATTGGGGCTTTCTCGGGGAGTAAAGGGGTTAGTTTGGCGAAGAAACCAGCAACCTCTTAAAAGGGACCTCCTGTGGGCCTCTACGAATTCGCCCTTTCGAAGCCCACTTGGCCACCCTACCCCCCGAAAAATCCCCGGGGGGCTCCGGGGTGGGAAGGCCCCACATCTCCGTTAGTTGCCCCGCAAATGACACACGTTTTTCATTGCGAGACCTGGGAAAAAAATTTTCGTTTAAAAATAAATGAATTTAATTTTTTTTTAGGGGTTTATATTTAATTTCTAAAATTTTTACCCAAATAAAATTTTTTACTTTTTTTTGCAAATTTTTCATTACCGTATGTCTAAAATAGGGACCTGGGGGACACCCAGAAAAAAGGGTTTACCATTTTTTTAAATCAAAAAGGGTATTTCCTTTTATGAGAACAGATACAGCCAAAACTTTCATACTTTTGATGTAAAATTAAAGGCCCCAAAATTATTCCTTTTATTTTTTTTTCCCCTTTTTTTTTTTCCACTTATCTCTAATTTCCATTATATTTTAGTAATTCGAAAAAGATACAACCAACGGGGTACTAAAAAACATTTTTTTTGCACTCTTTTAAAAAAGCTTCAAATTTTATTTCCCAAAACGGGTTCCTTTTACGACGGGCCCGGGTTTTCATTTTTTGCAAAATTTTATTGCCCAATTTTTTTGGCCCAAAATTGGGCCAAATTTCAAATTGCTGCGAAAACTTACCGCTAAAATTGTGACCCAACTATCGATTTTCGGGTTCAGCGGCACAAAATGCTTTTGGAAAACCCTCAAAATACTTCCTTCCCCCCTAATTAAGGGGAAAGGGCCCTAAAAACCCTACTATTAAACAAACCCGCTTTTTGGACCCCGCGGGAAACGGGGAAAAAGGGCCTGAGGGGCCTTATGTTTCCAAAAAATCATGATCATTTGGGATCCCAAACCCCACTCAAGGGCTGCTTTTCCCTTCCCCACATAAATTTTTTAACAAGTAATAAAAAAATAAAACTTATATCATATCTACCTATTTTAAAAAATATACCATTCCACCTAATTTTTTTTTTAACTAGTTTTGTGGGGATGCTGGAGTGGGGGAAATGGATTAAGGGGTGGATGGGCTGGGTGGGATTTGGGGGTGGGGGTTGTGTGTGGTGTGGGGTTGGGGGTCTGGGTGTGGGGTGGGTGTGGGTGCGTGGTGTGGGGGGGGGTGGTGTGTGGGTGGGTGCGTGTGTGTGGGTGGGTTTGGGTGGTGGGGTTTTGTGGGGGGGTGTGTGTGGGTGTGTTGGGGGTGTGGGGGGGGTTTTTGGTGTTTTTCTCACAGGGGGGGAAAGATTTTCCACTTCCAGTCCTGGGCTGTTTTGACAAAGGCCCCTAGCAGCACACTTGGCATGACGAGGTGATAACACAGCCAGACAGCAAGCACAACTTGGCATGACGAGGCGATAACACCAGATAGACAGTAACGCGAGCCACAGAAACAAGGCTTTGTTTTGGTTACGACAAGATGGCGGACAGTTGGAACCAGTGCTGCGCCAGGCTTCCGCGATCCATGTTATATAGATCAGTGGGTGACCCCCGGGAGTGGCGTCGTAGGGTGGGCGAGGCGACGCGCCCCCCGGCGTATGCCCCCAATGATTGATTGATTTTGTGCATAATGGATTATCTTATGTCAAGTTTTGAGTCAGCAGGCCTTGTGTACTCTATACAGACTATACTCAGGATCAGTGATGGGAAGCTGAGTTATCACCGTAGTAAATATAGTAGTTTGAGCCCACTAAGCAAACAAAACCGCATTTTGTTGCTACCATAAAGGCCGTGTCACACGAACACTTTTTCCGGCATCTTTTGGTATTTTGCTACCAAAAGATGCCCGTAGTGGTGGCAAAATAATGCGCGTTCGTCATACGGCGTTTCGGCTACGAGCATCTTCTACTGGCATCTTCCGGGACCAGCAACCAGTTTTGACAAAACTAACATTATGAATCGTGCAAGAAGATGCTCGTAGCCGAAACGCCGTGTGACGAACGCGCATTTGTTCGCCACCACTACAGGCATCTTTTGGTAGCAAAATACCAAAAGATGCCGGAAAAAGTGTCCGTGTGACACGGCCTTAAGGCTTTGAGTAAATAGAGGCGTTTAATTTTCTCCGAAGGTTATGCCTTGTCATTGGTGTCATTGTGATGGTAGCTCCTCAAGCTACGAGGAGTTGTAAATACATTTTGAAAGCTCTTTGCATTCAAGGTCTTTTCTGACATCTTACCTATAGATTTGCCCCAGCATTATTTTTTTTCTATTTGGGTTTATAATGTATTCCTGTGAACCTGCATTCAAGGTTCTTGCTGGCACTATACAGACTTCACGCCATCATTCTCCTATGTAGCTGATGTGCCTTATCCTAAGTATATATAAAGAACAGTGTTTTGCCTTTAATTACCCATTTCAAGTCTCCAGATTTCTGCAGATTTTTTTGGCTTGGTCAGATTTTCATAAATGTTTGGTGGCAACACTGCGTGGCAAGATGGCGCATCGGCGGCGGTCAGCGGGAGGTGGCATGGGTGTCCTCCCTACCTGTGCTGCTCTGATGAAGACTGCCAGCTGCCACGCCTGTAATAGCCTCACAGGACTTCTCTAAGGCTCGCAGGAGCTCGTGGGAACGTCGCAACCCTAAACAACATAAAAAGCCAGGTAAGAGAAGATGATACTAATATCCCCTTTCATTTAGACGGAATCTGTTTCAGTTCACGGGAACCTGTTACCCGCGACGTTCCATATTGGCATCTGAATGGCCCCTGAGCCCTGCTTGCCTAGTGGACCCCCCCCCCCCATTGATAGATACCTAGATACGCCACTGCTAACAAAGCAATCCAGTCCTTTAACAACCCACAAACTACGTAGAAAAAAATTGATGATATCCTACCCACAATCCTCTGCGACGTTGTTAATGAGTTCGAAGCACTAACTAACCCTATCAATATAAGCTTTAAAAAAAATGCTACAAAACTATACCAAGCCAATTCCAATGATCTGAAACTCGAGAAATGCCAGTGGTCGTTGGCAGTTTTAACTCAAAGGTTGGTCTACTGTGTTTTGGCTCCGCGACTAATATTTTTCATAAATTAATTTCGCGATAAACATTGATGCACCGCATCTGAATACCAAAAAATATAGTTCTTCTGTTGTTCTACTAATTATATGGATGACATGCATTACGATGGAACGTTCTATAATAGCAATTTAATGCAAATTACTCGCCTCGAGTAGCAAAGCTTAATATATTTTGTACATGTATATTGTGGCATGTAAAATTTGGGCGATGTTCACACTGTTTTCTAAGACAGTACTGCTGAGTCTGGCAAACGCTTGTCAAAATACAATAAGCAATGCCTTGGAAAAACGAAGAATAAAGAATGCCGAAATCGGCTTGTTGCTGCGACAATGTAGGTTATAATGGGCCCCAGACATAACTACGTCACGGTTTGTTTACATCGGTGCATTGTGGGGATAAGGCGGGGTCGCCGCGGGTGGACCTACGAAGGGAAAACTACGGCGATGGAAGAATTTAGAGTTATTTTGCGCGAAATTGATATTCCAGGTGCTATATTACTGTGCTCTGTTCTCGCTGACAACACTATAGAGAAGACCTGAGGTAATGGCTGATGTGCAGAGGTTTCTAAACTAAGAAAACAGAGTCATAACAGAGCCTCGTCAAAAGGTAAGCAACTGGTAGGTACGTAATGTGTCCCTACCACTTGCTTACTTCTTAATGAGACTCTGCTGTGACTGTTTTCCTGGTTTAGAAGCCTTTGCACATCAATCATCACCTCAGGTCTTCTCTATGTTGTCAGTGAGCACGGAAATATAGCACCTGGAATATCAATTTCGACCGCAACAACTCGAATTTTTTTCATCGTCGTAGGCTTCTCTTTGTAGGTTGTACATATTCATGGTTATGATTGAATTAAAATACCTTATTAATTGAGTTCCTTTTGTTGTCTTTCCTCATAATAAGTAGTGGTACATCATGGTTTAAGTGTTACTTGACGAGCCAATGCATACTCTTGAGTCTACCACGGTTACCGGTCATTTCGCCCACACGTCAATTCGCCCACAAGACATTTCGCCCTCATGTAAGAGTCAATTCGCCCACATGTAAGAGTCAATTCGCCCACTCTAAAGTCAATTCGCCCACACGATCCATGTCACGGAGTCATGGAGTCACATATCTTCCTCTAGCAGAAATGGAATGAACCACCTTGGGCGAAATGACGGTAAATTTCTAGTGTTTGACCATACTCGCCCATTTCCCCCAAACAAGTTTGGGGACCTGTGGGAATGCGGGGTTTTCGGGTGGGGAACAAATTATGCGTCGGAAACACGTAATTAAAGAGTTGTGTAGGGGGGTAAAATTCCCTAGATCTAGGGTAATTTCCTTATGTCTAGAGAAAATTGCTAATCAAAATAAACCTAACCTAATAAAAATTAAGCTACCCTAGCAGGGGGCTTGACCCACCGATAACCTAACCTAACCAAATCTAACCTATCCTAACCTAACAAAATCTAACCTAACCTAACCTAACCTAACCTAACAAAATCTAACCTATCCTAACCTAACAAAATCTAACCTAACCTAACCTAACCAAATCTAACCTAACCTCCTAGCGGGGGGGTTGGGAGGGTTCTCGACACACTAAACAAATATAACCTAACCTCCTAGCGGGGAGGTTGGGGGGGTTGGCAAGGATGGGTAATGTCATGGTTATGCAACTTGTTTTTGGATGGAGTAATAAGATAAATCAAAGCAAAATCTAACCTAACCATTACCGTCAGCGAGTTTTCCCGATTTGTGTAGGGATAAAAATATCCCTTACACATCCTTACCTCAGGTACCATGAGGTAAGGATGGGTAATGTCACCGTGGTTATGCTACTTGTTTATGGATGGTGTAATAAGATAAATCAAAGCAAAGGTTGGTGATGTTGGTACAGGTATCCGGTCATTTCGCCCACATGCCATTTCGCCACACCATGGAGTCATTTCGCCCACAGGTCAATTCGCCCACACTATGGAGTCATTTCGCCCACACTATGGAGTCTAGGAGCTAGGAGGTAGGTTATATTTGTTTAGTGTGTCGAGAACCCCCCACCCCCTCGCTAGGAGGTTAGGTTAGATTTGTTTAGGTTAGGTTAGGGTAAGTTAGATTTGGGTAGGTTAGGTAGATTTTGTTAGGTTAGATTTGGTTAGGTTAGTTTGCTTAGGTTAGGTTATCGGTGGGTCAAGCCCCTGCTAGGGTAGGTTAATTTTGGTTAGGTTAGGTTTATTTTGTTAGGCAATTTTCTCTAGACATAAGGAAATTACCCTAGATCTAGGAAATTTTACCCCTCTACACAACTCTTTAATTACGTGTTTCCGACGCATAATTGGTTCCCCACCCGAAAACCCCGCATTCCCACAGGTCCCAAACTTGTTTGGGGAAGTGGGCGAGTATGGTCAAACACTAGAAATTTACCGTCATTTCGCCCAAGGTGGTTCATTCCATTTCTGCTAGAGGAAGATATGTGACTCCATGACTCCGTGACATGGATCGTGTGGGCGAATTGACTCTTACATGTTGGCGAATTGACTCTTACATGTGGGCGAAATGTCTTGTGGGCGAATTGACGTGTGGGCGAATGACCGGTAACCGTGGTTATAGACTCAAGAGTATGCATTGGCTCGTCAAGTAACACTTAAACCATGATGTACCACTACTTATTATGAGGAAAGACAACAAAAGGAACTCAATTAATAAGGTATTTTAATTCAATCATAACCATGAATATGTACAACCTACAAAGAGAAGCCTACGACGATGAAAAAAATTCGAGTTGTTGCGGTCGAAATTGATATTCCAGGTGCTATATTTCCGTGCTCGCTGACAACATAGAGAAGACCTGAGGTGATGATTGATGTGCAAAGGCTTCTAAACCAGGAAAACAGTCACAGCAGAGTCTCATTAAGAAGTAAGCAAGTGGTAGGGACACATTACGTACCTACCAGTTGCTTACCTTTTGACGAGGCTCTGTTATGACTCTGTTTTCTTGGTTTAGAAGCCTCTGCACATCAGCCATTACCTCAGGTCTTCTCTATAGTGTTGTCAGCGAGAACAGAGCACAGTAATATAGCACCTGGAATATCAATTTCGCGCAAAATAACTCTAAATTCTTCCATCGCCGTAGTTTTCCCTTCGTAGGTCCACCCGCGGCGACCCCGCCTTATCCCCACAATGCACCGATGTAAACAAACCGTGACGTAGTTATGGGTAGGGTCCATTGTGGAGGCGACGTACCGCGGCGGGGAGTGGTGGGCGGGGAGATTGTGGCGGGAAGATTGAATCAAAACATTACGACTTCACGCGTCGACTCATTGCACTTCCAGGCTTTCTATCTGATTGATACACAATAATAACAGGAAAATATGACTGCCTAGGTATAGATAACTTCTAAACATACGTTATTGACTATATAATATCATAGAGTAACATTTACCTCGCCTCCTCAACTATAACCTACTTGGTTATTTGGTTATATACAATGTTTTACAGAATCAGGCTTCTATACAATATACATATAGAAGAAAATCGTTCTTAATATTATACTTGTGTGTTTTAAGGGCAGTTGTATAAACCCATATTTTTCTTTCAAGTTGACCAACTTTTCACCAAATTGTGAGTTAAAACTGCCAGCGACCACTGGCATTTCGGAGTTGCAGTTCTCTCTAATTACCAACTCACAATAATAAGACTAGCTCTTTAGATAACGTTACAGGTCAATAATTATTGATCAAAAGTTAACGGGTAAGGGCGTGGGAAGGAAGTAAGGGAAAGGTTTAGTGTTTCGAAGCAGTGTTGAGTTCCTTGAATAATCAGATACGAGGGACAGTCAAGAGCGAGCCTGCTAGGGGGGAGGACGTGTGTGCAGGCAGCTGGGAGGAGGAAGGGGTTGATTTTTGGCCAAACAACGGTATATTTTATTGATTTTCGTCATATTTCTGCAGCGCAAGTTAAGTAGAGAAATAAAGGGAGAGAGTGAGAAGAATGAGTGGCGGATGAAGGGGGTGGCCATCTCTGAAATCTCATTGGCTACACCAAATCTTAGTCAGAGGTTAATGAAAATTCAACCATTTCTTTTTAATGGCTATGCCATGGCCACCCCACACTAGATCTGTGTACAACCTTGGCCACCCCAGTCAACATTTCCTGGCGGCGCCTCAGTGAGTGGGAGACGGAAGGAGGAAGGGACTAGCTGGGAGTGAGACCTTACGTGTGATTTGAGATTGTTTAGTCCTTCCTGCAAAGTAACGGCTGTTGCCTCGTTATGTTTCTACCTTATATAACGTCAGTTCAGCTATAGCCAGTAGTGTAACTACAGAGGGGCACGTGCCCCCCATGAAAATCCGGAGCCCCCCCAAGTCCCCCCCATACTGGCCATGGCAGCCGTAATCTTCTCGGACCTCTGACTGACGATATATATATATATATATATATATATATATATATATATATATATATATATATATATATATATATATATATATATATATATATATATATATATATATAATTATTATTTTTTTTTTTTTTTTTTTTTTTTTTTTTTTTTTTATACTTTACTTCACAAGGAACTGGCCAAGGGCACAACAAAAATGGGTAACACAAAGCCCGCTTAGTCGCCAGTCCCTATAAAGAAGACAGAAAGAGAAAAAAATAAAAAAGGGGCGAGCCAATTTAGTTGGGGGGTTTCTTTTTACTCTCTTTTGAAAAGATTTAAGTCTGGGAAAAGGGGAAAAAATAGAAACAGGAAGAGATTCCAGAGTTTACCAGGAAAGGGATGAAAGGGTAAAAAAATTTGATTAACTCTTAAAATGGGAAGAGGACAAAATAGGGTTTTTAGAATGAGTAGAAAGTTTTGTGCAGCGGGGCCGCGGGAGGGGGGGAGGCATGCTTAGCAAGTTCAAAAGAGCAGTGAGCATGAAAATAACGGTAGAAGAGAGCAAAGAAGCAAACATTGCGGGGGTTATTTAAAGATTGAAGAAGTCATCAAAAGAGAGGAGTTGATGAGACGAAAAGCTTTAAACTCAACCCTGTTAGGAGAGCTGTTGAGTGGATCCCCCCAAACAGTGAAACAACTCCATACAGGGGCGGTAAGGCCTCTGTGGGGAAACAAGAAAGGGGGAGGGAGAAAAAAAAAGGAGCAGCCCCACAGGACACCTAACTTTTAGAAGCTGTTTTAGCAAGAGATGAGATGTGAGTTTTTCCGTACAGTTTTTTGAAAGGATAGCCTAGAATTTTCTTTGAGAAGAAGGAGAATTTTTGAGTGTCATTGAAGAAGGGGATGTTATTTGGTAGATTTTGTCGAGTAATGGGGGGGAAAATTTGGGTTTTTGAGGCATTGAAAAAAAGAAGGTTTGCTTTTCCCCAATCAGAAATTATAGAAAGATCAAAAGTTAGGCGCTGGGTGGCATCTTGGAAATCCTTAGTTCCTGTTAAGTTGGACTCTAAAAAACGATGTAAAAATACAGGGTGAATCTCAGCGGGGAAAAGTGGATGGGGGTTGATTAGACTTAAAAGATCATTAATGAATAATAGAAAGAGAGTGGGTGATAGGACAAACCCGGGGGAAACCATATTGAAGATTTAGGAAAAGAACAATGTCCGCTCATAGCTGCAAAGAACGGCTTAAAAGGGGAAACTTAAGATGAAGGTCAGAGAGAAGGATAGAAACCGAAGAGGGTAGTTTGGAAATTAAAGATTTGTGCCAGACATAAAAAGCTTTTGATAGTAAAGGGGCAACAGCAAAAGTTTCACCGAAACCCTGAAGGGGGATGCCAAGTTTCAGTTAGAAAGCTAAAAGATGCCAGTAGATCGCCCTTTAGATCGGTGTGCCCCAAAAAAATGCACCCCGTGGTATTTTTTCGGAGGCATTTTTTCTTAGTGTTTTTTTTCTTAGTGTTTTTTTTTTCAGTGCATTTTTTCGGAGTCTTTTTTTTCGGAGGGTGCATTTTTTCGGAGGCATTTTTTCGGGAGCTTTTTTTGTGGTGTGTTTTTTTGGGAGTTTTTTTTTCGGATGCATTTTTTCGGAGTCTTTTTTTGTGGTTTTTGCTTTTTTCGGAGTGCTTTTTTTTGGGAGTGCATTTTTTTTGGAGTTTTTTTTTGGGTGTACATTTTTTCGGAGTTATTTTTTTGGGTGCATTTACCCCGGTGTGATTTTTTCGGAGTCTTTTTTTGGGGTTGAAATTTTTTTTCGGAGTCTATTTTTGTGGTGTGATTTTTTCGGAGTCTATTTTGTGGTGTCTTTTTTTTCGGAGTCTTTTTTTTGGGTGACTTTTTTTTGGGAGTTTTTTTTTGTGGTGACTTTTTTTCGGGTCTATTTTTTCGGTTGGGCATTTTTATCGAAGTGCATTTTTATGAAGTGCATTTTTTATCAAAAGTGCATTTTTATCGAAATGCATTTTTTACAAAGTGCCTTTTTATCAAAGGCATTTTTATCGAAGTGCTTTTTTTATCGAAGTGCGTTTTTATCGAAGGCATTTTTATCGAAGTGCAGTTTATCGAAGTGCAGTTTATCGAAGTGCATTTTTATCAAAAGTGCAGTTTTATCGAAGTGCAGTTTTTATCGAAGTGAGTTTTATCGAAGGCAGTTTTTTCGAAGTGCATTTTTTTATTATTTTTATATTCTTATATTCATTATACTCTAAATACAAAAAATATCCGTAAAAATTTTAAAGATCCTTGGCGGGTTTTTGTAGCGACAAGTAAGTAGTCCCCCCTTTCAGTCTTTTGTTCCCGTGCTCAAAACCAAGTGCGGTCTTATACAGGAATCAGATAGCCGGAGACTACTCTATTTATAATCTTAAATCATTGTTAGGTAATTTCAGGTGTTGCATTGTTATCGTTTATCAATATATTCAATTATGTCAACGAAAAATCAGCACTATCACCAGGAAGTCCTTTGTACTGCAGTTTTGGGATGTTTGCAAAAAACCCTTGGAAAACAATTATTTAGGAAAAAAGGGAAAATTGTATATATACTCCAAAATTTTGGAAATAAATTACCTGAACTGGACAAATAGTACCCTTTCATTCCATTTAAACAAAGCTATGAACACTCCACCTAGTTACAAATGGTGCCCCAAGTGTGCAATGGTTTTCTGGTGGCTTAAAGGGTGCTGTCCATCTCGGCTAAAAATGCAATTTCTATGCCTTGCTGGCCCAAAGAGCACCCCTCCCCTACCCGGGGGGACCTGCGTTTTCGGAACATTCTCCCATTCCCCTCCCGTAATTCCTACCCTCCACCCCAAACTGGGTTTGCTAGGTTAAAAGGGGGGATAGGGGAAAATTTAAACACGTTTACGTGTAGCGCCCCTAGTGGTTCCCACCCACACCCCGGCACCTTCGTCCCCTTCCTCAGGGCATTTTTGCCCCGCGCCTTATGCGTCCAGGCTATGCGCATTCAGCGCGGCTACTACCCTTTCAGACCTACCGTGTCTTCAGGGGGCTTATGGGTTTAGCGCGGGCCCTGTTTCCCTGAGGCCTAAACCTGGGCCTAGGGCGCTTTTTAGCGCGGCCGCTCCCCCCTCCAGACGGCTCACCGCGTCCAAGGGCCTTATGCGTGTTTTAGCGCCCCCTGCTTCTAAAAACGCCTCAGTGGCCTATGGCACTCAGCGCAGCCACTTCACCCCTGACGCCTCCTTTTGCCCCTCAGCACGACCTCACGCGCTTTCTGCGCAGCCCCACGGTGTTTTTGAATTACTCCACGGCCGCCCTCCCCCCGCCCTAGGTTTCCCAGCCCTGGGATTACTAACCTCAACCCACAGGTTAAAGGCCCTTTTCCACGGCCCCCGCTCGCCGCCCTATGGATTACTCACCACCCCTGGGGATTACTCACCCCCCAGGGGATTACTCATCGCCTGGGGATTATATCACCATGCTACTTGCGAAACCCGGTTCGTTCCTTAACAACTGGGACACCCGTCCAGCACACCTGCGCTTTCACTCAACTTCCCCATGCCTGACACGAAAAACCTACCCACAACAGCAACATCCCTACACGTGTTCTTCAGTTCCTCAGCTTCGACCCCCGGGCAACACTGTCGCCTTGCTACCCAGCTGGTATCCCGCTCTCGACAGAGGCACTTTCTCAAAAGGCAATGCAGGACCCCAACAACAACCCCTCTCCACACCTAGCAACGCCCCGTACCGTCCACGCTCACCCACACTCAACGCCGCCAAAAGCCGCTTCCCCCCCCGAGAAACCTGGACTCTCTGGTACCACAAACTTCGGGGCAGCAAAACCTCAAAATGCGACCCCCCTGCTCGTCCGGCATCAAAAGAAAAAGGCGGTATAGTGCGGTACTTTCGCCAAACCTAAAAACTGCCACGCCCCCGACTCACAGCCGGCGTCAACACGGCATGGCCGGTAACACGCCATGGGCGGAACACTGCCACGCCCGCAACAAAGCCGGGGCCCAAATGCCTGCGCAACACGCCACACCCCCAAAACAAGCGGCGGGGACCACAGCCTGGCCAAAAAAGCCCGCCCGCAAAAAAAGCCGGGGCCCACGCCCGGCGCCCCAATGCCACGCCCGCAACACAAGCCGGCGGCAACTGCCCTGGCGCAAACACTGCCCCCGCCCGCAACACAAGCCGGGGACCACGCCATGGCGCAACACTCCACCCCAACAAAGCCGGCGGCACCCCTGCCCCTGGCGTAACACTGCCCCGCCCGCGACTTACTGCCCCCGGGCACCCCTCCATGGGGGTAACAGCCACGCCCGCAACACTGCCGGGGGCACCCCCCATGGCGTCAACACTGCCCCGCCCGCGCTTTTTGCCGGGGCACCACGCCATGGCGGTAAACTGCCACGCCCGCACCCCTGCGGCGGCACCACTGATGGCGTCAAAAACTGCCTCGCCCCGGGCTTATGCCGGCCACCCCTGCCATGGCGGGGAAAACGCCACGCCCCCAACATGCCCGGGGACCACTGCCCTGGCGTCAACACTGCCACGCCCCCGATCACAGCCCGGGGGCACCACTGCCAGGCCCCGCCAACAGAAAGGCCCACAGCCCCCCACCAACCCACCCCAACCCCCAAAGTCAAACCCAAAACCAATTTTACCCAAAACTCGTTCCCCCTCCCCTCACTAGGGGGGGGGGTACTGAGCGACTAGTAAAGTAGTCACCCCTTTCATTCTTGTTCCCGTGCCTACCAAGGTGCGGTCCTATACAGAGAAAGAGTAGCAGGGGGAAAATACTCTTTTATAAACTTCAATCATTGTTATGGTAATTATTTAGGTGTTTGCATTGTTATCAGCTTATCAATATTTCAATTTGTACAACGTAAAACAGCACTATAACCAGGAATATCCCTTGGTGTAAACCCCATGTCTTGGCGAGTGTTTGCATAAAACCCTTGGAAAACAATTATTATGAGAAAAGAAATTTTTTATATATACTCCCAAATTTGTGAAAAAAAATTAACCTGAACTGGACAATGGTATCTTCATTCTTTTAAACCCCCAAACTATGAACACTCCACTATTCAGGTAACCCCAATGTTTCAAGATCCTAAATACGCCCCTGTCCCCCATTTATAGCCCGGGGTATCCCACCAATGGTTGAGATTTTACTAAGGGGAAAAGAAACAACGCAGTCATGAATGTGTTTTTGGGTTTTATGAACATATTCTCATTTAACCCCTGTAAGTAATCCTCTCGATATATGGTGGTTTGGAATTAGTAGGCCCGGGAACAATTATGTAGCTTTTTTTCATTGCAATCAGATATGAAATTTCATTTTTTTTACTGTGTTATTCGTAATTTTACTATTTTGAATCTTATGCAAATATGAACCAAGTTCTTTTAGAATACAATTTTTGAATATTAACGTTTCAAAATACATCAATTTTTTCAGAGGTGGGGGCCGATCCTTTTTTTTTAGGCGAAACGATACTGCGATACTTTTTCCTGCTAGTTCGATCGCGATACTCCGCACTTTTTTGGTTTTCTTAAAAGATACTCCCCTACTCCACTACCGTACTTTTTTTTTAAAAACGAACTGCGATCCCAAAAATTTTGCTTTGCGTACTTTTTACCCAAAAAAACATTATTGCCAAAAAGATCTATTTTTCTTAAACTAAGTTTAGGCACATTAAAACTTGTAAATTATTTTTTTTTTAAACTGACAAATTTTATTTAAAATATAAAAACACAACAACACCACCAAACAGCACAGTTTCCTAGTCACTACTGCATCCCTCAAGCTCCCCCCTCCTTTTCATCACCCGGCCCCCCCCTCCTTTTTGTCCAGCAGGGACCCTCCCAGGTTCCCTTGAGGGAAACCACGCTCAAAATTTTGGCAGTGAGGGGCCCCCTTGGCCCCTCAGGGATGTCCCCGCCCCGAGGGTGAACAGCCTTCCACCGTGAGCTGGGGGAGGGGGTTGTACTTTAAAAGAGGGCCACCCCGCCTCCCTGTGGACCAAATTATGCCATTGCCGCTGAAAAAACTTTTGTTTAAAGGTCATCTTTTAAAGTATGGGAAATTTTAAACGATACTTGGGTTTCGATACCTACTTAATCCCCTACTTTTGAATTTTTTGCGAACTGCGTACTTTTTTTGGCGGTGCAATAGTATCCAGTATCGCACTAAGTATCGTTCGCCCACCTTGCTTATTTTCCCCCCTTTCTTTTTCCGGGGACTGGCTAAGGGGAAAAAAAAAGTTGAAAAAACCGCATGAAACAAGTGTGTCCTTGTGTTTTGTGCTGTGTTGTGGTTACTTGTTTTTTCACAGATCCTTTTTCACCCCAAAAAGTTGAAGAGTACAGGGGGAAAACCGGATGAGAACTGCAAAAATTTTTAACATGGAAAAAAAATACCGGTTAGTCCATGAAACCTACTATTTAATAGACTTTAGTAGTAGAGTAATGTTTAACTCGGGTTTCCCGAGTTTCAATCAAAACCCCCGCCTGCAAGTTTAATTTTTGTTAAATAAATTTTGGGGAATTCCCCTTTCCATTCTACTTTTTTTTTAAACTTTGTTAAATTTTATTGTAAAATCCCCTTTTTATTTTAAACTGTTTTTGATGTTGTAATAGTATTTTTTTAGAAAAATAATTTCAGTTTCACGTACCTTTCTGTTTGGGAGAAGGCCCTTTTTAAAATTTTCTTTCCCCCATTCAGTTTTTTTTATAGCCCATTTATTTTTCCTTATAGATATTTATTGATTTAATGCCCAAAAAAAAAGGTGAATGTGCCAGACATCAGAGGTCATATGGCACTGTGGCAAAGCATAAAAAGGGGAGGGGTAACCTTTTAGACATGTTATCCTTTATACTCACTACTTTTGGGAATTGATTTGGCATACAGTGTATTTTAAACTTAACTACACTTAACACAACACAAGAAATGTCACTTTACTTTTGCACCTTTTGCATATGGACTTTTTACAGTGTTCCTCACTAACCATTTCCATTTCTCAGTTTTCACTTCATCCTTCCGCCTTTTTTTCGTCCATCTCCTCCTCTATCCCTTCAGCTTCCATCTCCATTATTTATAATTTACCTCTATTATAGCCATTTGTCTCACCAAATCTAAACATACTCTTCTTCTTTTTTACTTCTGCCACTTATCTCTTTTCCCTATGTCTTAACCCTTTATTTTTGTTTCTATTTCATTCATGCCGAGCACTCGCCTTGGCATCCTTAGTTTAGGTCAGTCTTTGATCACGTGAGAGGAATTCTCAGCCTTGCGTGACAGCTGCACGTTAGGTATTGTGATGAATAGCTACACTGAACATGGAAAATACAAAATACATGAAGAATTATTACATTTATTAGAATATACATAAGAAAATAAGTATAAAATTTGATTAATGTATAGTTTGGATGGAATGGTTTTTAACTGTACATGCCATATATCAACTTTGATGACATATATCACAATGATGCATTTAGGACTATGCCGTACACGCGTACAATACTAGTAATGAATTAAAAATCATACTTTGTACAATACAATATTGCTTGGACGGATATCACTATTGAATTTTAGACAACAGTAAAATACAATATTAATGTACGTAAAGTTATCAGATACAGCAGTATACAATGTGAATTGGGACGGAAAGTATTCAGATACAACAGTTAACATTTGTAGTGTCATACAAATAATTTTCAATGGCAAGCCAAGCATCACCATTGTGAAATTGTCTGTTTTTGAATTTGTTCGGTTTTATAAAATATAGAATGATGTTTTCAAAAACAATGTTTAACCAATTGAAAACAGTTTTTGAAGAATTTTGAATATCAAATTGTTCGCTAAATCGAACTCGCGGCAGCGGCTCCTGATACAGCTCAAAATAACTAAATTTTCCGTAAAATCAATAGCATTTCCAGTAAATTTTGTTTGCAGTAGTCTGTATGGCAACCCAAGCCTGCCCAAACGCAGGGTTGACGGCCGTTAGCGGAATCGCACCAAATATTGTAATTTAGTGGAATATTCTGCTATATTGAGCATTGGAAAATGGAATCATTTTATTTAAAATGTTCCACTAAATTGAGCTTTAATTCAGTTAAATCAGCTTCTACTGTATTGTAACATGAGGATATGTACCCAAGAGATTCATAGAGAAAATCACAATGATGAATGTCTAAATGGGCTATTCCTCCACTCACTGCCTTGGCTGGACAGCAAGATCACAATTCCTGCAAAATTTCATAATTATGTTCATTGTTCTATTCTAGTATTTCTTTCTTAAAAATGTGACCAAGACCATGCTAACCATTGCATACAGATACTTAAGAACTACTTGGTGAATTATTTGATCACTGAACAGCTGCAGTCTGTAGTAGATGCGTGATGGTGCGCCCTGTCATAAGGCCAAGAAAGCCACAAGAGGCTTGCATGGGATGACTCATGGCATCGGTATCTTTTTTGGCAACACCTAGTTATGGCTGAGCTGCAACACATCATTCTAGCATAACTTTTAAATTTGAAGGGAAAATATTCCCTATGGTTCTGTTTCATTGCTCGTGGTCAAGTACAGTATTTAAGGAAACATGACAGTAGAAAAAGTATTTTTTCACAATCTATGTTAAGGCATATATTCAAAATTCCCTTTCTAGAAAACATACTTTATCTGCAGGGCAAAGAGGAAGCTCCAGTGCAAGAGACCGGATGACGGACGGATATGTTTGGTTGTGGATTAGAAATCCAAACTTTACAGTTGTGAGCCAAGCACAGAAATTGTCATATCAGATTACTGAAACAAATCTGCATTTTCAAGAAATTCTTGTTGCAGGTCTTTAAGTAAGTATTACATAATTCAATCTATATATATATATTTATCTCTTACCGGTATCTATAATTATATATTTTGATGAGTAACACATGTATTTTTTCTTCAAATTACCTAATTGTAAAATGAATGTTGTATTAATTTGATTCGTTGAACTTAAATTTTGTAAAATTCACATACAATTTGTGAAGGAATTGCTCTGGGTCTGCCACTCACACGTTTGGGAGGCCTTTAGTAAGAAAATATATTCATTTGTAATTTTTTGGGTCACAAGAGCTATCACATCCTGCAGTGCACTGCCTCTTCTGATATATCAATATATCAGAAAAATACTTTTTTATAACAACCATTGAAAATTCTTCCAAGTATGCTTTGGAGCATTACGGAATCATTTTGGTGGTGACATCAGATTTAGTGCCGGGCGTGGTGGGTCGCGATGCAGAAAAGGAGCTCATGACCTCCATCTGAAATATCAAAATTTAAAATTTTTGTACCATGTCAAATATGAAGCTATGAAGTACACTGACATCCTTGAAATCTCTAGTAGTACTTACGTTCTAAGACTAACGCATTAAGCAAAATGTTACCTAAAAAATGAAAAAATCCTCTAAAGCAAGGGTCCCCAACCTACGCCCCCCAGCGTGTCCCCAATGCTTGATTGACTGATCTCGCGATGCTGCCCGTTAGCTCTTCATCCTTCACTGTGGCCTGTGCTGAGAAGGTTGGGGACCGATGCTCCAAAGTTTACACAATTCGTTTTATTATGTTAAAATTAACAAAACAATCAATATATACCTATAAAGATAAATTAATTCTGAATTAATTTTCCTAAATGTACTTTTAGTGTAATATTTAAGGTATAATAATTGCAATAGTTAAGACAAAAAACAAAAACTGCTTTCAAAGCTACAAAAGAATATACCCTTACAATTGGAGAGAATCTCTCGGATTTTAGACTTTATAATCCATCTGTGTGGAATAAGTAGATTGTGCTCCAGGCGTGGTGGGACAACTGTATCCCCCCATGGTGCTCATAGTCTCCATCTGTAAGGGTGCAGGACAACGTAACAAACAGTGCAGGACAACCACAGCCAGGCATACAACACTGAGACTATTATTCCCGTTCACAGTAACAACACAATTAAACACTGAATATTATTGGTTGAATGAATTTACACAAAATATGATGAGGCTTCCATATTTCTAGGTTACTGGGAATACAGTCTCAGTTACTTTAAGAAATGTAGACAAAACCACACTTATGTAGAACCCAAACGTGAAACTTGTATCTTTTTTCTTAAGAAATTGTAGCCAATCCGTCATGAATGGATAAAAATCATTCAAGAGAAAGATCCACATTTTTATCACAAGCATGATGAAAGTCCCCACACAATGGCACACATGCTTATCCAACCACACAAATGACAACACATCAGATAAAACACAAAAAACATTTAAAACAATAAGTTTAATGCACTAAAGAAAAGCTATTTTAACTGGTTTACAACTTCATAATACATTTATCAATAAATCTTTAGACCTCAAAGCCCTTGTAACAACAGAATATTATAATGTATTGGTGTCTCCGAATCCTGCTTGAATGCTACACTTTAGGCTGACTAGAGTTTACCTGTTACTTTAATATTTAGTTCTGAATGGGCAAATAAAACAGGTGGAGGAGCATTATTCTACGAAAAAGCCAGTCTCCATCCTATGGTCATGGAATATGAGAGAATTCATAATGTGCATTCTCGATTTTTCCCTGTGGGGGGTGAGAAGCCACTACCCCGGGACACAGGGCTAGTGTGACATCAGCGTTATCACAAGTTGCCTTCCCCAGGTACCCATTTATCGACCATCCCCGAAAGGAAGGATGAACAGCTGGGTGGGCTGCCACCGACTGTCCTCACCCAGATTCGAACCAGGGCCCGCAGATTGGTAGCTCGGCGCACTAGCCACTACACCACGGAGGCGCTGAATTACAGTACTGATTACTAATTACTAATACTGCTGACTCTCAATGCTATACAACTCTCTTAAATAACCCTAACACCAGAATGACTAGATAAGGTATCTTTACCCTCTCATCAAGATTCCAACAAAAAATCATGAAGGAACTAGCTCGTTCACCTACACCAACTGAAAAGTGGTTAATGATTTCAATAGGTACAAGACAGACAGTGTGAATGGTAGCAGTGTTGGTGCTGTAATGATTAAGATGAAGTTGTAGCCAGAGATAGCATGCACAAGAAAATATTTCGCATGCATTAGTTACCATAGACCACTATATCTCTGGACTGTTCACGCGACAATGTTTTAAAATTGCCAGGCTGCATAGCGGCCTGCGGCCCGCCCGACAAAGATATATAGTGGTTAGACTGGTTTATCAGTATATATGATATACTGTAATCTTCGTAAATGTTTGTTCTATAATATTATCAAATAAAAAACAGTAAAACACGCTAAAGAAATGCTATTACGAGACTGAAGAAATATGCATGCACTTCAACTCTTCGCCACTTAAAACTTTGCGAGTCAACTTTTATCATGAAGGGTATCAATAGAAGCGCAATTTTATTAGCTTTCCATTGGTGTATTTCGTTTTCTGATAAATGAATCAGAACCATGCATAAATTAGCGTTAAATAGATAAATAAAATCATCAATCGGGTAATTTTCCCGATTGAAGAAGTTATTTTATAAATAAATAACAATCAATCGGGAAAATTACCCGATTGATGATTTTATTTATTTATATAATGCTAATTTATGCATGGTTCTAATTCATATCAGAAAACGAAATATATCAATGGAAAGCTAATAAAATTGCGCTTCTATTGATACCCTTCATGATAAAAGTTGACTCGCAAAGTTTTAAATGGCGAAGAGTTTAAGTGCATGTTCATGCATATTTCTTCAGTCTCGTAATGGCATTTCTTTAGCGTGTTTTACCATTTTTTTAATTTGATAATATTATAGAACAAACATTTACGAAGATTACAGTATATCATATATACTGATAAACCAGTCTATATGATCCGTATATATATACGTATATGAATCCGAGCGGCCCTCCGACTTCAGGCCCTTGTGCAACAGGCCGATATTCCGTGCGCAGTCCAGATTTACAGTGGTCTATGGGTATGCATTTCATTTGTAACGTTGAGTTCACACAGGCATGTGAAGTTACTGTTTAATATTTGAACATTTTTAGGGTGCGTTACTAACTTTTAATATACAGGGTGTTTCAGAAAATTTGATCATTTCGCAATCTAATAACAACTTGACCAATTCTCGTTCAAATAATCTCAAATTTCAACAGCATGTGTAGAAATAACTCAAAATTTGATGTGTAATGTTTTGTTTTCATCTTTTCAGGTATAAAATGCCATTCACTGGAAAAGAAAAGGCATTTTGTGCCTCTGTATGCTCGAACACAGATGAATAAGACATTTGTGAGATAAATCGCTACAAATGCACCAACTGCAATGCAGATTTGGACTTGGCGCAAAAAGTTCAAAGAGGAAGGCTGTCTGTGCAGGACAATAGGGTCTGCACGACCACCAGTAATTAAAGAGATGGTCGAGCGGGTTCGGGAAACATTTTTGCAAAGCCCCAGGAAGTCCATATGAAAAGCAAGTCTGGACATCCAGATTCCTCCAACGACAGTTTGGCGTGTCGCAAGGAAACGCTTGCGAATAACACCCTACAAGCTGCAGCTCGTGGTGTCAGAATCGGAGACTTTCTTTTCATATGGACTTCCTGGGGCTTTGCAAAAATGTTTCCCGAACCCACTCGACCATCACAGACAGCCTTCCTCTTAGAACTTTTTGCGCCATGTCCAAATCTGCATTGCAGTTGGTGTATTTGTAGCGATTTATCTCACAAATGTCTTATTCATCTGTGTTTGAGCATACAGAGGCACAAAATGCCTTTTCTTTTCCAGTTAATGGCATTTTATACCTGAAAAGATGAAAACATAAAACATTACACCAAATTTTGAGTTGTTTCTACACATGCTGTTGAAATTTGAGATTATTTGAACGAGAATTGGTCAAGTTATTATATTGCGAAATGATATCAAATGTTCTGAAACACCCTGTATAATCATTTTTAGGATGCATTATTCATTAACTCTACTTTGTGCATTTCGTTTTTTGCCGGTAACTTGGCTATTAACTGGCTGCAAAAACATTACCCTCGAGTGCAGAAGTGATATTTCTTATTTTCTGTAAAATACTAAACTGAAGGATTAAAAAAAGAGGCAGCCCCTGTTGTTACACACACGTGCAGGGAAAGAAAAATAGCAAGATTTTTAATACGTATTAACTAAGGCTAGATGTATATGTTAAGTTATTAACTAGGTAGCTTATGCTTTAGAAATAGTTTTTCCTTCACATTATATATATATATATATAGAGAGAGAGAGAGAGAGGAGAGTTTTTTTTGCTGTACCCTGCATCAAAGAGCTGGTTATAGAGAGAAAACACTTCCTGGAATATACTACTAATTCATTATATTAATGTTTTTGTATTTCTTGTCGCACGGGAAACCAAGAAGGGCGAAGGCAGTACGGGTACAATTATATAATCCCTGCATTGGAAATTGTTTTCTTTAAAAAAAAAAAAACTGCAATAGAAATATGCCTTTGTAGTCTTTTTGCATTTTTCCTGCATTTTTTTATCTAATGTATCTTTCTTACGCTCATGAGCAAAGTCAAATACGTAAAAAGACTAAACTATCATTTGATTTGTGTATATTATTTTTCCCGCATTATGTAATATGAGATTCAAGATAGAAGCAAACAAAAAAGCAAAATAAAAAGCTAGAGTATTTAGCTTTGAAGAGAAAACCTCTCGGAGCAGGGATTCAGTCATTCACTCTTGTCATAGAGCTAACACAAAAGAGGCATTATTTGTTTGTGAAACATTATCACCTTTGTGGTATTGGAATTTTTTTTGGCACAAGTCTACAATTTTCTTGACACGAACAAGAGAACAGGACCGAATCGGCTCCTACCAGATGATTTCATAAAGCAGCTTAAATCTGCACTTACTTTCTACTGGAGGACAGATGCCTTGGTTCAAAAGACTGATCTGACTGACTAAGAGACGTGACCCTTGCATCTCTCAGGTATTAAGTGACGCCCCTAACCACACCAATATGCCCCACAATGAATATTAGTAAACCGCCCAAAAAAATAATGTTATAAATAAATAACAAAAGATGGTAATGACACCATAGCCATACCTTGACTCTGGCGACATCCTCCAGCTTGGAGATTTCACAGAGTTCATGATAGAAGGAGTGGACCACCAGCCAGGCATAGATATTTCCCAGGATGAAAAGGATCCAGAGCAGGCACATGAGGATGTGGTAAGTGAAGACCATGTCGTTGACGATGGAGGCGTAGATGATGACGAGGGAGCGCCACGCCGTGAAGACGGCCATACACCAGATCCACGGCTCCAGGCGCATCTCATTCTCCTGTAAAGAAAGATCCAAACACATCTCATTCTCCTGTAAAGAAAGATCCAAACACATCTCATTCTCCTATAAAGAAAGATCCAAACACATCTCATTCTCCTGTAAAGAAAGATCCAAACACATCTCATTCTCCTATAAAGAAAGATCCAAACACATCTCATTCTCCTATAAAGAAAGATCCAAACACATCTCATTCTCCTATAAAGAAAGATCCAAACACATCTCATTCTCCTGTAAAGAAAGATCCAAACACATCTCATTCTCCTATAAAGAAAGATCCAAACACATCTCATTCTCCTATAAAGAAAGATCCAAACACATCTCATTCTCCTATAAAGAAAGATCCAAACACATCTCATTCTCCTATAAAGAAAGATCCAAACACATCTCATTCTCCTGTAAAGAAAGATCCAAACACATCTCATTCTCCTATAAAGAAAGATCCAAACACATCTCATTCTCCTATAAAGAAAGATCCAAACACATCTCATTCTCCTATAAAGAAAGATCCAAACATCTCATTCTCCCATAAAGATCCAAACACATCTCATTCTCCCATAAAGATCCAAACACATCTCATTCTCCCATAAAGATCCAAACACATCTCATTCTCCTGTAAAGAAAGATCCAAACACATCTCATTCTCCTATAAAGAAAGATCCAAACATCTCATTCTCCTATAAAGAAAGATCCAAACACAGCTCATTCTCCTATAAAGAAAGATCCAAACACAGCTCATTCTCCTATAAAGAAAGATCCAAACACATCTCATTCTCCTATAAAGAAAGATCCAAACACATCTCATTCTCCTGTAAAGAAAGATCCAAACACATCTCATTCTCCTATAAAGAAAGATCCAAACACATCTCATTCTCCTATAAAGAAAGATCCAAACACATCTCATTCTCCTATAAAGAAAGATCCAAACACATCTCATTCTCCTATAAAGAAAGATCCAAACACATCTCATTCTCCTATAAAGAAAGATCCAAACACATCTCATTCTCCTATAAAGAAAGATCCAAACACATCTCATTCTCCTATAAAGAAAGATCCAAACACATCTCATTCTCCTATAAAGAAAGATCCAAACACATCTCATTCTCCTATAAAGAAAGATCCAAACACATCTCATTCTCCTATAAAGATCCAAACACATCTCATTCTCCTATAAAGAAAGATCCAAACATCTCATTCTCCTGTAAAGAAAGATCCAAACACATCTCATTCTCCTATAAAGAAAGATCCAAACACATCTCATTCTCCTATAAAGAAAGATCCAAACACATCTCATTCTCCTATAAAGAAAGATCCAAACACATCTCATTCTCCTGTAAAGAAAGATCCAAACACATCTCATTCTCCTATAAAGAAAGATCCAAACACATCTCATTCTCCCATAAAGAAAGATCCAAACACATCTCATTCTCCCATAAAGAAAGATCCAAACACATCTCATTCTCCTATAAAGAAAGATCCAAACACATCTCATTCTCCCATAAAGAAAGATCCAAACACATCTCATTCTCCTATAAAGAAAGATCCAAACACATCTCATTCTCCTATAAAGAAAGATCCAAACACATCTCATTCTCCCATAAAGAAAGATCCAAACACATCTCATTCTCCTATAAAGAAAGATCCAAACACATCTCATTCTCCTATAAAGAAAGATCCAAACACATCTCATTCTCCTATAAAGAAAGATCCAAACACATCTCATTCTCCTATAAAGAAAGATCCAAACACATCTCATTCTCCTATAAAGAAAGATCCAAACACATCTCATTCTCCCATAAAGAAAGATCCAAACACATCTCATTCTCCTATAAAGAAAGATCCAAACACATCTCATTCTCCCATAAAGAAAGATCCAAACACATCTCATTCTCCTGTAAAGAAAGATCCAAACACATCTCATTCTCCTATAAAGAAAGATCCAAACACATCTCATTCTCCTATAAAGAAAGATCCAAACACATCTCATTCTCCTATAAAGAAAGATCCAAACACATCTCATTCTCCCATAAAGAAAGATCCAAACACATCTCATTCTCCTATAAAGAAAGATCCAAACACATCTCATTCTCCTATAAAGAAAGATCCAAACACATCTCATTCTCCTATAAAGAAAGATCCAAACACATCTCATTCTCCCATAAAGAAAGATCCAAACACATCTCATTCTCCTATAAAGAAAGATCCAAACACATCTCATTCTCCTATAAAGAAAGATCCAAACACATCTCATTCTCCTATAAAGATCCAAACACATCTCATTCTCCTATAAAGAAAGATCCAAACACATCTCATTCTCCTATAAAGAAAGATCCAAACACATCTCATTCTCCTATAAAGATCCAAACAAATCTCATTCTCCTATAAAGAAAGATCCAAACACATCTCATTCTCCTATAAAGAAAGATCCAAACACATCTCATTCTCCTATAAAGAAAGATCCAAACACATCTCATTCTCCCATAAAGAAAGATCCAAACACATCTCATTCTCCTATAAAGAAAGATCCAAACACATCTCATTCTCCTATAAAGATCCAAACACATCTCATTCTCCTATAAAGAAAGATCCAAACACATCTCATTCTCCTATAAAGAAAGATCCAAACATCTCATTCTCCTATAAAGAAAGATCCAAACACATCTCATTCTCCCATAAAGAAAGATCCAAACACATCTCATTCTCCTATAAAGAAAGATCCAAACACATCTCATTCTCCTATAAAGAAAGATCCAAACACATCTCATTCTCCTGTAAAGAAAGATCCAAACACATCTCATTCTCCCATAAAGAAAGATCCAAACACATCTCATTCTCCTATAAAGAAAGATCCAAACACATCTCATTCTCCTATAAAGAAAGATCCAAACACATCTCATTCTCCTATAAAGAAAGATCCAAACATCTCATTCTCCTATAAAGAAAGATCCAAACACATCTCATTCTCCCATAAAGAAAGATCCAAACACATCTCATTCTCCTATAAAGAAAGATCCAAACACCTCATTCTCCTATAAAGAAAGATCCAAACACATCTCATTCTCCTGTAAAGAAAGATCCAAACACATCTCATTCTCCCATAAAGAAAGATCCAAACACATCTCATTCTCCTATAAAGAAAGATCCAAACACATCTCATTCTCCCATAAAGAAAGATCCAAACACATCTCATTCTCCTGTAAAGAAAGATTCTGTAAACTTCATTTTGTGATGAATAAAAATATGATTGCAAGTTTAACCCCTTGAGACCCAGAATGTAATTTTCATTGTAATATAAGGTATCATTAGACTATTTTTAGTGAAAATAAGCAACATTTTATAGATATGACCTGTTTAGTATCTTTGTCGACTAGCTAATTTAGTATATTAAGCTACTATGCGTAATTTTATGGATAACAACATACGGATTTTTATATAGCAAAGGAAAGATCTGGGCGTTTTAATAGAACTTATTGTACAACTTTACTTTACTTGAATGACACTTACATGTAGGTCAAAGTTCTTATCCCATATCAAGTATGTTTGCTTACCTTCCTGAGGCCTTGCAGCAGCAGCACACTGGTCACAATGAGGGACAGTCCCCCGGCAGCAGTTATCCCTCCAAACAACATCAAGGAGTTTCGCACTGAAAACACAACAACCATACAGTACAAAACATTGGGTGCATTACTTCAATCATGGACTTCGTAAGGGTTCACTGCACAAACTTTAATGCTATTTTTTCATACAATAGGCTTTCTTCTAAGCAAGTAGAGCAGCACCTAACACAAGTAATTAATTAGAAATACTACTGACAAATAGAAAATGCTTACCGTTGAGATTGCCAGCATACACAAAGTCATAAGAGAACAAGTAAAACCCATAGTGACTGGATCCCGGTTCAGCAAGAGAAAGGGAATAAATGTCAAATAATCCAGTCACCAATGCAAAGAGTCCTTGAATCTGCGGGAAAATGCAAAATTTCATATGTAAATAATGCTTCAGCAACTTATAAAGTGACAACTTTATACACCCAATACACTTTATACACCCAATACACTTTATACCCAATACACTTTATACACCCAATACACTTTATACACCCAATACACTTTATACACCCAATACACTTTATACCCAATACACTTTATACACCCAATACACTTTATACACCCAATACACTTTATACACCCAATACACTTTATACCCAATACACTTTATACACCCAATACACTTTATACAACCAATACACTCAGTGGTGTATTGGTTATCACACTGCTCACAGAGAGGATTGGAGCTGGTAGTTTGGCATTATTTCCCTTCATAATGTATCCCGTTTCCCTAGCAGAGAATATTACAAATTAAAAGATGTGGAATTATAAACTCCACAAGCAGAGATGAAGGCTAGCCCTCCAGAAATGGTCTATGCCACCTTCTGAAAGATGGTAAACAGGCAACATCTGAGCGAGATTTAATAGTGAGGCAGCTTAGCACCGAATTTCAAAGGGATGGGGACATGCCGGATAAAAGCACCAAATTTTGATCAGGCAATCTTCAGGGTCCCAGCTCTGATTCTATAACCGGCGCCAAGCGATACGACCACTCTTATGCTTCTAAGATACATTTTTGTAATGTGAGCAATTTAACACATACGAAAATCAAGAAAAAATGTAAACTCTTTCAGACCGTGCGTATATTTACCCAACATGGTGCAAAATTGCCATGTTTCTTGTTTTAAGGTATTTTCTGAGTATGGTTGCTCATTATTTGGCCCATTAGGGGTGTTTATAATTCAATCACATGAAATAATCATACTTAGTACACAATTAAGTAGGAGAGCAAAGCATGAAGGTCAGTTCAAAGGTTTTAATGGAGGAATCTGCTAACAACTGACATTAAAACATAGAAACATGCAGTGTTAATGTCTTAAATCCCTTCTCTGCACAAAATTCAATTACTACATTTCACACTAAGCCGGCTAAGCTACTTCTCACATCGGCAGCTGCAAAGTTATGTGCACTTCCACCGCGCCTTCTTGCATGAGCATCGTCCTCCACACGTGCACATGGCGCTTTTGCAACCACTTGATCAGTCGGCTGCAGGCCTGGGATGCCACAGGCAGGTTGGAGCACACAGGACGCCAGGTCTTCGTTGCACTCTCTAGAGTCCATCCAAAGCCCTCTGAGGTTGGAGGCTTCTGCTCACAATGATCACTGGTTGCCCAGATTCCAGCTTGGTAGACTGCGCGCAGTGTGTGCTGCAGAAGGGCTTCTTGCGTTGGGGGAATGTTCTCCATTGTCCTGTTTTTCTGGGAGAAGAGTTCCCTACGTGCCTCGTTCACAGAGTCCAAGTTGCTCTTCTTATTGTAGATGATCACGGTGAAGCGCTCGAGCAACTGGAATTCCTTGCAGTTCACTGTCACAGTCATGTAAGGGTGATTCATGAGGTTGTTGAAGGCTTCCGTCACCTCCACGTAGGCATTCCAAGCCTCCCATACCGATTTCTTCCCTTTGCCAAAGAAAGCGGAAGTTGTGTCGCAGCCCGTGAAGCTGTGGAACATAGGCAGTGCCGTTGACCTATCTTTTCCCAGAGCATAGCATATGGCATTGATATCCAGGTACATGAAGTTCTTTCCAGTTCCAAAGGCTACCCAGATGGCTGCCATCTGATGCTGGCTGGTCAGGGAATGATACTTTCCTATCAGTATGACAACGACGTCTGTGTCGACAGTGCGTACCAAACAGGTGGTGCATCCCTTGTCCAGCGCATCTTTCAGGTGAACGACAATCCTTGTATCGGCCTCTTCATGGTCACATCGTGGCATGGAGTGGTCGGAACCTCTGCTGATCACATCTGTGCCTGATGTTATGAAGACCTCCTTTCCGTCTGGCCAGTCATTGGAGCCGACTTTGTCTGAAAGGAACTGGAAAAGCTCCTCCTTGTTTGTGGAATCCCGGAGGAAGTCGGGCCAGTTGCTGGGCACCTTGGTTGGACCGCCGACCTTTCTCCGCACACCTTTTCCCCTTTTCTTTCTAGTTGACTCCTTGATACTGCTGGCAATGTAGCTGTCCCAGACCACATCGACTCTTCTGCAGGATTCAAGTAGCTTCAGGATGTGGGGGATGCAAACGCCATTAGCATTGAATGTGGTGACATTAGTATGAGGAAGCAGATACACCACAGCAACACCGTCGAGAATTCTTGCATCCAGAAACGGCGGTGTAATATGCATTTAATTAAATTAAAAAAAAAAAAAGTTCTATTATGCAGGCTATCCTAACGGGGAGGCGGTAGCAGTGGTTAGCGTCTCTCAGTGGCGTTCTCGGTGACCCGAGTTCGATCCCCGAAGAAAACCAAAATCTTTCTGCACCGTCGAGTGGCCTAAGAACACCCACATGCCCTGCCCATTAACTCTACCTTCGATTGCGAGTGCATCGGATGACACAGGGGGGCGGCATGAGCCTCTAATCACAGGCGTCACTATAAAAATCCTGCCTGCGCCACCACGGACGAGGGCCAACCATCACAGCCCTCAAGTGAACCTCCGGGGCTTAACTACCGAGCCCTGGGTCACTATTGCCTACAGGCGCTATAGGCACAAAATGTTAAATAAAAAATAATAAAAAAAATAAAGATTGTGTTTTAAAAAAATGTTCGGATCGCTTGGCGCCGGTTCTAGAATTGAAGCTTGGATTCTGAGGAATACCTGGAAAAAATGTGGTGCTTTTATCCGGCATGTCCCCATCAACTACCTAAGCTGCCTCACTATAAGTGTTTTGACTGATAAGTAATGAAAAGTCACTAATATAAGGGTAATACAACCAATGTTCACCAAGCTTTTCTAGCACTGACACATATTAGCTCTGATCTGTTCCCCAAGACCTACTGAAATATCTGGTATATGATATCCAACATCACTTACGGTATTATGAAGTGAATCGCAAATACGTACTTCAGAAAGCTTTTTTTTTCAAGTGATGTAAAGCACAGTACATGTGCTTTAGACTTCTAGTCATTAATATTAAATTGCAATGACGGCCACAACTTACTATAGAATACGTAGCAGCAATTACAGAGCCACGCTGCACATTGGTAATAAACGCATCAGGAAGAATGGGGATGGACAGGCCAGTCCTGGTCTTGAGGGTGCCAGTGAGGGTCGCCACAGATCGGATAGTAGAGGCATGAGATATTCTTGAGGTTCTTGAGGTAGTGGAGAGTGCGGACACACTGCCAGCTATGGAACGAGGCATCCTGGAGGCACACAGAAGTAATGTCTTAAAACTGGATGTACTACAGCATTACTTGAGGGTTAAATCATACTGCTAAGTCTGAAAATTACTACCAAAGGAGGAACATTTTCTTATACCAATAAATACGTACAGATTGTCGAATCAAAATTTTGTGATTTGCATACACTACAGGGAGGTCCCGAAGATACAAAGAGTTAGGTTCCACCTGGCATACTCGTAAAGCGAAATCTCGTATAGCGAAATACATAACTAATGGTAAAATATAGGTTTGGTTCCAGGACCCCAACAAAGACATGTTTTTCACACATGTTTTCACAAAGACATATTTTTCACAATTTTTGGGGCAGCACACCTGGCTAATTACCCCTAAAGGTCAGTCCCCGCCATATGCTTAATTACCCTTCAGGTCACGCCTTGCTAGGGGTGACCTGACTGGGGTCAACCAAAACCCCCTTTGTCCAGCCCGGGAGTCCTATATTCAGGTAGTTACCTACCTACCATCTGAGGCAACACATCACTCCTCTCCCTGTGTTCCTCGAGGCATCACTCCGCTGTACTTATCTACATTCCCGCCGTAATAAACTCGTGTGTGAACGCTGTTAGGTAGGTTAAGGGACAAGGGAGGGGTGCGCAGACCTCTTCCACTGCCCACAAACTCGTTTCTGCGCATCTGAATCATTATACATCAACATACAGCCCAGATGCATAAGTGGTAGGGATCGCATTTTGAACTTGGTAATTTTACTCACCCCAGTTTGAATGTCGTAGCATTGGATTTTTGATCTCGTATATTGAAAATAGACCCTAATTGACTAAGTTCGTATCATTGATTTCTCGTATAACGAATGTTCGTATAACGGGACCTCCCTGTATATTATAACGTATGCGAATCACAACATTTTTATTGTGATATACACAAATGGATCCTTAATTAAGCAATTGAATTATTCTATGGATTGTCTACATAGTACAGTAAAGTTCATAGCACATTAGAAAACACATTAAAAGAAAAAAAACTTGGGTCATTTACATGACTTAAAAGGGGTGAACTAATTTTCAGAAATACAAATCAAAATCAATGAAAATTAAATGGATAATATTGAAGATAAGCAGGAAGAATGTCAATATTTTGTTTCACATCACAGGGCAAAAAGAAATTAAAAATTAAATACATTAAACAAAATAATAATAAACTAGCTGCCAGTTTTAGCCAATAAAGCAGACAGTAAGAGATTGTAAAAGGGGGGTGGCTAATTCAGTTCGGGAGGTGTTTTGACACTCCTCTCTTTAAAAAATTTAAGTCGTAGGAAGGTGGAAAATAGAAACAGGAAGTTCCAGAGTTTATGAAATATATCTTTCAAGAGGTTAATAAGAAGCCATAAAAGCACACACTGCATACAATGATCTTACGCTGAAGAAGTTAACGCTGAAGAACAGTGAAGTTATTCTTAATGTACTCACCTCTTGTGACAAATGTTTTTCCTTGTAAGGGGAGCAGTCACAGATAAATTTTGATATCAGATGTCAGACTGTCTCAATCCCCATAATGTTATATTTAAGGGAGATCTTACGGTAAATTTCTAGTGTTTGCCAATACTCTCCCACTATTTTTTTCAACACCCCTAACTCAAAAACTAACGTATGTGGTTGCGACGCAAATTTTGTACCCCAGCCAAATATCCCGCATTTTCCCAGGTCCCCAAGCTTGTTTTGTGGGAGATGGGAGTATGGGCAAACACTAGAATAATACCGATCTTACAGTATATGCCAAGTACACATTGTCACCAAATCATAAAAAGAAATAAAAAATGGTTGTCAAAGTGCAAAAGCTAAAGGGAAATAATTACAATCTTGCTTGAGCCGGTTCACCCAAATACTGCAAATCCAGTTGTTGTTGAGACATGCTGAGTAGGGTGGCTGAGGGTCCCGGTGCGTCACAGCAGGAGGGTGCACACAGGGTACTAATTATTAAAGGATAGCATGGATACTGCAACGGCAAACATGCAAAGACAAGGCAGTGAAACACAAAAACATTCAACAAAGGATAAGTAGCATAAGAAAGGCAGTCTGATAGCTATAGTCTATTTTCTTTATTATGGTCAAAATGCACTAAGGAAGCCACGCCCCCTGCCTCCCCTTCTATTCTACGGGGCAGCTGATTGGTGCATTCCTCGTATCATCACTACCAATCACAATATCTTCACTACTCAACAGCGCGTGACCACTGGACAGAGTAATCTTCACTACAGAGGGTGACAAAATGAAAAATCCCTTTGTAGTGAGGATTGCTCTGTCCAGTGGTCACGCACTGTTAAGTAGTGAAGATATTGTGATTGGTAGTGATGATACGAGGAATGCACCAATCAGCTGCCCCGTAGAATAGAAGGAGAGGCAGGGGGCGTGGCTTCCTTAGTGCATTTTGACCATAATAAAAATAATAAACTATAGGTATTATATACTTCAGGCCAGGGAACAAACTACAATTTAGTAAGCAAAGTAATAATTTAAAACATAACATTACAACACTACAAACATTCAAATTAAAGAGGTCAAAAAAGCTACTGAAGAAAGAAACAAATAAGATAAAGGTTCACACGGAAAACATTTGGGCCACATGCAGAAAGAAAGAAAAAATGGACATTTTGATTGAGTGCGTGAATCAATTATAACTCTTGTTTGTCCTAAGGTGAATATGTACCTAAATTTTCCTTACATCCACAGAACTGAAAATGTTGAAAAGCTTAATAATAAATTAATAAATGAAAACTTCTTATGAAGGCAAAGCAGCAAAGAAACCTGTTTTTAATTTGCCTCCATTTTCATTCAGCATAGTTTCCATTAACTTTTGCATAAATTCTTAGATTAACACCTGTCTCACCTTGGACAGACCAAACTAACGGTAAATATTTACTATTGGACCATAATTCTCAATACAATATGGTTTCTGGGCAAAAATGGACGAGGACAGCGCGGTCATTTTCTGAGACTGACTATTTCTTCCTGGCCTAAAATTGGTGCTTTTTTAGATGGAGATATATATTTTTTTCCGGAAACTTGTTACGTTTTTTTTCCCATCACCAAATCCTAAGATCGCCGTTTCCATTGATAACAATGTATCTCTATCAGAGAAAGCACTAAAACTTTACCAGGAGATAATAATCAGTGTCTCAGAAACCAAGAGAAGTGACGGAATTGTTTGAAAACAAGTGTGCCCCGAACCGCCCCGCATTCGCCAGCCCCCGAGTCTGTTCCGCCCTGCCGGGAGGATTATTACTCAAACCAAACCTAACCTAACCTCTTAACGGGGGGCTCTGCCCCCCTCGAACCCCCAACGAGATTATTAACCTAACCTCCTAAGGGGGGGGGGGGGGGGCTCCAGACGGGGAGGGTGTGTCTGTATGCGCTATTAGACAACTACAGTATGTCATTTCTTCAATATGTATATTAGTTTTAAAAGTTACATAGAAGTGGATTAATACTGCACAGTATACTGAACAAAAAATAATACAGAAAATGTAAGTGGCAACGGCGGTAGCGACCGCGGTTATAATGGACGAGAACTGCGCGGGCGCTACCGCCATTACCACTTGCGTTTTCTGTATTATTTTTTGTTCAGTATAGGTACTGTGCAATATTAATCCCCTTCTGCATAAGCCTTTAAAACTTATATAAATATTGAATAAATTATATAGTTGTCTAATAGCAGGGTTGTTGTGTTTTGTTTGTTTGTTTTAAAATAAAAAAAATCCTATTTATTTTATTTAAATCAGATTTATTTGATTTAAATACTTTTTTTTTTTTTTTTTATTTGATATTCTACATGAAATCTAACTACTACATGATATTGTTTAGCATATTCATAAATAAAAAGAGATATAATAAGTTAATTAAAAATGCATATAACATGAAATACAGATGAATTTACATATTTTCTATTTCTGTGATGGACGTTTTTACATCAATAGGCCTAGGTCTATAAGCGCGTATTCCCGACGTTTGCCAGGCCGGTCTAGGCTGGCCCTTAGTATATTTATACCCATTAGTATAGTTATACCCACTTAGTTTATTTATATCTATTATCTGTATAAATATACTAAGGGCTGGCCCAGGCTGCACTGATGCTCGCGAAAACACATCCAGACTGGCCCTGTACCATTCGTGGTTCCTATTGGCTGGGGGATCGAGTGGGCGTTCCTACCATCCTGCAAGCTTTACCTCCTCCCCCCCCCCCCCCCCCCAAGACACACCAAATGATCAAATGATTATTAATTTGGCCTCCGGTAATAACCTCCTAGCTGGCATATGAAAGGTGAACCGTGGTCATCATTCTGTCTGTGATGAGAGTCAGCTACGCAAATTATTGCCTGATTTTGATCGATCGTACTGTTCAGCCTAATTTTTCATAGTCATCCCTGCTACTTGACTTCCCAATGGGAAGTCAAATAAAAAATCAAAATCAAATCAAAACAATTGGTGTTCATAAAGCAAATGTGCATAATTTTCCTTCTTTCCCCTCTCGTTTTCAAATAATGATAAGGTTATGATTTAAATCAGTGATTTAAAAAAAATATATATTTGATTTAAATCATGATTTAAATCAGTGATTAAAATCAACTTGATATAAATCAAACATCCCCGTCTAATAGCGCATACAGACACACCCTCCCCGTCCGGAGGCCCCCTCACCCTTTAGGTTAGGTTAAGGCTCGGTTAATAATCTTGCCGGGGGGGTCGAGGGGGGCGGATCCCCCCCTTTAGAGGGTTAGGTTAAGGTTCAGGTAGGGTAATAATCCTCCCGGCAGGGCGGGAAAGAGCGGACCACTCGGCGACTGGCGGCTGGCTGGCGAATGCGGGGCGGGGCACACTTGTTTTCAAACAATTCCGTCACTTTAATGGTTTCTGAGACACTATTTATTATTTCCTGATAAAGTTTTAGTGCTTTCTCTTATGGAGATGGCTACATTGTTAGCAATGGAAACGGCGACCCTAGGATTTGGTGATGGAAAAAAAACCCATTTTAACAGGTTTCCGGAAAATAATAATATCTCCATCTGAAAAAGCACCAGTTTTAAGCCAGGAAAAATTAGTCTGTCTCAGAAAATGACCGTGCAGTCCTCGTCCATTTTTACCGCGACGGCGCAGTTCTCTTCCATTATAAACGGCTTTTGTACATCTTAATGGATTCTGAAAAACTTTCTCTCTCCGAGCTACGGTTGCAATTACGGTAAATTTCCAGATGAACACCGAACTCACTTTGGTGGACGAAACAATTTTTTTCTGGTGTCTTTATGTATTTTGAATGAATCTGCTAATCGTTTGTCGCAAATTTTTTTTTTTTTTTTTTTGCAAAAATGACAAAAAAAAAATTTGAACCTAAACCTAACCTAACCTAACCTTTAACCTAATTATAAAAAGAAAAAAAAAAGAAAAAAAATTGCAACAGAAACAGTTAGCAGATACATTCAAAACATCAAAACACACCAGAAAAAGTTTCGTCCACCAAAGTGAGTTCGGTGTTCATCTGGAATAATACCGCAATTACTTTCGGAGACGTAACATGACATGAAGGAATGACCTAAACCATAAATTTACCAACCATGATAATATCTATCAATCAACTATACTTTAACCTGAGTCTTGTTTCCATCAGTGTTATGAGCGGTTACAGGGAGTTTCGTACAAAAGTAGTTTCGTACACTAATTTTGAGTTTTTTCCTACATACCTGGTGTCGTTTCGTAACTCTAGTAGTCCAAGTTAAACTCTGAGCTGAGTGTAGGAAACGACTATGGTTTCATATAGACTACGAAACAACTTTTTGGTGTACGAATCTACTGGTGTACGAAACAACTTGTGTACGAACTGACTGCACACCTTATGAGCTTACCTGTCCTGCTCAGGTGTGTGCTGGGCGGCTAAATAAACAAGGCAAGGTATACTGGGTTGACTACATGGTGTGTGTTTGGACTGAGTAACCGGGAGTGGCTTACTTGGTCTTGGTTGTTTAGGGCTGCGAGGATTCCTGAATGAATCCTACGAGCCCTGGCGACTTCCTGTGTGGCTATCCCGGGCGAGGAAGAAGACCAGTCAGGAAGGAAGGCACAGCTGAGGCGAATGACGATGTGGTGTCGATCAAATCATCATTGGAACATCTTGTTTAAAAGTTTGGATTGGCTTACCTGCCCTGCGTGTTGTTTACAGAATGTGTGAATGGGCGGGGTGGGCGGGGAGTGGGTGGTGCGCGGCGTCACGGACAGGTGGCGCTACCGCCTCGCCCGCTAGGTTTAAATGTGTGCCAGTCATGAAACATATCCATTATTACCATCCTCCCTATGTAATATATGCCAATGGGTACTGACTACTGAGCAGTCTTGAAAATGAGAGAGAACGGTGGTGGGCAACGCCTCCCTGGCCCTGCTGTACTGCTGGAGGGGGCAAGGTGCCGCTGCACTGCTTGCCACCAGCTGCACCTTCACGACAGCCACGCAGCTGTCATGGTGGAAGAACACTGCTGCCTAGAAACAATTATACCTACCTCTGTAAACCCTTGTAAACAAAACTGCTTTATATCTTTAAAAGCTTAAATTCTAGTCTAGTCTATTCTTCTAGAAAGAACATCATCAGATTCTCTTTTTCTTTAATACCTCAAGAATACTGTGGGGCAGATAAAAGTACTACTAAAGGTTCAATGATCCTTATTGGTACAGGAGTCATAATCAACATAGTTGTACAACGTAGTTCATGTTCCTGCATGACGACTTATCACCACAAACACCACACACAGAGATTTAAGATAATCAAAGCTGACAAGTTCCACACGGGCTGATGGGATAAGGGTAAATATCCCCTAACTTCCCATTGGGGAGGGAATTGTCCTCTGCTACTATGTCAGAGTACAATAAGAAATTTGTTACAAACTTTTCATTTTATTTCATCAATCCTTCCACTCATTTGGTCCATCTAGGACCGACACCGGAATAAAAGAGTTTCTCCCCCACCTACTCACTCATTCGTCGTCCGACGACCGCCAACCAACCAACCAACTGGAGGCGAAGGTCTACAAAAATATCAAATGTCCCCTGGGTGGCATGCTCACCGCCGCCACCGCCACTCGACAAAAGTTATTGACGGTCATCGAAGAGCGATGTCTGGCCGTGTCACAGATGGCCGTGAAGGCCTCGTACCTGGCGACGGCGATCGTGGAGGATTTTGCCCAGGAGGGTGGTAATAACGATCTGCCCAATTTCGACAAGTCAAACACTTTCGTCCAACTGTTCACCCAGGGTATCGAAGCCAGAAAGCGAACCAAAACGCAAGCGGGCATGGAGCGCGTGTGGCGGGATAAATTAGAGCGTTTTCCCAGGCTCGGCGCTTCAACTACGACTACAATCTCATCGGTTACGCCGCCAAAACGTTTCAAACTTGCTTCAAAAATTGTCTCGCGGCTCGAACAGGACATTCTCTGGGCGCTGCAACCGGAAAATTTCCCAAGGCCTGGCACCTCCAGCCAGGGGGACAGCCAGCCTGCCCAGGACAACGTGCCCGTGGACAGCCTGCCGCTGATCTTTCAGCACATCAAAAGTTACTTTGGCCCAGGCAAAACGAATGGGGAAGGTGAAGTGCAAGATCTGCAACAAGGAGATCACCTACTCGGCAACCTCCAACTACAACATGAAGAGCCACTACGAAAGGCAGCACCATGGGGAGTATCCCAATTTGGTGGCTGCCCTGAGTGCCGGCTCTAAGCGTGGCAGATACTCATCTGGCGGCAGGTAAATAAAATTTAAATATTTACATTATTTATTATTTAAATATTTAATAAATCAGTAGTCACTGTAAAAAATATTGAAATGATCAATAATAAATGTTTTTGATAAATTTCTCAATTAATGTATCTCTTCAAACAAAAATGCCTTAGGGATTGGCAAATGGTACCATTTTAGCCGTTTTCTATGAATTTTTCGTTTTCTATAGAAAATTGGATTTTTTTCATATAAAAAAAACATCTTTCTCTTTGGCTGTTCTATATGCATACCAAGTTTCAGCAATGTAGCTGCAATAATAAAGATTAAAATATTTTGGGTAAACGATTCCCTTAAAGTAGTCGTCCAGACCCATTTTTTTTTTGCCTAATTATGTTGACTGTACATTCAAAACACCTAATCCACCAAAAATAATTGATTTCCAGGCCTTATTTCCGTAAAAACACGACTTTTGTAAAAAGCGCGCGAAAAAAAAAATCTTCCCTCCAACAGGGCTACGACTGTTATTGATGACGTCAGAACAGGGACACCCGCAGACACTCTGTCTGACACCTGTCGGCAAATGTTATGATGACCGATTGTACTTCGGTGTCAGACAATGAATCTGTCGCTGTGACCGACACTCTTCCCACACACACGCCTGCACACACGCCTGCGCACCAACACCCTTCCTGCACACACACACACATACACACACAACACACACGTGTGTGGAGGGCGTGTGTGCAGGCGTGTGTGTGGGAAGTAGGCGTGTGTGTAAGAAGGGTGTCGGTGTGCAGGCGTGTGTGTGGGAAGGGTGTCGGTGTGCAGGCGTGTGTGTGGGAAGGAGGCGTGTGTGTGGGAAGGAGGCGTGTGTGCAGGCGTCTGTGTGGGAAGGGTGTCGGTGTGCAGGCGTGTGTGTGGGAAGGAAGCGTGTCTGCAGGCGTGTGTGTGGGAAGGAGGCGTGTGTGCAGGCGTGTGTGGGAAGGAGGCGTTTATGCAAGCGTGTGTGTGGGAAGGAGGCGTGTGTGCAGGGGTGGGTAAAACTTTGGAAGAAGTCCTTCACCCCTATCTTTTTTTTCTTCCCCCTATAGCCAACAAGCCTGGGGAACTGGCGGGAATACGGGGTTTTTGTGTGGGGGAAGCAAATATAAGTGATTTATGGCTCCCCCAAAAAATCATCAAAGTCACTATATGTAAAAATCTAACCTAACCTAACCTTAACCACAAAGTATACCTAACCTAACCTAACCTTAACCACAAAGTATACCTAACCTAACCTTAACCACAAAGTATACCTAACCTAACCTAACCTTAACCACAAAGTATACCTAACCTAACCTAACCTTAACCACAAAGTATACCTAACCTAACCTAACCTTAACCACAAAGTATACCTAACCTAACCTTAACCACAAAGTATACCTAACTTAATCTTAACCACAAAGTATACCTAACCTAACCTAGCCTAACCTTAACCACAAAGTATACCTAACCTAACCTTAACCACAAAGTATACCTAACCTAACCTAACCTTAACCACAAAGTATACCTAACCTAACCTAACCTTAACCACAAAGTATACCTAACCTAACCTAACCTTAAACACAAAGTATACCTAACCTAACCTAACCTAACCTAACCTTAACCACAAAGTATACCTAACCTAACCTAACCTTAACCACAAAGTATACCTAGCCTAACCTAACCTTAACCACAAAGTATACCTAACCTAGCCTAACCTAACCTTAACCACAAAGTATACCTAACCTAACCTAACCTTAACCACAAAGTATACCTAACCTAACCTTAACCACAAAGTATACCTAACCTAACCTAACCTTAACCACAAAGTATACCTAACCTAACCTAACCTTAACCACAAAGTATACCTAACCTAACCTAACCTTAACCACAAAGTATACCTAACCTAACCTAACCTTAACCACAAAGTATACCTAACCTAACCTAACTGGACTTAGAATTTTTTGAGGCACCTCATATTTCATAGCGGTCGTGTGGGTTAACCAAGGCTGAGCGCACGCTGGAACCTTTACAGATGTGAAGTATAATAAGCATACAATACAGTGCGGTAGTTCATTTCAGTCAAAGCCGGAAGGATGAGTTCCAAAGTATTTCCCAGGCGTGTGTGTGGGAAGGGTGTCGGTGTGCAGGCGTGTGTGTAGGAAGGAAGCGTGTGTGCAGGCGTGTGTGGGGGAAGGAGGCGTGTGTGGTAAGGGTGTCGGTGTGCAGGCGTGAGTGTGGGAAGGGTGTCGGTGTGAAGGCGTGTGTGTGGGACGGAGGCGTGAGTGTGGGAAGGGTGTCGTCGGTGTGCAGGCGTGTGTGTGGGAAGGGTGTCGGTGTGCAGGCGTGTGTGTGGGAAGGAAGCATGCTGCACCCATAAAGGATGCATGCATGTGGCATATAGCAAAAAAAATCTATCAGAAACACCCAAATATCTTCAAGTAGCCTACTATTATATTTATCTCTGTGTTTACGTGCCTCTGATCAGCGCGGGAAGATGAGCCTCCCTGATGGTACGTCACGGAGCCTGAGCCTGAGCGTCTGCAAATCTTGAGTGCGTTTTGAGAACTCGGGGAATTTGCAGATTTTGATTGCGGATTATTTAAAAACGGCTGACTGGATACAAAAAGTGACGACGTATTGTTGATATACTCGTCAATGGCTATGATTTGACTGCATTAAATCAGGAATGATGAAATGGTCTGGACGACTACTTTAACCACAAAGTATACCTAACCTAACCTAGCCTAACCTTAACCACAAAGTATACCTAACCTAACCTTAACCACAAAGTATACCTAACCTAACCTTAACCACAAAGTATACCTAACCTAACCTAACCTTAACCACAAAGTATACCTAACCTAACCTAACCTAAACCTAACCTAACCTAACCTTAACCATAACCACAAAGTATACCTAACCTAACCTAACCTTAACCACAAAGTATACCTAACCTAACCTAACCTTAACCACAAAGTATACCTAACCTAACCTTAACCACAAAGTATACCTAACCTAACCTAACCCTAACCACAAAGTATACCTAACCTAACCTTAACCACAAAGTATACCTAACCTAACCTAGCCTAACCTTAACCACAAAGTATACCTAACCTAACCTTAACCACAAAGTATACCTAACCTAACCTAACCTTAACCACAAAGTATACCTAACCTAACCTAACCTAACCTTAACCACAAAGTATAGCCTAACCTAACCTAACCTTAACCACAAAGTATACCTAGCCTAACCTAACCTTAACCACAAAGTATACCTAACCTAGCCTAACCTAACCTTAACCACAAAGTATACCTAACCTAACCTAACCTTAACCACAAAGTATACCTAACCTAACCTAACCTTAACCACAAAGTATACCTAACCTAACCTAACCTTAACCACAAAGTATACCTAACCTAACCTTAACCACAAAGTATACCTAACCTAACCTTAACCACAAAGTATACCTAACCTAACCTAACCTTAACCACAAAGTATACCTAACCTAACCTAACTGGACTTAGAATTTTTTGAGGCACCTCATATTTCATAGCGGTCGTGTGGGTTAACCAAGGCTGAGCGCACGCTGGAACCTTTACAGATGTGAAGTATAATAAGCATACAATACAGTGCGGTAGTTCATTTCAGTCAAAGCCGGAAGGATGAGTTCCAAAGTATTTCCCAGGCGTGTGTGTGGGAAGGGTGTCGGTGTGCAGGCGTGTGTGTGGGAAGGAAGCATGCTGCACCCATAAAGGATGCATGCATGTGGCATATAGCAAAAAAAATCTATCAGAAACACCCAAATATCTTCAAGTACTATTATATTTATCTCTGTGTTTACGTGCCTCTGATCAGCGCGGGAAGATGAGCCGCCCTGATGGTACGTCACGGAGCCTGAGCCTGAGCGTCTGCAAATCTTGAGTGCGTTTTGAGAACTCGGGGAATTTGCAGATTTTGATTGCGGATTATTTAAAAACGGCTGACTGGATACAAAAAGTGACGACGTATTGTTGATATACTCGTCAATGGCTATGATTTGACTGCATTAAATCAGGAATGATGAAATGGTCTGGACGACTACTTTAAGTTAGTTTACCTTCATCTTATGGAAATATTCAAAATAAATAATAAATTAATAATTTAATTAATTTTGAAATATTCCAACTTTAAATCTGTTTATGCTTCCTTTACTCACGTTAGTCACGTACATTTATTTAATTAAATAATTATTTAATTAAATAAATAAATTATAATTTAATTTTTTAAGGTGCCTGGCTGGAACTCTGGTAGGAGGGCCCCTTCACGAAGACTGCTGCCAAGGCACAGGCGTTGTGGAACTGCCAGAACAGGAGGACAGTGGCGGCCAACCAGATCAATAAGGCCGTCGGCAAGAAGCTTCAGACGCAAGGGGTGACGCACTGGAACTCGTACTACGAGTCCTGTGCTGGGCTGCTTGAGGTGCTGGAGGACCCAGAGAAGAAGGACGAGCTGAACGTCGTCAGCCACAAGCAGGGCCTGTCGGCCTTCTGTGAGGATGACAAGGACCTGCTGGCTCAGTATTGCAAAATTATGAAGCCTGTTGCCATCTGCCTGGATATCCTGCAGTCTGAGGAGAATGCCTACATGGGCATTCTCCTGCCCAACCTCAAGCTCATGAAGGACCAGGTGGCGGCCTTGAGGACTGACGCCAGCATCGTGGAGGGCCAGGAGCTGATCAACTACCTGCTGGAGAACCACGACAACCCGAGGGTGGCCTTCAATGGGAGGTTTGAGCACCTGTTTCAGGACATGGACCTCCTGATGGCCACAGCCCTCCACCCCCACTTCAAGCTTGGAGTGGTTGGGTACCTCAGAGAGGGCTTGAAGGACAACATCAGGAGGAGGGTCATCAGGGAGGTGATGAGCAAGGTGGCCACTGATGAGGAGGTCGGCGACGCCCAGGTGCAGCATGAGATGGAAGATGACCCCTTCATGTATATGAGGGGGGACGACAGCCAGCCGGCGGCTACTCCTGGCCGTCTCGAGGAGGACTTGGAGAACACCTATGAGGGGTGGAACATGGTGAGGGTGAAGAGCACCACCCCTCTCTCTTTGGACCAGTTCCCCCTGCTCTAAAGAGGGGCCTGGTCGGACCTGTTTATCAGGTACAACTACCCCCTCCCCTCCTCCGCCGCCGTGGAGAGGCTCTTCAGCATCGGGTCTGACATCCTCAGGCCCAAGAGGTCATCCCTGATGGCAGACAACTTCAAGAAGCTGGTCTTCGTCAAGGGGAACCTGCACCTGTTGAAGGGGAAGAAGTGGCTGTCCCAGATGGAGGAGGAGGAGGAAAATGTGTAGTACTAGTAAATGCTTGATTTTTTTTATGTGTATTGATTCTGAAATAAAACTTAAACTTTGTATATAAGGTAGCATCATTGCATTCATTGGAAATTGTGTTTTTGCGGATTTAACTAAAAAAAAAAGGGTTAGCGGACTGTTGCGGACTTGATTAGCAGGCTAAAAAAAAAAATTAGCGTTAGCGTTAGCGGATTAGCGTTAGCGGACCGGTGAACCTGGAAAATTAGCGGATTAGCGATTAGCGGAATGGCCAACAAAGTTAGCGGATTAGCGATTAGCGGACTAACGAAAAATTAGCGGGTGCCCACCTTTGCTAATTAGTCATACTGTTATGATTATTTGTGGTGTTAGTTTAAGTGGAAAGAATAGGAAAAACGCCACATTAGGGTGAGTAATACCTCATAGTGTATGTGAAGAAACAGTGGTGCGTCCCTAAGTGACTTCCACGTGAAAATCAGAACTATTTCGTGAAACGGCGTTGCGTTCATCCACGACAACTCGTCTTGTGAAAGGACATTAAAACACTTGTAGTGATCGGAGGTGGTAGAATCTTACTCGAAGTGTACGTGTAGTTCCGAGTATCAAATCATTCTCTCCAAATGTGTTAGTTTTTGGATCCAGTTACCTTCATATAATACTTCCTCCCAGTATTTGTCCAAAGTTCCATTAGTCTATAGTGATATCTTCCATGGAGACGTGTGCTTACCATTAATAAATCTGAATTTATATGACTGATTCATATTGATATGATTGATATGATATTGATTGATATGATGTGTAATTTAATCAACCTAGGTGACATACAAGGTGTGTTGAGGAAATACTTATTCATAGACCTCCGAAATTAATTCCGTGTTAACTCGGTAAAATATTCATATGAAAAATATCAAATCCACGTTACTATCTTGATGATAAAAATTAACATTCTGTTCAAGAGTTAGACTTTAAGTCTAAATCTTGAACTGGTGGCAGCTTACTTATAATATAATTATACATTCCTTGTTGTCATAACACGACTGGGTTTCAGTTGGAGGAGTAAAGTAATCATTATACCCAGGCGGAGTTTCACGGCAACACAGGGAAACCTTAGAAGACGACGTTGAGTTACTTTCTACAATCGGCCGTCAACGACGACTGGACGACGTACCAGGGTCACCTGCAGAACCTGGCCGCACTCAAGGTGCAGTACGCCTAAATAATCGCGAGCCACTGCGAGCAGTTGCCGCGAACCCTAGCCGGGAAGACGCGCCAGCCGAACACGGTCGAGGAATATCTGAAATATTACATTTTCTTGAAGCAACGAGACCAACACGAGACCTTTCCGTTGGTTCCCGTGAACACGGTAAAAATGCATCACATTGATATTGATCAAGTGGGCGTCAAAAGTCTCTGTCACGCCATCGGTCGCCCCTTACATAAGAACGATGACAACGACGATAAAACTGGTGGCCGAAGGCTGGGATCGCGTTTTCAACGTGAAAAAATTGGTCAAGGTGGCCCCGCGTGGCATGACGTTTGACCGTTGCATGGCCACGGATGGGGTCGCGTGTTCCGTGAGATTCGTACGAATCGTACCCAAGAAGAAAAGGAAGAGCGATGACGAGACCACCGGTACCCGCAAGAAACAACGGACTACCGGAGGAAGTAAAGGGAAAGATACGGGCGTCCAGTAGACTAATCACCCCCAAGCGGGCGCGAGGGTGATTGGAGTTGACCCCGGCAGAAAGAACATGGCTTTCTGTGTGGAAATTGATCCCATTAGCGGTCGGATTGTGTGGAAAACGAAACTCACGTCGGCCCAGTACCACACGGATTCGGGCACGATCGCCTTCCGAAAGCAGACGGAATACTGGACGACGAAAGCCCCGGCTCATAAGGCGGCGAGGGTAGAGCTTTCCGAAACGACGACCTTCGCCCAGCGATTGCAAAATTATATTGATAATTTTGAAACTTACTGGGAGCTCGCTGCCGCTAAAAAATGGCGGCGGGCCAAATTTTGAGGTTACCGCCTGCGCCGGCGGGCCATGGACAAATTAGTCTCTGCTGTCCTCTCCTCGACGGGCCGCCCCCTACCCTTTGTGGCCTACGGCGGCGCCAAATTCTCGTCCAGCGAGAAAGCAGCGAGAAAATTTTTGGTTCCCAATTGTGAGTTGGCAAAGACCTTTAAGGAGAAGGCGGGCGCCCGCAACTTCACGCTGGTGGATGAATGGAATACTTCGCATATTTTCCATCACTGCTGGCAGCCGCTAGCTACAGTTTCGGTGCGGCGGCCAGCCGCCGAGGAGGAGGAGGAGGATCCTGTCGATTGGCGGGTGCTGGCCCTGCGGGGTCTACGCCGGTGCTCGAGCAAAGAGACTAGCGGCGCAGACAATAACCTGTTGTTGGGTTTCAAGTGCCCCCTGGCCCAATCGTTCCTCGATCGGGACGCCAACGCGGCCGCGAACATCGCGACCAAGGTGCGGATGGAAGTTGGCGGCGGCCAGAATGATCTGTTGTTCAAACCGAACCGCGTCGATCGAGCCAGCGTCGGAAAATTCAAAATAGACGACGAAGCTTATTATTTTAGAAAAAAACACCACGGCGTTGCAATGCGTCGGAGCCGTGGTTGGTCGAGCCCAACTGGGGTAGCGACTATAACCCCTGTTACGGGACAATCGCCCTGGTTGTGCCCGCTAAAGGGTTAACCAACATAACAACAGGGGCGGACTGGGACTTAATTTCGGCCCAGGACTTTTGGTGCTGACCAGTCCACTTGGAGGAAAGGCGGGGGGGGGGGGGGGGGGGGGGGGGGGATGAGAGCCAACGCAGCTAAGGGGTTTTGAAAATAAAAATTCCTTCTAACTTTCCTGAAATCATGGATGTAGAAATGCAAGTATTAACGCCACTAGACTTCTGTAATTCGAAAAGAAACGTTGTCCTGGCGACTTTAGTGTTATCTACGGTAGACAAGTCACAATTTTAGTAATTTAAAAGAAATAAGAGCCTGAAAGTTTACATCTATTTTACACTTTTATATCTATATCCTTCAAATTTTGCTAAAGTACTGTCAGGCTCAGCATAACACAAATAAAAATGTTGAAATACGGCTTTGATCCTTAATTCGTTGACAATTCCCCATCATCTTAGGGAGATCTATCAGATATTGATAGACCAAAATATTAATAAATACGAAAATCAATGCAGCACAGTACACACCTCCCACGCCACGGGCACTGCAAATCAATAACTAAATGACTGTGTGACAACAGTGGCAGACGGCAGTCCTACCACTGTTGCCACAAGGAATTGTTATTTGTTGAAATGCGCAGCATATTAGTCCTTATCAATGCCCATAATGCATTTTAAATAAAGTATCGTCCCAGTGTGTGCAATGACAAGCATAGCATATACTCGGTTAACGTATATGAAATACAAGAAGTCTGAAAACAACAACTTAAGACGACTCTTATTGAGAATATTGAAAGTTGACTCGTGTCGACTGTACGAGTGTAAGCGTACGATACACGTGAGTATCGACGATCTCTCCGATCTCTCGTCAGTCGTCACCTGTTTCTCTTTCAGCTGAGTGACTCTCATTTATTTTGTGTTTTACCTTATTCTTCAGATATTTCATTTTCACTCCTTCATTTCTTTTTTCTTTTTCCTTTTTAATATTTTTCTATTTTATTACCTTTTTTTCCCCCCTCAGACCGGCCCACACGACCCAGCGGCCCAGCGGGAAATGTCCCGTTTGTCCCTATGGCCAGGCCGCCGCTGCATAACAATGGCCTGCTTCAATGTTTCACAGTATAGTTACAAAGTACAACAAAATCTACAATATATTACTTACCATTTGGAAACATGAAATACCATACACATCTAGGAAAAATACCAAAGATTTATGCAAACAGATAAATATCAATACTGTAATATTTGCTATCATACAAAAATGTTCGGTTACTTAAAATATAATGATTGATGGGAAATTTGTGCTTTTTTATATTAATTCTTAATTATATCTATACTTTGTGACTTTGTAGCATATGTCTTTACAATATCTATAACTCAATTTGTAAAATATCTCTAAACAATAACTATAATTATATTCAAATTGTAGTCTAATTCATATATGTACTAGTCTGGCTTGCTAACAGCTATCATCACTTCCTAATATCACATTTGTAGCTTTCTTAGACATTTTCTACTTCAGGAATACTTTGTAGGGGACCTCCAATGATGGTTTCTAGGATGTCTTTCGTTGCTGTTGGTTGGTCACCACTACTTTGGAAAACTGAAGCACACTCGGGTTTCACATAGGTAAATTTACCCTCAGGAGTGCTGGCCTTGGGACTGGTATCCTCGAGGCACACGTTCAAATCTCCACTAAAAGGTTTATATAACGAAGGTTGGCCTGTCCCGATGGGCGACACGTTAGGATGGAGGCCGGGCTTTGAGGATTGTTCATTAGAGGAGTCAAAGTCAGTTAAGCTTCTCGATGCCATGGACTGAGGGATTGGAGATCTGAATGACGGGGAAACGGGCTCACTGGAACTACTCTCATACGGCTTCTGTAGGTCACCGGGCAGGAAGCAGTCGTCTTCAGCCAAAAGTTCTTCAGACGCGGATACTCTCTTCTCTATGTTTTCACTACTGTTAAAAAGAATATTTGCATGTATAAATGAAGTACACCATTAATATGAAAATGAGAAATTAAACATATAAATGAAATGCATACATACTGTACACTGAATAAATAACTTAATGCATACTATAATCAGAAGCACTTGGCTCATTCGCTGCGTAGGATTGCTGCAACCAAATGAACAGTTAATAATATTCTCAAGTTATTGGATAAAAAAAGTGTATATTACCTAAGTCTAAGCTGTTCTTGCTGGGATCTGCTCGTACTGATGGTCTTTGATAATCCTTTGAGGTTCATACCGGCCTTGCCACCTCCCTGATTTTGTGTAAGAAGTTCTAAAACAAATAAGAATAAAAATATATATAACTAATATAAGAAAATCAGTATAATGTCACAAAGATAAAATAATGTAATGTGTATGAATATGAAGAATACATGTGATTCTAAGTGAAAATAAACTATAGTATTTACCAAATTATGCTTTGCTTGCAACTACTTTTTTTTCATAAATGTATATATATAATTTCTTTGGTTTACAGAAATATCATGATTACCTTTCTTGTCTTCTTCACAGTTATCTTCTTCCGTTTCGTCCCCATGGAAGATGTTAGTACGAATGGAGACACTGCTTCCAAGACTCTTGGTAGCAGTCAGGGTGTCGGGAACCCTTTTTCTTTTCCCACTGGTGATTAAAGGCTCGTCTTCTGCTGTCTCCTGTACAAAGCAGATGAAGGACAATGATCCACGTGCCCATCCATAGTACCCAAGTTCCCCATCCTAGCTTTTCCATGCCCTTCAATTAAATGCCTCGTAGTTATAATAACATGTATTTGAACCACAATTAGTAAAATATTTGGTCAGTTGAATGAAATAGTCTGGTGCACAATGCATTTCACAACACCTTGAATTATAATGATGAAACTGCTTCAACTACTTTTGTGCTTGATTTCTTAATGAGAAAGGAAAACAAAAAACTTACGTCTGAGAACAAGCGAGTTGATGCCGTCTTTTTCACTTTTCCTAAAAGAGGTGCTTTGCCTGAATCACTTGTACTGTCCAAGTCATCAGACAATTGTGACCCAATAACATGACCTGAAAAATAATACTATTAATCATACACACCGATAATGGCATCAGCACTACGTCACAACTTTAGGGGTATAATCTTTCCCCTAGGGAGGCACCAACAGCCATACAGATCCCTACATAAGAACATAAGAAAACCAGTAAGACGCCTTAATCGGCGAAGGACGAGCGAGCCCGTAGAAACCCGATAGCAAGGAAATTTACTGGACAGGGGTGTGCACGTGCGCACGTGCGGCATCACCCGGAGTTTGACCTGTGTGACATTGTTAGGTGTGTGGTCTCAAACCACACACCAAATTTCAACTTAGTCGGTACAGCCGTTTTTCAGCTATAGCAAGATAACGTTGTCTGACACCCCTCACGCGGCACGCGCCATGCTGACCCCTCACGTGAGACAAAACATGTCGAGCACAAATAGGGATTGAATGGGGCTATCAGATGGTGAAGACCGCTTGTCAATCAGAAGCGGGATTCCAAAGATATAAGCTCCTGAAAAGCGTGATGGTCGGTCGGTCGGGTCGGCCGCTTATATGTGAGAAAAATTCCGTATCCAGTGAGGACTCGCGAGCGCTTCGCGCTCGCTCGTAATAAGGAAGCTGCAAAAGGATTACCTAGATATTACAAGTCAAGATATTACAAGTCTTAAGTCAAGGGATGCAAATGAGAAAAGTTGAGAGGAATTCGGGAGGAAAGATTAAGAAAGAGGAAATGGAAGGCATGTGGTTTGAATGATGTGAAAAGTGTTGATTAACATGGAGAGCATGGAAGGATACAAATGGAATACGTATCACTTACTGAATTTCATACATTACAGTATAGGGAAGGCGGTAGCAGAGTGGTTAGCGTCACCGGGTGGCGTTCTCGGAGACCCGAGTGAGACCCATAAATCAACTTAAAATATTTCTGCACCGCCAAGTGGCCTAAGAACACCCACATGCCCTGCCCATTAACTCTACCTTCGATTGCGAGTGCTTCGGAGGACACAGGGGGGCGGCATGAGCCTCTAATTATAGGCGTCATTATAAAATTCCTGCCTGCGCCACCACGGGGGAGGGCCAAACATCATAGCCCTCAAGTGAGCCTCCAGGGCCTACCTTCCCACCCCTGGAGGTCACTGCCTACAGGCACTATAGGCCAAGATGTGTAAAAAAAAAAAAAAAGTATGCTCTCTCTCTTGTAACATATTTCATGCAATCAGCCTTCTCCCAATAAGATGGATGGCACATAACAAAGAACATTATTTCTGCTCTTTGTTTTCATGGGGGGGAGAGGGGAACACTAACACAGGAAAGAATCCCAACCCTACTCCTTGTCCCATTTAGATGCTTCCTAGGGAAGACAATGACTTTATACCTTTTGTCAAGGGGCCAGCTTTATAGTTAACCAGCCAGTACTAACGAGAGGTAGATAACAAAGTGGGAAGTGTAGTTGCCACATCCCTACGTCTATCAGATATAAGAATAGAAAAAAAGTGTTGGGACAGATATAATCTTACCATCCTTATCTCTTCGCTTGATCTTGATAACAATGGGTCCGTCATCATCACATGAATTGTTTCTCGTCTTAACCCGGGGACTGGAAACCTCCTCCACAGCATTGGCGCTCAGAGAGAGTCCCGACATTCGAAAGATGGCACTGTCCTGCGAAAGAAATTTATGATGAATCCAAACGGAGGTGGATGAACTTTATAGTGTATTCAAGAGAAAGATAAAATTAAATGATGAAAAAACAAGGTGATGATTCTTGAGAGGAGGGTAGATGTAATTAACTTTAGTACACTCTTTAGCATGAGTGTGCAGGCATTGCGAAGAAGTGAGGTATTTTTTGGAAGGGAAAGAGAACAAAGGAAGTGTAAGAGTAGGATGAGAAGCATATGACTCATATAATATTAGGACGGATGGAATGTGGCCACGGAGGTAAAAGAGGTAGTGTAAGGTAAAGATGAGGGCATACACTAAGCTGCGCGTGGCCTCAGTGCTCATCTCGTGGTGGCCCGCAAATTTGCAGCTAGGCGCGCTAGCCACCACACTACGGAGGTGCAAAGAGAGGGGTCTAAGGAATTGCAATTTTTGTTACTTTTGGTGTATGGATCAGAGACTTACTGAGTCAAAATTTTTGATATTCTTACAAAAGGGCATTGACAAATAACCTGAGAGGTTGATGAAACCCGAGATGCAGATCTCTTGAAGCTTCGCGGCGGCCGTCCATGACGCACTGACGTGTTGCTCACTGAAACGGAGCACTCAATGAGAAAATATTGTGGGTGACAAAAAACATCTTGCTTGCATCATAAAAATCAGGGTTTTATCATCAATTATCACAATATAAATCTGAATAATGTAGAGATGCTATTATAAATGAATGAATTTTGTCCCATATCTTTACATGAGTTAACCCTACTCCGTATCCTGATTCCTAAAAGGGGAACCCTTCTTGGGGAAGCCAAGAAGATAGTGACAGTGTTAAACTTTGCACGAATGCCAAGTCAAGAGATGGAAATCATAAAGGATTAGAAAAGAAAAAAAATTGAGTGAACATCTGAGAATTGCATGACATTTGGCTTTCATCTAACAGTATTTCATAACACCTTTTGAATACCCTGAACTAATGCAGATGGCAGACTCCTCACTCAAGATATTTTTAAGTTAGTTATGCGAACTCATAAAAAAAACTTTTTTCTTTAATTTGAACAAATATTCAACAGAAGTACAGATGAGTTTAACAAAAAAAGTGAAGATGACAGCCTTGCAGGAGTAATGGTGAAGTCCATTCAACAGTATTCACTGAAGATGGAAGTATAACAGTAGTGATGACAATTTGACAGTAGCAAGGAACATGTTCTTCTGGCAAAGAGCAGAGGTCTCTCGCCTTCAACCAAAACAATCACCTCTAGAAAATAAGGAGTTCTCGACCTTCTCACAATGGTACATTGCTGCATACGGACATTTAGTGTGATACATCACAAGCACAATATTCTAGCTGTGTCTCTATGAAGCAGCTCTTTCAGGATCTAAAGTCAACACTCATCCTACTTACCATTGGGCTTGATACCATGACGTCTGACATTCTCTTGACTATTGGATGTCAGTCTGTTAAACAACATTGACAGCATGGAGGGTTTGCGGGAGGACAGGGGTTGAGATGATGCCATGCCAGAAATGGATGATCTTGCACTTCTTGTCTTTTTCGAAATATCAATAGCTCTTGTACCTTTCTCCATATCCACCTACGAATACAAGCAAACATAAAGAGTTATAACCAAGCACTGAAATTTAAAAAAAAATCTAAACAACATACAATTTTCAAGTGGATCACAATATAGAGTTATGGAGGTATCATAATCAATTTAACAGTACACACACCTAAACTACCTAACCAAATTACACACCTAAACAAATTACACACAACCCTCGTTTTCCCGGACCTCCATTTCCCGGATATCGGATTTGCCGGTCAAAATCCGAGGTCCGGGGATATGTCAGAGTCCCGGACAAATGCCTGGTCCAGTCCGTAAATCGACAAAGTTGTCCGGCGGTCCGAGCGTCTCCTGTCACCCCTGGTCAGTGTCCGTGCCTCCCGCCAGGTGGTAGCATGCTCAGCGGTCGTATTGTTTACATTGGGGCACATGACACTCACGGTTCACCTGCACAGCCTCCGTCAGTCCCCTGACCCCCACTGCCTCTGGTGCAGGAACGTCTCTGAGACTATTGAACTCTTTCTGCTGCAGTGTCCGTGCTTCCACTCCCAAAGTGTAGTGCTACGCTCTCAACTTCTCACCCTGAACGTCGCCACCTGTGACCTGCCCACCCTGTTGGCGGCGGCTGGCGTCCACCCCTCCCGGCAACACGCCGTCATCCGCCTCACCTGTGCCTTCCTGAGGAAGACAGGTCAACTACCGTGCCTGTGATAGCATCATAGGACATCACCAGGGTTCATAGTGTTCCCCAAGGGATCCTCACAGCCCTAAAACAACAACAACAAAAAACTTGCTGTGTGTCGCTCCCCGCAGAAAAGGATGGATTCATCCCTCCTAAATAGTGTTTACTTCAAAGACGGCGGATTTAAAAAAATCATCATTAGCCAAGAAGATAGTGACAGTGTTAAACTTCGCACGAATGCCAAGTCAAGAGATTAGTTTGAAAAATGGCGAGAACTTTACTGTTTGACAACAAACAGGAAAATGCCTTATATATAATATATATATATATATATATATATATATATATATTATATATATATATATATATATATATATATATATATATATATATATAATATATATATATATATATATATAATATATATATATATATATATATATATATATATATATATATATATATATATATATATATATATATATATATATATATATATATATATATATATATATATATATATATTCAGACCTGTGCATATTGATCTACAGTATATTCATTGTCCTACAAATATAAGTTGGGATATATCTAGCTTTATTGTGTTTTATTAGTAAAGATTGCAGTTTTTTATTGTACAGTGGTACCTTGGCTTACGAGTTTAATTCGTTCCTTGATCGAGCTCGTAACTCAATTTGCTCGTATAGCAAATCAATTTTCCCCATTGAAATTAATTGAAATACCATTAATCCGTTCCAGCCCCCAAAAAACCACCCCAATTTTTTTACTGTACCTATATCACTGGACTGCACTCACCCTTCGCCATTTGCATTTGCCAGTGTTTACACTCTGTGTATCAGCTGCTGGAAACAGCTGTGGGTTGAACTGCCGCTAAACGTACTGCACTCACCCTCCGCCCTTTGCATTCGCCAGTGTTTACACTCTGTGTATCAGCTGTTGGAAACAGCTGTGGGTGGAACTGCCGCTAAACGTACTGCACTCACCCTCTGCCATTTGCATTCGCCTGTGTGAGCACAACACAACAGAGATGCTTCCACGGCGAGGTAACCACGTTAAGTGAACGAGTGAGACGCAGGATGCTGGGCGGATGTTGTGGCGTTCGCTGCGCCAACTAGCGGCGGCGTATCTGAAGCTCGCTCGTAACTCGGATTTTGGCTCGTAACTCAAAGCAAAAAATTGACCGAGCGACTGCTCGTAACTCGGAAAACTCGTAAGTTGGGGCACTCGTAAGTCAAGGTACCACTGTATTTGACATTTACTGTAGTAAGTTTAAATACATAAATATGCTAAATAATATATTATGTTTGAAACAAAATTACTTACACAGCTAATGCATTGTGTACACTATTGTAAGTAGTTTTGACAGTTATGGAACTTTGTACTACAGAAATTGTAGGCTATCCATACGTTATATACGAGGTGGAACAAAGCGAGATCAGGCTTAGCTAAGGAAATGGAAAGGAACTACCTAAACTAATAAATATGATAATTATGAAGCATCAGACTGCAAAGAAAGTGGTTAAATTGATGTAACAACGGTTTGGTCAAAACAAAACTGAAACGTTTGTCAAAGAAACGACCTCAAGATATTTCATTTGTAACTTAACAGCATAGCGCGGCAACATTATTGCCTTGAACGTAGTACCTATATCACCGATTTGTAGGATAGCGCTTTACCCACTTGGATTTTGGTCACAGCAGCCGTCACCTTTGTTAACACAAGACGATAGTTGCCGCACAAGTTTATGGAGTGTAAGAAGGTTTAAAGGGGTAGAACATAGAGATTATGAGGAAAGGTTTAAGAAGTTTAAGGAAAAGTTAGAGGACTGAGAGGGATGGTATGATGTACGGATGGTATGATGTACGGATGGTATGATGTACGGATGGTATGATGTACGGATGGTATGATGTATGGATGGTATGATGTACGGATGGTATGATGTACGGATGGTATGATGTATGGATGGTATGATGTATGGATGGTATGAATGTATACTGGTACCATTTTCCCACAAACACCTCTGTTTTGCCTAATCAATTTGTATTTAGTCACGTTTGGCATATCTTGATTATACAAACTCAAGTACAGTCTAATTTGTATGTGGGTTTGAATTGAGAGGGTGGCTGGGGGTGTATGTGGGTAACAATGAGGAGAACAATTGGAGATGTGGCGGGTGTGGCGGGAGGGTTTTATAGGTGCGAGGGAAAGTGTAAGAGATATGAAGTAAGGTACAGGTTGAAGTTCCCAAACTCGGCATCCCAAGACTCGGTAACACCCAAAACTCGGCAATGGTTCCGGATTTTCCAAAACACGGCAGAACACCCAAAACCCGGCGCGTAGTTGCCGGGTCGGCCGCTAGGTGCCACCACACTAGGCCGCTTGGTTTCTCCCGCCGATTTGTTTGTTGTTATTGTTCAGTGGTGTTGTGACTGTAGAGTTGTGTACACTGTTATTTTGTGTACTTCTATATAGTATATACTTCTATATGTACTTCTACAGGTCTGTTATTGGTATTATGGCTCCCAAACGTCCAGGAACACCTACTGGAGGAAGTGAAAAGAAAAGGAAGAACAATGTGTTAACTATTTCTGAGAAAATTGACCATTTCATGCTTTTTTTCCCCTTAATATATCTACGTTCTAAAAATCGGAAAATTCCATTACTCGGCTCGGCGCTGGTCCCGAGGTTGCCGAGTTTGGGAACTTCAACCTGTATAAGGGGTGTGAGGGAAAGTTTTAGGGATCTGAGGAAAGGTATGAAAGGTGAAAGGTTAAGTAAAGGTGTGAGAAAAGGTATGAAGGGTGTGAGGGAGGTCATGAGGGGTGAGATAAAGTTTAATAGGGTGAGAGGGGAGGTATTGAGGGGGTGAAACAAAGTATGAGGTTATGAGGGGTGCAAGGGGAGGTATTGAAGGGGTGAAGAGAGGTATTTGAAGGGTGGAAGGGAAGTTATGAAGGGTCCTTCTTTCAAACACCTGTTTCGCCTTATCAATTTCCTTTCGCGAAGTTGAAGTCATAATATAGCATAGAACATAGCATAGAAGCATACAAGTGCTTGTGGGCCCTTCGGAGCCATGTATTGATGTTTGTAGTAGTAGTATACATTAGACAACAAGTGATTGCAAACTCCAATCGTGTTGTTGCTGTCGTTGGTCACTGGTCAAAGTGCCTCGGGGTAGACCACGTTCCGTGTGATTCCAACCCTTTGTGTTCCGTGTGATTCCAACACACACACTCACACACGCACACAAACGTCCATGAGTCTACTGAGTTTGTGGAATGCGGCAAGACGTTACTGCAGAGTTTTTCCTGTAATCTAATACTCCTAAAGTGTTTTTAGCCCAAAACCCCCTTTCAAAATTATTCAATCGACATGGGACCAAGCCGCTTACCACCTACGATTTCTTTGCGATTTTTTGAGTCTACTGTCATCAAAATTGAATTTAGTTTCAGCTACCCAAAACAGACAGACAGACACACAGACACACGGCTACTCCTATAGTATATTAGATTATATAACATAATATAGCAATATAGAGGGCTTAAATGGTATGAATATGGGCGTAATGGTCTAAATAATGGGCGTAAATAATATTAAACATAAATTTTAACCCAGCGATCACGTACGTGAGCTCCACCCCTTTATGTGACGTCACGAGTTGTGACGAGCGTGATTGGCTGTTGACACCCCTATACCACATACTCTTCCAAATCACGGGAATATGCATCCGGGGGTGGGTAATGGCCTCGGACTGTTGCGATTCCCGGACGTTTGCGGTTCCCGGACCAGTGCTCCCCCTAATGGTCCGGGGAAATGAGGGTTGTGTGTAATTTAGGGCCGATTTCTCAGTCTTCCCCTTTCGTTGGGGTCCTTACCAATGAGCGGCCATTTCCATCCCCAACAACAAAATCCGATTTCTTAGTCGTCTTTTGCGCCGCTGTTGGTTTGTATCGATACCATAGATTGGAACCTTTGGTAATGCCGAGTTGGGGAGGCTACTGCCTCCCCAACAATGCTTACTAATGCAATTATTTATCAAATACCACCAATTCCTATTTCCATAGGGTTATATTTTCTTCTGAAAAAGATGTAAAAAATTATCAGACAACGCATCAACACGTTAGAGGGTTATAATGAAAGAAAAAGAAAAGTTTTAAAAGAACTTGGATGGCCGCGGTGAATGCACGTCACCAGCTGTCAAGCAGACGACATATTTTTCACGGCCATCTGCCTTAATAGATTATTTTATATGTCGCCCTATATTCTTCTATAATTCAGTAATATTGTAGATATATATGCGTAAGATATATAAAAGTGGCTATATGTGAACTTGTTATTATAAATAAAAGTAATAATTATAAATAAAAAATTTAATTATATATAATTTAATATAATATAATTTATATATAAACAAATGTAACAAAATATAATTTATAAATTAAAATAGAATATTATAAATAATCGTAGTTATTATTTATATGTGTGTAAATAGTACTTATTTACTAACTTTGGATGGAATATTTACATTTTCCGCCACTCAGGCATTCCAACAGTACCGAATCTGCCGTCTTTGATTCGTTGGTATCCTAACCATGTTGGGGAGCTCCTGGTTCACGAAAACAGTGACTAAGAAATCGGATCTCTTTGTTAGTAAAGACTGTTACCAGTTTGGTAAGGCTTTTGGTTAGGGAGCTTACCAAAGGACTAAGAAATCGGCCATCAGTCTTAAAGTTATAAAAGTTAACTATATGATGTTTGCTAACATTAATTCCAGACATCGAATCTTGAATGCCCTCATCTTCTTCCACTTCCACCATCATGGGCAGAAACTCTTGATCTTGCTCCGACACTTCAATATTCGCTGTAGAACCTTGGGGTGGGTCACGTCTGAACTGTTCTGCGGCAATGGTGTATGGCAACTCTTGGGGAAACACCTCGTCCCAGTACATGTCTTGGATGAGTTCTGGGTGTTCACTGTGCATCTCATCTACTATAAGATACGACACCTGAAAATATAAAGCTAACTCAACATTTCTTATTGATACATAGAACACCATCCAATATGAAATATAACAGGAGACTATGTGGCATCACGTGAGAATATTTGCTTCTGTATTCCTGTTGAAAATCATAGTTTTTCATCTTAACCCCTTCACACCCAGATCTTTCCCTTGCTATAAAAACCAATTGTATGTTATTAGTCATAAAATTACGAAAAGTAACTGAATATACCAAATTAGTTAGTCGACAAGGATACTAAACAGGTCATATCTATAAAATATTGCTTATGTATATTCACTAAAAATTGTCTAATGGTACCCAAATTACAATGGAAATTACATTCTGGGTCTCAAGGGGTTAAACTTGACCAACAATATACATAGACTTATTTGTTTATGAAATAGGATTATCTTCTGGTATCAAAGAAACTTAACAAGACATGTTTAATTTTCAGTTCCAAAATTAAATGAATAAATAAATACCACTGTACTGACCTGCAAATTTCTATCCACCAGCCAGTTGATCTCAAAGTCATCATCGTCTTCCCCGAAGGGATTCACCAGAGACTCAGCCACTTTCAACCAACCCATATAGAAAAAAAATTGCAGGAGTGTAAATACAGGAATATAAAAATCTACTTCATGGGTTGAGATTTTTTGAGCAGGATCCAGAAACTGTCGTCCCATTATTGTGGCGATGAAGAAGGAGTACACAGCCAACGTCACCACCTTGGAGAGAAAAGAGAACACTGACACTGAGATAAAGTGAAGCTCTATTTTGATACACACTAACAATTAGGCAGCTACCCTCACACAGCTGTTCAATATGCTTAGGCGGAGAAGTTAGAGTATTATTATTATTTTTTTATTTTTTTATTAAACTCTCAAAACAGGGGGGTTGTATGCTCAAAGCGACTATTGTAGGTCATAACTCGTAGTAACTTTTTTTGTGCAAGAAAGAGGCTATCTATGTAGGTTTTACAGGCTCCCCCCCATATTGCTGATCCATATAGTAGGTAATGATAAGCTAATGCAAAATAAAGAAGCTTCAAGGAATCTGCATTCATATGTTCCCTAACTTTGTAAAATGTGTATTAATCAAAGGTTTAGGATATGAGCATTGGTTAGATATAAGGAGGAAAATGGAATTGGGGAGTGGGTATGACCTCTCGATATATATTACTGATCGGATAAACCCATCAAGTATGACATGAACCTAGAGTTAAAATATCCTGTCTGTCTCTTCCGAAAAAAAAAACCCCACTAATCTTCATCTCTTGAGGCTCTTTCATCCATTTCAACGTTATCAGTTTTAATGTTCTCACTATTAACATTACTACACTAAGATTCTAGATTTCTCATACCTCAAATGTTCTTATGTGGAAAATGCAACTGTCAGTCACAAAGCATGACACTAACAATGGTGAGAATAAAGGCCTAGAAGACAACTGTAGCTACTACTATTTAACATTCATCCAACTGCTAGTACAGTATAGGCAAAGTATCATGGTCACAATAAAATGTTGAATGTCTTTACCTGAGTATACACAAGTGGAATGCTGATCCAGTCATAACTCAGCAAGCCTCCACACAATCCACGAAACCTGTTGATTTCATCCAACATAGTTTTGACAGCAAAGTCGTCGCGTATCCTGCCCTCCTTCCTGGCCCGGGCGATGATGCTGCCCGCCCACACCAGTGGCATCCAGTACTTGGGGTGAGACGTCTTGGCGTTCAGGTCATCAAAGATCTTCTGCTCATTGGATGTCATGATACCTGAAAGTTATTAATAAATATATATTTTAAGTGTTCTGAAGTAAAGTTTTGAGCATGAAATAACTAGTATATGAATACAAGGGTCTCAGGAGATCTAAGTTTGCTTTCCACTGATAAAGCTGGTGTGGTGTGGAACTGATGAATCTTAAATCTAGCGCTAATCTAATCTCCATGTTAGGAAAAGTCATTACACTGTAGCTACTTCGCACACAAATAATGATAAGCAAGAGGCCACACTCCTCCATATCCCTTCTAAAGTACTAGACCTGCTTCTACCAGGTGGTCCAGGGTGGGGAAGCGCTTCTTGACGCCCGGGCTGATCATGATGAAGGTGATCACCTCCGTCAGGTTCACGTAGCGCATCACCGTGCGCCGCATCAGGCGTGACCGCTCGTCCTGAAACACCACCCATCCTGTTACACCGCCGTCACCACACTCACCAAGGTGCAAATGTCACATGCCAAACACAATAAACTGTTCATCATATTATACACAATGGTATTTTTTTTCCTATGTTTCTCCGTGATTTTACCATGACGCTGAGGAACATTTGCGTCGCTCAGCTGTGTTAAAGTAATCGTCCAGACCATTTCATCATTCCTGATTTAATGCAATAAAATCATAGCCATTAACGAGTATATCAACAATACGTCGTCACTTTTTGTATCCAGTCAGCCGTTTTTAAATAATCTGCAATCAAAATCTGCAAATTCCCTGAGTTCTCAAAACACTCCTCAAGGTTTGCAGACGCTCAGGCTCAGGCTCGGTGACGTAGCATCAGGGAGGCTCCTCTTCCCGCGCGCTGATCAGAAGCATGTAAACACAGAGATAAATATAGTACTTGAATATATTTGGGTGTTTCTGATAGATTTTTTTTGCTATGTGCCACATGCATGCATCCTTTATGGGTGCAGCATGCTTCCTTCCCACACACACACCTGCACACCGACACCCTTCCCACACACACGCCTGCATACACGCCTCCTTCCCACACACACACCTGCATATACGCCTCCTTCCCACACACACACCTGCATATACGCCTCCTTCCCACACACACGCCTCCTTCCCAAACACACGCCTGCATACACGCCTTCTTCCCACACACACGCCTGCACACACGCCTCCTTCCCCCACACACCCCTGCACACACGCCTCTTTCCCCCACACACGCCTGCACACACGCCTCTTTCCCACACACACGCCTCCTTCCCACACACACGCCTCCTTCCCACACACACGCCTACATACACGCATCTTCCCACACACACGCCTCCTTCCCACACACACGCCTGCACACACGCCTCCTTCCCACACACCCTCCACACACGCTTCCTTCCACCACACGCTGCACACGCCTCCGTCCCACACACACGCCTGCACACCGACACCCTTCCCACACTCACGCCTGCACACACGCCTCCGTCCCACACACACGCCTTCACACCGACACCCTTCCCACACTCACGCCTGCACACACACCTCCGTCCCACACACACGCCTGCACACCGACACCCTTCCCACACACACGCCTCCTTCCCCCACACACGCCTGCACACACGCCTGCACACCGACACCCTTCCCACACACACGCCTTCTTCCCACAAACACGCTTGCATACACACCTCCTTCCCACACACACGCCTGCACACACGCCTCCTTCCCACACACACGTCTGCACACCGACACCCTTCTTACACACACGCCTGCACACACGCCTCCTTCCCACACACACGCCCTCCACACACGTGTGTCTATGTGTGTGTGTGTGTGTGGGGGGGGGGAAGGAGGCGTGTGTGCAGGCGTGTGTGTGGGAAGGGTGTCGGTCACAGCGACAGATTCACTGTCTGACACCGAAGTACAATCGCTCATCATAACATTTGCCTACAGGTGTCAGACAGAGTGTCTGCGGTCTTCCCTGTTCTGACGTCATCAATAACAGTCGTAGCCCTGTTGGAGGGAAGATTTTTTTTTTTCGCGCGCTTTTTACAAAAGTTGTGTTTTTACGGAAATAAGGGCTGGAAATCAATTATTTTTGGTGGATTAGGTGTTTTGAATGTGCATTCAACATAATTAGGCAAAAAAAAAATGGGTCTGGACGATTACTTTAAAGTAATCGTCCAGACCATTTCATCATTCCTGATTTAATGCAATAAAATCATAGCCATTAACGAGTATATCAACAATACGTCGTCACTTTTTGTATCCAGTCAGCCGTTTTTAAATAATCTGCAATCAAAATCTGCAAATTCCTGAGTTCTCAAAACACTCCTCAAGGTTTGCAGACGCTCAGGCTCGGTGACGTAGCATCAGGGAGGCTCCTCTTCCCGCGCGCTGATCAGAAGCATGTAAACACAGAGATAAATATAGTACTTGAAGATATTTGGGTGTTTCTGATATATTTTTTTTGCTATGTGCCACATGCATGCATCCTTTATGGGTGCAGCATGCTTCCTTCCCACACACACGCCTGCACACCGACACCCTTCCCACACACACGCCTGCATACACGCCTCCTTCCCACACACACGCCTGCATATACGGCTCCTTCCCACACACAAGCCTGCACACACGCCTCCTTCCCAAACACACGCCTGCATACACGCCTTCTTCCCACACACACGCCTGCACACACGCCTCCTTCCCCCACATACCCCTGCACACACGCCTCTTTCCCCCACACACGCCTCTTTCCCACACACACGCCTCCTTCCCACACACACGCCTGCACACACGCCTCCTTCCCACACACACGCCTACATACACGCCTCCTTCCCACACACACGCCTGCACACACGCCTCCTTCCCACACACACGCCTGCATACACACCTCCTTCCCACACACACGCCTGCACACACGCTTGCTTCCTTCCCACACACACGCCTGCACACGCCTCCGTCCCACACACACGCCTGCACACCGACACCCTTCCCACACTCACGCCTGCACACACGCCTTCACACCGACACCCTTCCCACACTCACGCCTGCACACACGCCTCCGTCCCACACACACGCCTGCACACCGACACCCTTCCCACACACACGCCTGCACACACGCCTCCTTCCCCCACACACGCTTCCTTCCTACACACACGCCTGCACACCGACACCCTTCCCACACACACGCCTGCACACACGCCTTCTTCCCACACACACGCTTGCATACACACCTCCTTCCCACACACACGCCTGCACACACGCCTCCTTCCCACACACACGCCTGCAGACACGCTTCCTTCCCACACACACGCCTGCACACCGACACCCTTCCCACACACACGCCTCCTTCCCACACACACGTCTGCACACCGACACCCTTCTTACACACACGCCTGCACACACGCCTCCTTCCCACACACACGCCCTCCACACACGTGTGTGTGTGTGTGTGTGCAGAAAGGGTGTTGGTACGCAGGCGTGTGTGTGGGAAGGAGGCGTGTGTGCAGGCGTGTGTGTGGGAAGGGTGTCGGTCACAGCGACAGATTCACTGTCTGACATCGAAGTACAATCGCTCATCATAACATTTGCCGACAGGTGTCAGACAGAGTGTCTGCGGTCTTCCCTGTTCTGACGTCATCAATAACAGTCGTAGCCCTGTTGGAGGGAAGATTTTTTTTTTCGCGCGCTTTTTACAAAAGTTGTGTTTTTACGGAAATAAGGCCTGGAAATCAATTATTTTTGGTGGATTAGGTGTTTTGAATGTGCATTCAACATAATTAGGCAAAAGAAAAATGGGTCTGGACGATTACTTTAAGGTTGTGCATTTGGGAACCACTGCCCCACACAGTCTGTCATTCTCACATACTTCATCATACTGATTTATTTCCCTCTCTCTACACAATACCAATCTGTTCCAATAACTATGTAATGATTCCATTCCATATGATGTGGGTGTGTGTGTGTGTGTGTGTGTGTGTGTGTGTGTGTGTGTGTGTGTGTGTGTGAGTATGTGTGTGTGTGCGTGTGTTAGTGTGTATCTAAGTACAAATTCTCCGAGAGCCAATTTCCTAAACGCTTCATTGTCGCTGAATCTTTTTCTAGTATTTATATTTCTGGCTGCCTCCCTCGCCTCCCACCTGTGGCGGAACTGCGGGAGGGCACGTGCCCCCCCCCACCCCTTTTCAGGACGGTGCCCCCCCCCCTTGAGTAACTAGCCGAATTGGTAACATACTGATTATAATAAGCCAATAGTGTTGATCTAAAATGTATACTCATTAATGGATCTATAATGTCATGATGATGTTGTGCCCCTCCAGGTGCCCCCCCATACACTACCTAGTTACGCCCCTGCCTCCCACAACACCGTGTGTGTTGTACAACGCTGATGATCTTGTTCAACAAATAAATAATCATTACATAGCATTATACCGCTTATTATCCTATTGCATGATAAACTACCCATTCAACCCTGACATAGGCATTTTGAGTAACAAGGGAATAACGCCGTGGCGTTATTGCCGGCGTTATACGCACGGCGTGGCGCCGTGATATGAAGGTAACAGCCTAACAGGGTAGTAAAAAGCGTAGCGCCGTAACATCAGAGGTCACATGCCATCAAACAATTAAGTATCAAAGTGAAGAGACTCATTAGTATACAGCATGGCAATAAAAGCTTAAGAGCGATAAACACAACAATACGCAGAGGTAACGAATGCTAAATAAATAAAAATATTAAATAGTCGCGTGTGAGCACTCACTAGGCCGTGTATGGAGGTGGAGACGAAGAGCGCCAGGGAGTCTGGCCAGGGCAGGGACAGGTACTGGTCCCACCAGCGCTGCACCACGATGCTCACGTAGAAGCCCAGCACGAAGGACAGCGGGATGAGGTCGCTGAAGTACTGGCAGTATATTGATATCTTCTCGAAGAACCTGAAACAAACAACACACCAATAACATTACTGTGCGGCTAATTCTACTGGTGACGATACAAACAGCTGCAATAATGATGATGATAATTATAAAATAATATAATAATAAAAATAACATATAGCATTTCTAGTCGTTTATTAAATTAGACACAAACACAACGCGAGCCGTGCAGAAAACTGCTTGATGAGGATTCTTCTTTTATTACTACGTCTACCAATAACAAACACCTCAACAAAGATGGAGACATCATCTTTTCTTAACAGGATGCTTGTGAACAAAAATAACTCAATAATCAGCAATTTTATAAACGTACCATAAAGATCACGTGACAACTTCATGGCAGGTAAACGTACGAGCGAACCAGCGGCAGCCAGTCTACTCTGAGTCGAGGCTGGGTCGATAATCTCGCAGCCATGAGGATTGAGGACGCACCTCGGAATCAGAGGGGAGGAGCAGCGGGGGGCGGAGGGCATGGTAGGATTAGCGGAGGCCGCGGACGAAGGCCACAGGACAAGTTGTATGGCGAGATACACTTATCAAAGATTTTTCTCCTGCTCCATATCAATATAGATGTAGAGTCATTCGGACATTTTTTAAAACCTTCATATTACCACACCTTTAACTAGGGGGGGGCACTCAGTAGAGCGCATACCTCCGCCCGAATATTTCATCAATTGATTGCCATGGCAACAGTTGTGATTCGATTTCATCCAAAATTTAATCAGTTCTTCCTTATACCAAATAGACTTGGTATACCAAGTTTGGTCCAAATCTATTCGTAACTTTTCGATAAATCCTGTACACTAAATATTTCATCAATTGGTTGCCATGGCAACAGGTGTGATTCGATTTCATCCAAAATTTAATCAGTTCTTTCTTATACCAAATAGACTTGGTATACCAAGTTTGGTCCAAATCTATTCGTAACTTTTCGAGAAATCCTGTACACTAAATATTTCATCAATTGGTTGCCATGGCAACAGGTGTGATTCGATTTCATCCAAAATTTAATCAGTTCTTCCTTATACCAAATAGACTTGGTATACCAAGTTTGGTCCAAATCTATTCGTAACTTTTCGAGAAATCCTGTACACTAACAAACAGATCGGGGTGAAAACATAACCTCCCTCCAACTTCGTTGGCGGAGGTAATAATCCCGATGCCAGAGGGAGGTCTGAGGTCTCCCCATCCACGCGATCTCAACGTTTAAAAAATCGACTTAATCTTGACCAATTTACCAAGATAAATAGAAATTATAATTCCTACTCGCATGATTGCAAGTCATCATGTACGTGTTATATGTACGTCATGGTTAACACAACGCGTTAATATGCAAAGATGTATGCTTGGCATTGTATCGCAGGGTCACCACAGAACGTCTTGAGGGCCATGACTTCAGGTACTAGCGCAGTACCTGCCTCAATGCGGTGAAGGGGAGATCCTGCCGCGTCACCCCTGTCCCCTGCCTTGGCCGAGCCTCGAGCTGCCAGCCACTGACGTCACCAATGCCGCAGTCCATTACTCACCGGCTCACGCCAGATCTATGTTGCTTTCCAGGCACCAATAACCGTTCATACCCTGTTAAAAATAACCTGAGAGACGAATGAAGGATCATCGTGAGCCATGATAATAGTATGAAGTGATGCAACTTTAAGACTATATATAGTTACCAGCTTTAGGGTCAGGGACGAAGCATCACCTTCATAACTAAGTTGTTAAAGAGCATATATCTGTTGAAAACTGTATTTCTCGTCGATTCCAACATCACCCAAAACAATAAACTATGCCAGAACGTCGGTTGTCAGATCGGGGACAGGTGTTTCACAAGTATAACTAGGGAGGGGGGGGGGCACTCAGTAGAGCGCATACCTCCGCCCGAATATTTCATCAATTGGTTGCCATGGCAACAGTTGATTCGATTTCATAAAAAATAATATATACATATATATATATATATATATATTATATATATATTATATATATTATTATATATATATATATATATATATATATAATATATATATTATATATATATATATATACATACACACACTCAGTATGAGCGCATACCTTTGCCCGAATATTTCATCAATTGGTTGCCATGGCAACAGTTTGTGAATAGATTTCATCCAAAATTAAATCAGTTCTTCCTTATACCAAATAGACTTGGTATATCAAGTTTGGTCCAAATCTATTCGTAACTTTTCGAGAAATCCTGTAAACAAACAAAACAAACAAACAAACAAACAAACAAACAGATCGGGGTGAAAACATAACCCCTCCAACTTCGTTGGCGGAGGTAATTAAGGAACTCGCCTCAAACTATCACAATTATTATTTTCACTACACACTTGCGTCACCTCGCGTCACTACCACAAGTGTTCTCGAGTCCTTGGTTGTGTAGCAGTAATGTGTGAGCAGAGAACAGTGTTGATGCCAGGAAGGCCAGGAAGGGGATGAGAGAGGGATGGATTCACAGGGAAGAACCTTTTTTAAATCCCTTCTTACTATTCCTTTTACTAAATGCCCTCTAGTTATACTTTCTTTTCTTTTTACTCACCTCTTCTGCTCCTCATTCAACGCGAACCTGTAGACCATGTTGCAGACGTAGTAGATGCAGCTGTACGCGAGCAGCTCCGGCCACACCAGCTTGTATACGCTGCCTTTCCATCTGCCGGTGGATATGATTACTTATCGGAATGAGTGTTTTTCTGGCAACATACGTAATTCTGGTAACTCTCTCTCTCTCTCTCTCTCTCTCTCTCTCTCTCTCTCTCTCTCTCTCTCTCTCTCTCTCTCTCTGTGTAACAGATGAGACAAAAATCAAAGAGG
>JACEEZ010017375.1:152500-200000 GCA_016584305.1 Chionoecetes opilio
TAATCACAGAGCGACACCACCACCACCACCACACCACCATTACCGTGGTTATACTTGCTGGTCTTCCACTGCTGTCGGTTTGTAAGGTAACACCAGCTAAACACGTGCACACCTATCCTCTGCTGAGTGAACAATACGAACACTACACTCATGGACCTCATATATATATATCCTCAGGTGACCAGGGGTGACGCGGTCTGAAAGAAGGAAAGGTTTAGGTGCCTTGCACTGACGTCACGATCTAAGGCCTCTTCCATTTGTGCCCAAGTTCCAGGAACCGGTTCTTTTAATAGTTAATATACAGTTAATATTCACTTAAACTTTTCGCCATTTAATACTTTGCGAGAAAACTTTTTACATGGAGAATATCAATAGAAGCGGAATTTCATTAGTTTTCCATTGATATATTTCGTTTTCTAATAAATGAATTAGCAGCATGCATAAATGAGCGTTAACTAAATCAATAACACCATCAATCGGGAAAAATTACCCGATTTCATGTTATTTAGTTAGTTAACGCTAATTTATGCATGCTGATAATTCATTTATCAGAAAACGAAATATATCAATGGAAAGCTAATGAAATTCCGCTTCTACACTGTAGAAGCTGTATGAGAATATGTCTTTACATATTCTCCATGTAAAAAGTTTTCTCGCAAAATATTAAATGGCGAAGAGTTTAAGTTCATGCATATTTCTTGAGTCTTATAATGGCGATTGCATCGTGAGACTGAATCGAGGCCTATTACCTGCATAGTCCGTCAGCGCCAACTTCGGCTATATGGGCATGTGGCACGCTACCCTGAAACCGATCCTTCCCATCGGGTTGTATCTGTAAGAGACAATCCGGCGTGGAGGAGGCCAAGGGGGCGCCCACAAGGCTCGTGGCTGGGGCAAGTTGATGTTTCTTGTCGAGAGCTGCTTGGTATGGGAAAGGAGCCTGCATGGGAGCTCGCGCGTGGTGACCCCCGGGAGTGGCGTCGTAGGGTGGGCGAGGCGACGCGCCCCCCGGCGTATGCCCCCATGATTGATTGATTGATTGATTGATTATAATGGCATTTATTTAGTGTGTTTTACGGTTTTTTTATTTGATAATATTATAGAACAAGCATTTCCGAAGATAACAGTATATCTTTTATACTGATACATATATTTGATAGGGGAAAATTACCATAAGCTGGCAAACAGGGGCGGCAAGTGGAGTCTGTTGGTCCTCCAGCTCGCATCTCCCGCGTCTGTCGCAGCCACAACAAGGGCTGTGACGTCACGTGCAAGGCACCTATAGACTATTTCCTTGGCCTTGGGTCAAATTGTCTCCATCGGACCCGAGAATATTAACCTACAAGTCCCAGGGAGTCCGCATCGCCGGGTGGTGTGGTGTGCTCGGTCAGCGAAGTGCAGAACCAGAATCGATTTGTTACCTTTCAGCATAAGCATACAATATACAATAATGAATACAAAGTAGCTGCATCCGAGGACAGTGTGTGGCAAGGTATATGTAGAGGGGAAGGCACGCTATGCCACTACTTATAACCACCTCCACCCCGACCAAGGGCGGACCCAGGGGACTTCAGGGGGTTCAGATTTTTCAGGAGAAATACACCTAAATAAATCCTTCTATTCATGTGAACCCTCTTCAGTATCTGGGAAGGGGCAGAGCATTAACTTTGGAGGATAACATGTCAGCAAAAGCTCGCACACTCCGGGAAACAGAGCAGTAAATGACACCCTCTTCTGGACATCCTGGGTGCGCCCCTGCCTGCCAACCCTCCCGCCATCCCATGACGTGCATGTTCCGCACCGCCACACCGATATTAGGGAAGCATTCAGTTTTCAACGATAATATTATATAAGCATTCAAATGTTTCGTTGGTAAAAGACAAAAGTCATGACTTAACAATCGAGCCACACCCATTGGTCTCGTCCCTCTAATTAACAACAAAAAATAAATATCTTTTCCCGAAAGACTATAAGATATGACCACTTCCTATGCAACGAGGCATCACCGAGCAAGGCACGTACTGTACACATTGCAAGGGTCGGCAATAACTCAACACTTTGGGCCTTGTCCGGTTCGTTCTGGTTAGACAGACACGCTGGCACAGCGATCGAAACCCTGACTCAGCCCTCTCACTACAGGATTTAAAAGCACTGATTTAAATTTTCTAAGGAAACGGAGAGAGTAAGGTTGGCGCGTGTGTGTGTGTGATGCCTGCAGTAGCGGAGAGGCAAGAGAGACAGAGAATACGAGGAAACCTTTTTTCTTGCTTCAGCCTGGGCACGAGAGGCTTTCCCAGGCCCGGGTGGAGGCATTCTTGACCTTAATAACCTTACCATGGAGGATTCACACGACATATCCACAAAACCATGATGCAGGATATAGCTAAGGAACAATGTTCGGTGCTACTATAGCGTGCGGTCTACCGGGACATTTGCACTATAGCGTGCGGTCTACCGGGACATTTTACACTATAGCGTGCGGTCTACATTTCTTACTCGCTACCAGTGGTGGGCGCCGTTAATCAAAAAGTTAACTTCGTTAACCGTTAATCCGTTATCCAAAAAATTTACTTCGATAACCGTTAATCAGTTAATTCTTTAAAAATGTAACGGAAGTTATCGATAAACCGTTAACGTTAATTTTTATTCTAGAAAAGAAAAAAAAATCTGTTTTTGCTCTAAAACCACCTAAAAACACCTTTGAAAAGTGCCAAAACTATAAAATCAGCCTTTATGGTTTTTTTAAGGGCTTTAGAACCCAAAAACTATAGTTTGTTTTTGGCTTTTAGAGTAAAAAAAAAAAGGCAGATTTTATAATTTTAACTTTAAAAAAAAAACTAAAAAAAGTTTGATTTCATAGTTTTGGCCCTGTTTTAGGTTTTTAAAGGCTTTTACAGCCAGAAAAGGGTGAAAAAAATATTAAATGAAACACAATATTAGTATTAAACTAAAAAAAAATATTGGGCTAGCGGACTTGAGTTAACGGAAGTTAAATGTAACGGAAGTTAATTAGTCTGATAATGATTTCCAAAGTTAACTTAAGTCAAAAACGAAAATGTTAACTTCGTTAATTAACGGCGGGAGAACGATTAACGGATAAACGGTTTGGTGTCCACCTTTGCTCGCTACTTACACTCTACACTCTTACACTTCAGGCTGCAACTTACTTACTATTGCTATATGATCTTGTCTATTATGCAGTAGAGTATTATAGAAAAACTAAACTTTAGTAAGTAATTTATTAATTATCATAAAATAAACAAAACATTGTCTGATTTACAGTAGATTTCTTCAGATTTCTTCTGGTGGTGCGTCCATAAGATTGGTTTCACGTAAAAACTTAATCGCTGTCATTACTTCGTTGATCCCCATTTTGTAAGGTTGAGTAGGGTCCCGGTACTCAGGTCAGGTAAGGACAGATCAGGTGTTGTCCTGTTAGAATGCACATTAAAGCTATATGGTAGCCAGGTCAGGTCAGGCCAGGCAGGATCTTTGTAGACCGCACGTTGGGGGAGCGTAGACTGCAGGCCCCGATGTAGACCGCACGCTATAGTAGCACCCATAGATCACTGTGGTATACAGTGGTTTATGTAGCACCCAATGTTCTTGTGGTACTGCACACACATCGATTTATTGGCGAATGGGCAAAAAATGGAAATTTGGAAAGTGCGTCTCCAGCACTGAGACGCACTTAAGATTAGGTAACATCAGTAACTTTAGAGACATCGTGTAAATGAATTCGAGATAAGTTGAAGACGGGATAAATGTTAAAATTACTACCACTGCCAACGACGCTTTGGGGTGCGTTGGAACTTGCACCCTCCTCCCCGCTCACCCACACCCACATAGGGGCAAGCAAGATTAACTAATTATCAGGAAATATTATATATAACATAATCATATCTATATTTATATATATATATATATATATATATTATATAATTAAGTCAATTGGTCTTGGGGGCAAGTGGGAAAAAATGAGGTCACCCGCGGGACACAGGAGGAAGGAGGACCGGGGTGGGAATGGAGCAGGGAGTGTGTGTGTGACGTAGGCCTATGAATGTATGGACACTGAGCCTACCATTCATGGAACAAAACTTTCCATCCTAGTGCCGTGCGTCACACAGCCTCGGAGCTCGGGGTGGCGCCATGAAATATAATATACTATAGGAGTAGCCGTGTGTAGGCCTATGGATGTATGGACACTGAGCCTACCATTCATGGAACAAAACTTTCCATCCATACTAGTACCTTGCGTCACACAGCCTCGGGGCTCGGGATGGCGCCATGGAATCTAATATACTATAGGAGTAGCCATGTGTCTGTGTGTGTGTCTGTGTGTGTGTGTGTGTGTGTGTGTGTGTGTGTGTGTGTGTGTGTGTGTGTGTTTTGGGTAGCCGAAACTGTTAATTCAATTTTGATGAGAGTAGGCTCAAAAAATCACAAATAAATCGTAGGTGGTAAGTGGCTTGGTCCCATGTCGATTGAATACTTTTGAAGGGGGGTTTTGGGCTACAAACACTTTAGGAGTATTAGATTACAGGAAAAACTCTGCGGTAACGTCTTGCCGCGTTCCACAAACTCAGTAGACTCATGGACGTTTGTGTGCGTGTGTGAGTGTGTGTTGGAATCAGTGGCGGTCCTAGGCATGGGCGACATGGGCAATCGCCCAGGGCGGCATCGTCGAGGGGGCGGCATGGAGTGCCCGGAAAACAATTCTATAAAATAATAATGATAAATAATAATAATAATAAATAATAAAATAATGATGATATTAAATAATAATAATAGTATCTAATAGCACTAGTAGTATATGTCAAAAAATAATTCATGGTGGTGGACTGTGTATATAAGGATTCTTGTAACTAATGGCGGTGTCGGGCTAAAAATGTCACACCTCAAAATAGGGGTCGGTACCTTATTCACCCTTCCTTTTCTCTTTCTCATAGCATAACTGTAGTTCGACATGGGTCAAAACAGGAACACTAGTCTCTCATGTTGATATTTCAGTGAGTGAACAGTAGTTATCTGAGCAAATAACGTGGAATGATGAGTGAGATGAGATACATCAACACGAGAGACTAGTTCCTGTTTTGACCCATGTTTCCTGTTATAGCACTCTTCAAACAGCATTTATGATAGTGTTCTTGTTTTGACCCTCTCTTTCTCATAGCATAAAGGCTGTTTGAAGAGTACTATAACAGGAAACATGGGTCAAAACAAGAACACTAGTCTCTCATGTTGATATGTCTCATCTCACTCATTATTCCACGTTATTTGCTCAGATAATTACTGTTTACTCACTGATATGGTAAATCTATCCTTTTTTCTCTCTTTCTCATAGCATAAATGCTGTTTGAAGAGTGCTATAACAGGAAACATGGGTCAAAACAGGAACTAGTCTCTCATGTTGATGTATCTCATCTCACTCATCATTCCACGTTATTTGCTCAGATAACTACTGTTCACTCACTGAAATATCAACATGAGAGACTAGTGTTCCTGTTTTGACCCATGTCGAACTACAGTTTCTTACGCATTACGTGAATCATAAGTGCGACCAAATGAAGGTAGGTGTTCACAGGCAGGTGACGCGGTCACATCGCTAGAACCTGTGATATTTTTTTTGGATTACATGAAGATCCGCCACCCCAATTTTACCACCTGAAAATCCGCCACCCCAGTCTTGCCAACCTGTTATCCACTTATTCACATATGACACAATACTCCATATTGACCGATACTATCAGGACCTATCTGGGGGGGTCTCCCCCTCGACTGACCTGACTCGCCACTAGTTCACTAACCTTACCTGGACATTAGTTACGTAACTTAACCTAACTGGGTTATTAAACCACTCTCACCCACATGAAGATCAATCACCCCAAGTGTAGTTGGGGTGGCTGGATCTTCATGTGATCCATTACTTTTAATCGACTGTTATTATATACATACAAATAAAATATTCTGATATCTTATAAGGATGGAAATTTCGGGGGGACGCATGGCCCCTTTGGCAAAGGGGGCTATGGGTGCGCCACCTGGGTGCGCCACCTGGGTGCGCCCCTGGTCTATATTATGCTAATGTTTTTTGATAATTGTTGAGTTTTGTGGGATACCATATATCTTCAATTAGCCAAATATGCTGTATGGTTTCCATCATATTCTGAGAGTATAAATATTGTGCAATTGTGTTATATTATTGTGCAACAAATATATTCAGTCAAACTAATATAATTATTTCGTTGTAAATTCACTTCTGAAATAGGGCACTTCTGAAATATTTTGGAGCACCCTATGGCACTAGTCAGGATGAGGAGCCTTCTACAATTGCTTTTTTCTTACAATTGTTATAATTCCTATCTATAGTAATTTGCTTCTCTATTTTATTTGTATGTATAAACAACAATTTTCTCTATTGGTTTGTTTTTGTTTTAATGCTTGTATATAACTTATGTTTAATTTTCATTATTTTGGTTTTTATATTGTATATTTATGATTCTATATATATTTTTTATAATTGTTGCATCATTAGAACTGCTTCGGACTAAATTTTTGGGTTTCTAGTATCTTCATAAAAAGAAAACTTAGTGTTAAATTTTGACTTTTTGTGTGTGTAACAGCGGCAGGGAGGGGGGCGCCAAAGTTAGGGTTCGCCCAGGGCGCCACACAAGCCAGGACCGCCACTGGTTGGAATCACACGGAACACAAAGGGTTGGAATCACACGGAACGTGGTCTACCCCGAGGCACTTTGACCAGTGACCAACGACAGCAACAACACGATTGGAGTTTGCAATCACATGTTGTCTAATATATACTAAATAAATCAAACATCAATACATGGGTCCGAAGGGCCCACAAGCACTTGTCTAATATACTATAGGAGTAGCCGTGTGTCTATCTGTCTGTCTGTTTTGGGTAGCTGAAACTGAAAATTCAATTTTGATGAGAGTAGGCTCAAAAATTTGTAAATAAATCGTAGGCTTGGTCCCATGTCGATTGAATAATTTTGAAGGGGGGGTTTTTTCCCCAAAAAAACCCTTTTTGCGTATTAATTTACCCGGAAAAAAACTCTGCGGGGAATTAAAGTATTGCCGCATTTTTACTAACTCAGTAGACTCATGAATTTTCCCTTTGTTGGGGGTTTTTGGGGTGTGTGGGGGACTGTGTGTGCGTGTTTTGTGTGGGTGCAGCATAAAGTGTGTGTGTGTGTGTGCATGTGGGGTGCATGTGTTTTTTGAAAGTGTGGGGCTGGGGTTTTGGTTGGTGTGTTTTGGTGTGTTTTGTTGGGGGTTTCTTTTAGGGCAGACGTGGGTTTTGGGGGGAAAGGGTGTGAGGGTTTTTGGTTTAGGCAGGCGTGGGGCTGGGGGAGGGGGGCGTGGGGTTGGGGGGGAGGGAAGGCGTGGGGCTGGGGTGAGGCAGGGGTGGGGGTGGGGTTTAGGGAAAGGGGTTGGGGGGGGGTGAGGCAGGCGTGGGGCTGGGGTTAGGCAGGCGTGGGGGGGGGGTGAGGAAAAGGCGGGGGGGCTTTGGGGGGAGGAGGGGGGTGGGGGTGGGGGGAATTTGGCGTGGGGCTGGGGGGAGGGAGGCGTGGGGCTGGGGGGGAGGGAGGCCCTGGGGCTGGGGGAGGCGGCGTGGGGGTGGGGGGAGGCAGGGGGTGGGGGTTTTGGGGGGAGGCAGGCGGGGGCCCGGGGTTTAGGCGGCGTGGGGGTGGGGTGAGGCAGGGGTGGGGGTGGGGTGAGGCCCGGGTGGGGCTAGGGTTTAAAACAGGGGTGGGGGGGGGTGGGGGGGTCGGGGGGTTTGGGCCTGGGGGGTGAGGCTGGGGTGAGGGAGGGGGGGGGCTGGGGGGTGAGGTGGGGTGAGGCAGGCGTGGGCTGGGGTGAGGCAGGCGTGGGGCTGGGGTGAGGAAAGGCGTGGGGCTGGGGTGGTAGGTGGTCCTACCCGAGGCACTTTGACCAATGACCAACGACAGAAACAACACGTTTGTATTTTGGCACTCACATTGTTTGTCAAAATATAAAATTCTCTACAAACATCAATAACATGGGTCCCGAATAGGGCCCACAAGCACTGTAGTAATTTATTTGGGGAGGCGGTAGCGGAGTGGTTAGCGTCTCCGACTGGCGTTCTCGGTGACCGAGTTCGATCCCTGAAGAAAACCAAAACCTTTCTGCCCGTCGAGGGGCCCCTAAGAACACCCACATGCCCTGCCATCAACTCTTACCTTCGATTGCGAGTGCATCGGAGGACACAGGGGGCGGCATGAGCCTCTAATCACTGGCAGGCAGAACCTAAGGCGCTACGGGCACAATTGTAAAAGAAATAATAATCCCTTTCGTGTTCAATGAAAGAAAAAATAAAAGTATTTCATTAATATAATTATATAATAATATATAATATTATTATATTATATAATGATAATTATAAAAAATTTATAATTATTATATATTAAAAGTGAAATGGTATGCAAACAATTTTTAAACAAAATATAAAAAATAAAAATGAAGACCCACCTTACGTTTCCTGAGTAGCATTGGGGTGAACACCTCCCTCCCTCCCCAACGAGTGAGTCTCTCATGACGCAATCGTGGATCGATAACTGTTTGGTGTAACAATGCAGACCCTCACTCCACTCAGGCACCTATTCGTCAAAACACACAGAGAGAGAGAGGAGAAGAGAGAGGAGAGAGAGAGGAGAGAAAAGGGAGAAAGAGAGAGAGAGAGGAGGGGGAGAGGAGGGGAGAAGGGGAGAGGAGAGAAGAGAGAGAGAAGAGAGAGAGAAGAGAGAGAGAGAGAGGAGAGAGAGAGAGAGAGTGGGTGGGTGGGTGGGTGTGTACTTCAACAGTTCCACCAACAACAGGAGGCCAATGCCACAGTATCTCATTAATTCTACGCCGTACACACAACCACCTGGCAGCCTGCCTCACTATGCCATAACACACAAGAAAAGTTACCACACCACCAGGATACAACCAGGTTGGAGAAGAGACCAGCCCAGCAGAAGGAGCACAGAGTGGAGGATCTCAAGCACCATCACCTAGACTAGAGGGCACCAAGCACCTGTTGCCTCCTTGCAGGACTGATTTTGTATGCGTGGAGGCGTGCACCACCGTCAGGCATAGGGAGAAGGTTGTGGCAGGGAGGGGGAGGGGGCAGGGAGGGCAATGCTTTACAAAACAAGATTCGCAGAAGACAGCAAAAACGCTGAGTTGATGTAGCAACAACGCCTATCGAGAGCGCGAGAAGATAATAGGGGAGGAGGAATACAAAGGAAGTTTCAAACAGTAACAGAACAACTGGTTTTTACTAAGCTATTTATAACTTGAGAGTATGAGGAACAAGAGAGTAATGGAGAAGGAGGAAGAGTAGTCAGGGGAGAAGAAAAAGTTAAAAGGTAAGAAGAGTCAAGATTGATAACACAAGACTTAGACTAGTATGGTGTTGAGCGGTAACAGATGGTAACAGCGTCTTAACACCAAGGAACTCAAGTGGCTGGCTGGTAGGCTACATTCCTAGAACTATGCATAGATAAACACAACACAGCCCCCAGCAGCATATAATTTCGAAGGCAGCTGTCATGCCCTTCCTTCGCCCTCATTATTCTGCCGCCCCTTCCCCATATACACAGCTTGCGACATGGCTGGTGAGGACATTGCATAAGTCCCTCTCACATACAGCGACGAAACACAATCTCAACCACGGAAGAAGAGGTAACTTGAGAGCCTGTAATGAGGGAGGACCGGACCAGACCACGGCCTTCTTATACATAAGAAGGCCGTAACCAGACTCGCCAAGACTGGTTTACAGAACACAGGTGGGGCGCAAATGGTGGGCAGAAATTATAGGTATCGAGCACCGCTGTGTCTTCTGTGAACTTTTATGGTAGGGAAAGGTCTGAACACCACTTGTAATAGCTATAAAGTCATCGCCAGCTAGTTGATCATGAAAGTACAGTATAGGTCCAGTGTCCACCCCGCCGATCGCAGAGTAGACGCATAGTTTATAAAATCCCTCCCGTGATATAAGAACATTAGAAAATAAGGAAGCTACAAGAGGCCGATACACCAAGAGCCAAGATAACAATAGGCTGATAGTTACCGATGCACCGTTCTTCACAACATTTTCCTCATATATTACACTAATTTCCAACAAATGTTTTAATATGAGTGTCCAGCCGCTGAGTTTAGATCTCTATTAGAAGATCAATAAAATAATCCGAAAATTAACATATCCAAGAACACATATATAAGGTGAGTTTAAGATCAGATCCAGTTCTTGCATTTAGGGGAGACACAGACATGGCAGGGGCGTGACGGGGCATCAGGTGTTCCCTTAAGACCCGGATGTTCCCAAGGGATCGCCGTGATTTGATGCGACAGTGGCTTGAGGTGGAATGAGGCAGAAGCAGCACTGTCTTACACCCATGATGTTTACTTCCTTGCGGCAGTTAACGAGACGCAGTGTACGATTAGGTAACAGAAAGCAATAGCATACACTACATTAATCATTATTATAATCGGACGTAAGATGCCTGCTTCCCGCCTTAAAATGTTGCCAATAAAGCTTCCGTTATTTTCCTTTTCCAATCTAAGAAATAAGATTGACATTACACGTCGTAGTAAACGTCTGGTCTCGAAATTGCTTCATGTCAGGTGTAGTAGGGGAGAGCGGGGCAGGTTGCATCGAGGGTAGGTTGCATCATTGCCTCTAACTCGCATTAACTTTTGTTATTATTATTATTGTTGTAGTTGTAGTAGTAGTAGTAGTAGTAGTTTATAGTAGTAGTAGTAGTAGTATTAAGATGATGTACGTGTGATAACATGCGAGTTAGAGGCAATGATGCAACCTGCCCCGCTCTCCCCTAAGGCAAAGCAAGAACACATATTTTACCCACTCGAGATAGTGACGAAAAATAACGATGCTATCTATATATGTTGGAAAAATATCATAATAACACCAAAAATTTGTTTATGGATCAATACCTGACGTTGCCTATAGCCACCTGACATGCTTCACTGCTTGCTACGCCTTTACTGCCCTGAGGCTGCTCCGCTCCCTTGTTTCACCTTGCCTTGCTTCCTTGCGAGTCGCCAGCAACGTCAGTCAAGTTAACGTAATCCGCCAGTAACGTCGATCAAGCTAATGTAATCGACAGCAACGTCAGTCACGTTAACGTAATCCGCCAGTAACGTCGATCAAGCTAATGTAATCGACAGCAACGTCAGTCAAGTGAACGAGAGAATAAATAAATAAATAAATAAATAAATAAATAAATAAATGAATGAATAAATGAAATGAATGAATGAATGAATGAATGAATATGTAATCCCAAACCGAAGAAAAATCACGTAAGTTCTCGAGTGTTATGAATTAAGGGAGAACTAGGAGCATTGCACATAGTCTTGCACTCTAGCTTAATGCAGGCGGATACACGTCTGCTCTTAAACTAAAACAAACATTTATATCGTGCGCGTACCAAATCCTATTAGACGTTGGACAAGGTTACTAATCCCCCTGTCGGGAGCGTCGGCACATTACTGCAACACAAACACGAACGCCAGTCATTGTACTTTGAGACACCCAAGATGCACGACGGGATATCAGATAACGTTGCCTTGCATGTGTCATATCTCACGCACCTAGTGAAACCGGTGTTGACGAGGCGAGGTACAGTACGTTCCGGTGAAGCACTGTTTACATAGGAGAGAGGGAGAGAGAGAGAGAGAGAGAGAGAGGGGAGATTATTTTTAGTGCACTACGCAAAACACAAAGGATAGACACGACAGCAGTTGCTAACATGCCAACCTTTGGATTCCCTGCGACAAGGGCTTCCTCGCAACCAAGGCAATAGGAATCCAGGCCAAGGAGGGGGGGGGGGGGAAGAGGGGAGTCAGCTACTCTGTTGAATGAAGTCATTACCTTAGATCGACGCGCCATTGATCGGCTCTCATACAGCGCTCAAAATTACACAATAAAAAAATGATTAAGTTGTACGTGTGTGTGAGTGTGTGTGTGTACTATTTACACGCGACTGGGCTCTCGATCAACTGTTCCCCAGCTTCCCCTCCCAGTAGAGGAGCTCACAGAGAGGATTTCACTCCAAACACACTCCATCTCCTTGCTCAAAAGAGACAGTAACTGCCTGTTTTTGTCAATGTCAGCCTTGGAAGCTTGACCGGGCCTCGAATCTACACATTGCTAGTTTACAAGCGAGGCTGTCATCCACCAGCCCGGCGTTGTGTCAGAGTGAGGGTGTAAAGGTGTTGTGTGTGTGTGTGTAGACGCATTGCCAGACGCACAACAAACCACGTGTTCCTTATGACAGGCGTAGATGTCACGGCTCCACCAATAAAAATGTCATCAAGTTGGTGCAGAGAAAGAGGAAACACATACGATTTAATGCATCTGGCAGTTTTTTGTCCATTCATACCCAATGCATGATTTAGAAGGAAAAAAAGGGCAAGGAGAAAAAATCAATCTAATAAGTCCCTCAGTTCAGTTCAGTTCAGTTCAGTTGTTGGTCGGGAGTCAGGCCTTTTTCAACGGCACTCCCTGACGTGTTTCTTCTTGCTGTCTGGGTCTTTAATTTGTTTTCTTCTCTTATTCTATCTTATTAGTTTCTTTCTTTTTCTTTCTTCTTATTTTCTCTGGTCATCCAAAAACTGTTGATTGTTCTTTTTGCTTCTTCCACATTCCCATCTCCGAACAAATACTCCCCCACTATATCCTCTTCCTCCTCTAAGTAAGGTTGTTGTAGCCTCACACTTTTCTTTCTTCCCTCTGAGAATGATTAGAAGCAAATAAAGCATAAACATATCGTGAAATTAAAATGGATAAAAAAACTATTTACGAAAAACATGTGGTGGTTAGTTAACAATACCGAGGTTGTACCGAGATGTACGTACCGAGAGGCGGCCGAGCGTAACAACATTATCAAGAGACAGGAAGTGATATTATGACCTTTAAAGTTTATAGGATCTCATTTTCCTCCCCCCCGCCTTTATAGGATCTCATTTTCCTCCCCCCCGCCTTTATAGGATCTCATTTTCCTCCCCCCCGCCTTTATAGGATCTCATTTTCCTCCCACCCGCCTTTATAGGATCTCATTTTCCTCCCCCCCCCTTTATAGGATCTCATTTTCCTCCCCCCGCATTTATAGGATCTCATTCCCCCCCCCCCACCCTCCGCCTTTATAGGATCTAATTTTCCTCCCCCCCGCATTTATAGGATCTCATTTTCCTCCCCCCACCCTCCGCCTTTATAGGATCTAATTTTCCTCCCCCGCCTTTATAGGATTTCATTTTCCTCCCCCCCCGCCTTTATAGGATCTCAATTTTTCCTCCCCCGCCTTTATAGGATCTCATTTTCCTCCCCCGCCTTTATAGGATCTCATTTTCCTCACCCCCCGCCTTTATAGGATCTCATTTTCCTCCCCGCCTTTATAGGATCTCATTTTCCTCCCCCCGCCTTTATAGGATCTCATTTTCCTCCCCCGCCTTTATAGGATCTCATTTCCCCCCTTTCGCCTTTATAGGATCTCATTTTCCTCCCCCGCCTTTATAGGATCTCATTTTCCTCCCCCGCCCTCCGCCTTTATAGGATCTCATTTCCCCCCTTCGCCTTTATAGGATCTCATTTTCCTCCCCCCCCCGCCTTTATAGGATCTCATTTTCCTCCCCCCGTCTTTATAGGATCTCATTTTCCTCCCCCCGCCTTAATAGGATCTAATTTTCCTCCCCCCCGCATTTATAGGATCTCATTTTCCTCCCCCCGCCTTTATAGGATCTCATTTTCCTCCCCCCGCCTTTATAGGATCTCATTTCCTCCCCCCGCCTTTATAGGATCTCATTTTCCTCCCACCGCCTTTATAGGATCTCATTTTCCTCCTCCGCCTTTATAGGATCTCATTTTCCTCTCCCCCGCCTTTATAGGATCTCATATTCCTCCCCCCGCCATTATAGGATCTCATTTCCTCCCCCGCCCCGCCTTTATAGGATCTCATTTTCCTCCCCCCGCCTTTATAGGATCTCATTTTCCTCCCCCCGCCTTTATAGGATCTCATTTTCTCCCCCGCCTTTATAGGATCTCATTCCTCCCCGCCTTTATAGGATCTCATTTTCTCCCCCCCGCCTTTATAGGATCTCATTTTCCTCCCCCCGCCTTTATAGGATCTCATTTTCCTCCCCCCGCCTTTATAGGATCTCATTTTCTCTCCCCCGCCTTTATAGGATCTCATTTTCCTCCCCCCGCCTTTATAGGATCTCATTTCCTTCCCCCGCTTATAGATCTCTTCCCCCCCCGCCTTTATAGGATCTCATTTTCCTCCCCCGCCTTTATAGGATCTCATTTTCCTCCCCCCTTTATAGGATCTCATTTTCCTCCCCCCGCTTTATAGGATCTCATTTTCCTCCCCCGCCTTTATAGGATCTCATTTTCCTCCCCCCGCCTTTATAGGATCTCATTTTCCTACCCCGCCTTTATAGGATCTCATTTTCCTCCTCCGCCTTTATTGGATCTCATTTTCCTCCCCCCGCATTTATAGGATCTTATTTTCCTCTCCCGCATATATAGGATCTCTTTTTCCCCCCCGCAATTATAGGATCTCATTTTCCTCTCCCCCGCCTTTATAGGATCTCATTTTCCTCTCCCGCTTTTATAGGATCTCATTTTCCTCCCCGCCCCGCCTTTATAGGATCTCATTTTCCACCCCCACCCTCCGCATTTATAGGATCTCATTTCCCCCCTTCGCCTTTATAGGATCTCATTTTCCTCTCCCGCTTTTATAGGATCTCATTTTCCTCCCCCACCCTCCGCATTTATAGGATCTCATTTCCCCCCCTTCGCCTTTATAGGATCTCATTTTCCTCTCCCGCTTTTATAGGATCTCATTTTCCTCCCCCCCCGCCTTTATAGGATCTCATTTTCCACCCCCCACCTTCCGCATTTATAGGATCTCATTTTCCCCCCCCCTCGCCTTTATAGGATCTCATTTTCCTCCCCCCCCTGATTATAGGATCTCATTCCCCGCTTAAGGATCTCATGTCTCCCCTGAGAGAAGAAGAGAGAGAGAGAGAGAGAGAGAGAGAGAGAGAGAGAGAGAGAGAAAGAAAAAAAAATTATCACAAGACGACAACCTGAAGCTGTACACACTCACAACCTTAATCAAAATTGCAAGGTTATGTCGAGGAAATTAATCATTAATACTCATGACTTGATCAATAAAATAAATGGTCACCGAATATAAAAACACGTAAAAAACTATTGTTACCTTCTCGGTTAAGCCCCTTTCACACATTCACGGTTCCAGCCACGGCAAACGACGGCAAGGAAATCGGCATGTACCGTGATACTTTTGGCCAAGGTTCACTCGTGGTACGGTGGTGTTACGTTTATTGTACGGTTGATTACGACTGAGTTACGGCTATGCACGACAGACCTATATACGGTACATTACGGTGTCGTACGGTTGTGACCTACGATGATGTGCGGTGGTGATACGGAAATGTACGGCGGTTATACGGCAATGTACGGTGGTTATACGGCAATGCACGGCGGTTGTACGGCAAAGTTACGGTGGCCGACGAAGGTGGGTGTGGCATATAGGTGCATAAGGACGAGCAGGGTAACAGCTTTGGCCCAATCTGGCCTTTTTCAAAGAAGGTTGGCCTCCACTTTTTTTTCCCTTGAGGCCAACATAAAAAATATGACCTTTTTCGGCACTTTTTTGTAACGCATGTAATTTGTTTCAAAGAAAGAAAATATCTAAATATCTAAATATATATATATATATATATATATATATATATATATATATATATATATATATATATATATATATATATATATATATATGGAAACAGAAAATTGAATGGAATTTAGTTTAATAATTTTTTTATTGCTGAACTCTTACAATACATACAAAATATTTCAGTTACATGTATGATATAAAAAATAGTGTATTACTAGAAATGTTATGTAATATTCGCAATTCGCATTCGCGAATGTTAAAACCAAATATTCGCATTCGCGAATACGGAAAATAGACATTCGGTCCATCACTAATACATACATACATATATATATATATATATATATATATATATATATATATATATATATATATATATGTATGTATGTATTAGTGATGGACCGAATGTCTATTTTCCGTATTCGCGAATGCGAATATTTGGTTTTAACATTCGCGAATGCGAATTGCGAATATTACATAACATTTCTAGTAATACACTATTTTTTATATCATACATGTAACTGAAATATTTTGTATGTATTGTAAGAGTTCAGCAATAAAAAAATTATTAAACTAAATTCCATTCAATTTTCTGTTTCCTGGTTGCGGGACAAGGACCCATTTACACGAATACTTACATGATAATAATCTTACATGAATAATCATTATTGCAAAGTTTACACTGCAATATCACTAGAGATAATCTCGAAATAATCCCAAACCACACTGTTGTGACTGGACGTCATTACGCAGAAGGTTGCTGCAACACTGTTCTCTTTCAAAGAAAGTTGATTTTGCTCGTGTGTGACAGAGAAAGGAGCAGAGCGCACGAGGCAATGAGTTGAGTTCAGTAACAGTGACCTTGAGAGTAGCGGCTGCTATACTCTGTTGAAGAGTAGAAGATAGAGTTAGTGTTCAAGGGACTATGGCCTTGGCTACCACTACGCCTCCTCAACCCATTCTTTTAACAAACGCTCGGCTAAACTTTAAATTAATTATATATTTGCCTGTGTAATATTATGTTCACTTGTTATTTCTTTCTTTTTTTTGTAAGTTTATTGATTTGGGCAAAATATTCGCATATTCGCAAACGACTGCGAGTGGGAGTGCGAATATTGAAAAAACATACGAATATTCGCAATTGCGAATGCGAATATTCGGTTCATCACTAGTATGTATGTATGTATGTAGTATGTAGTATATATGTATGTATGTATGTATGTATGTATGTATGTATGTATGTATGTAGGTAGGTAGGTGTATATATATATATATATATATATATATATATATATATATATATATATATATATATTATATATATATATATATATAATGAAGATATAAACCAGCGCGGGTAGAAACATCTTGATTGTTTATTTGGTACGTTTCGGCTATACATAAGCCATCATCAGCCTAAAATCGGATACAAATTTTTTTTTGTTAAAAATGAAAATATACAAATTATACAATGATTTGCGCATTTAAAATGCCTAACCTAAAATAAAAATAAAAATTATAAAACAGTAATAAAAATACTACACCTACCAATCAACATTGCAGTGGAGTGTGGGGCCACCACCACACCCACCACCACAAACCATCCCTTTGCGCACAGGGCACTTCAACCCCGCTTGTGTGCTTTTAAACCATGTGGGAATCCCACACTCCACTGCAATGTTGATTGGTAGGTGTAGTATTTTTATTACCGTTTTATAATTTTTATTTTTATTTTAGGTTAGGCATTTTAAATGCGCAAATCATTGTATAATTTGTATATTTTCATTTTTAACAAAAAAAAAATTTGTATCCGATTTTAGGCTGATGATGGCTTATGTATAGCCGAAACGTACCAAATAAACAATCAAGATGTTTCTACCCGCGCTGGTTTATATCTTCATTATAAGATCTCGCTTCCCTCATGGAGAAAGTATTGCTCTATATATATATATATATATATATATATATAATATATATATATATATATTATATTATATTATATAATATATATAATATATATATATTATATATATATATATATATATATATATATATATATATATATATATATAGTATATAATTACAAGTGCTTGTCGGCCTTCGGACCCATGTATTGATGTTTGTAGTAGAAGTATATATTAGACAATAATGTGAGTGCAAACTCGAATCATGTTGTTGCTGTCGTTGGTCACTGGTCAAAGTGCCTCGGGGTAGACCACCTACCACCACCGTAGCCTGCCTCACCCCAGCGTGCCACGCTTGTCTCACCGCAGCCCCACGCCTGTCTCACCCCAGTCCCACGCCTGCCTCACCCTAGCCCCACGCCTGCCTCACCCAGTACACACCTGCCTCACCCCAGCCCCACGCCTGCCTCACCCTAGCCCCACGCCTGCCTCACCCCAGCCCCACGCCTGCCTCACCCTAGCCCCACGCCTGTCTCACCCCAGCCCCACGCCTGTCTCACCCCAGCCCCACACCTGCCTCACCCAGCCCCACACCTGCCTCACCCCATCCCCACGCCTGCCTCACCCCAGCCCCACCCTGCCTCACCCCAGCCCCACGCCTGTCTCACCCCAGCCCCACACCTGCCTCACCCAGCCCCACACCTGCCTCACCCCAGCCCACGCCTGTCTCACCCCATCCCCACGCCTGCCTCACCCCAGCCCCACGCCTGCCTCACCCCAGCCCCACGCCTGTCCTGCAAGCACATTCACACACCCACACACGCACACACACACATACATGTATGCAGACACACACACACACACATGCATGCACACACACACACACACACACACGGGTACTCCGTGGTGTAGGGGAAGCACGCTCGGTTCACAACCGAGAAGTCCCGGGTTCGATCCCCGGGCGGAGCGGAAACAGATGGGTTGTTTCCTTAAAACCCGAGCCCCTGTCCACCCAGCAGTGAATGGGTAGCCGGGGTTTGTGACCTGCTCTCCGGGGTGCTGGCTTCGGCCAACACAAAGCACTAAGGATGAATGACAAAAATGTTGATATGGAGACGGGGCCACACGAGCATTGCTCTGGCCCTGTAAAATACAACTAGATGAATACAACTAGATGAATACACAATGTCAACGAGTCTACGGAATTCGTGAAATATGGCAAGATCTTACCGCAGAGTTAATTCCTGTATTATAATCGCTGAAAAGTGTTTTTAGCCCAAAACCCCCCTTCAAAATTATTCAATCAACATGGGACCAAATCGCTTACCACCAACGATTTATTTTCGATTTTTTGAGCCTACTCTCATCAAAATTGAATTTACAGTTTTGGCTACCCAAAACAGACAGACAGACACACGGCTACTCCTATAGTATATTATATAATTATATATATATATATATATATATATATATATATATATATATATATATATATATATATATATCCTCCTCCTCGAACATGTGAGGTGAATCCACGGGTATCATGCAAAAAGCTTCGGGAAACTGACAGAGTTGTAGGTATAGTACCGCGCTACTTATATTACGACCGTCGTGCAACCCTGAAGCGCAATTTGTTTTTTTGTTTTTTTTCACATTTGTGCCTATAGCGCCTGTAGGCAGTGATGACCCAGGGCTCGGATGGTAGACTCTGGAGGTTCACTTGAGGGCTGTGATGGCTGGTCCTCGCCCGTGGTGGCGAGGATTTTTATAGTGACGCCTGTGATTAGAGGCTCATGCCGCCCCCCCGTGTCCTCCGATGCACTCGCAATCGAAGGTAGAGTTGATGGGCAGGGCATGTGGGTGTTCTTAGGCCACTCGACGGTGCAGAAAGGTTTTGGGTTTCTTCGGGGATCGAACTCGGGTCACCGAGAACGCCAGTCGGAGACGCTAACCACTCCGCTACCGCCTCCCCAAAATTCCATGATAACCTTAGGATGCCACATCCCAAGGTTATCCTGTCGCCATCTTGACTCCCCGTACTATCACCGCAGTGCTGCCTTCCCGTCCCGTGCTTCTCCGTACAATTTTCGTGTTGCCTCCGTGGTTTGTCATGCTATTGCATCACGGAAAGCCACGGCATTGCTACGGTGTGTCACGGTCAAAGTGCATCCTCCGGCATATACCGTGACGATGCCTTGACATACCGTCACTACTTGATTGCACCACGGTGCGTCACGGTGTAGTACGTTGAGCCACGGCATTACACGGTGCTCCTACGGTAATCACACGGTGGTGCTAAGGTGATTCACGGTATTTTCAACCGCCACGGCAAACTTTTTAATTTTTTAACATGACCAAAAAATTTATGGCTCGAGCCGGTGAGCGCCGTTGCTGGGACGATGACTCACGGTAGGGGGCGGAGTACCACGGACATGCACGCGGTGCAGCTAAGGATACTGCTGGAGCATGATCCGTGGAGTACCGTGGCTCGAACCGTGAATGTGTGAAAGGGACTTAAGACTGTCAAACTGAAACATTTGTAAAAGCAAAAAGCATATGTAAAAACTAAAACACCTATACCAAACATTCATTCGTTTTATCGTGTCTGAGGCAGCAGGAAGATCGATAGTCAGCACCTGAAAGGAGTATACACACCACTTTCTGAATCGATACCACCTACATTCTAGCACCATCACTATCTAGTACATTCCTAACAGGCTTATCATACCGCGCTAATTCCACCTTGCCCAGAAAATCTCACGCGCACGTTATACTTACCAAGAGGCTCCGATGTAGGTATATAAGCCTATACCAAGGCTTACCACCACCACAAGTCACAACACAACTATAGCTGCTGAACTAGAAACTGAATGAAGACACTTTTCTAATACTTTCCGGTTGATAAAAGTATCGCGTTGGGCTGGATAGGTTCATGGATGGGGATGAAAGGTGGATGTAGGTAGTGTTAGGTGACAGGAACTACCACGTGTAGGCCTCGCGGCCTCTTGTAGCTTCCTTATTTTCTTATGTTCTTATGTTGAGCCACACGAGTCACGGGAATATTGTTGCACGAAATAAAAACCAATATCACGGTGGGTTCTCAATTTGCCAGCCAGGATCAATGCCTAATACTCCGATTTATGAGTAGGAATAATATCGAATGAGATAGGAAAGGATGAATTATTGAAAGGACGCAAAAATAATTAGACTAAATATCAAACTATCACCATTTGAAAAACATTATTTCAAACTGGAGAGAAATAGATTGTATGTACCAAGAAATCAGTAGGCACAGTTTTCCTTAACTCATCAGAGATTATGAGATTAACTCACTTTTTATTGGGTTTCCGGAAAATAAAAATACCTCCATCTGAAAAACACAATATCAATGCTCAAAATACTCAGATTTATGAGTATAGGAAAGAGATCGAATGAGATAGGAAAGGATGAATTATTTAAAGGACGCACAAATATGGCAAGGCTTTATAAGGTTATACGTATAAGGTTTTAAGGTATAAGGCAAATGGTTACCGGTCATTTCGCCTACATGTAAGAGTCAATTCGTCCACATGTAAGAGTCAATTCGCCCACTCTAAAGTCAATTCGCCCACACGATCCATGTCACGGAGTCATGTAACTATATCTTCCTCTGGCAGAAATGGAATGAACCACCAGTAACCTTGGGCGAAATGACGGTAAATTTCTAGTGTTTGCCCATACTCTCCCACTTCCCCCAAACAAGTTTGGTGATCAGTGGGAATGCGGGGTTTTCGGGTGGGGAACAAATTATGCGTCGGAAACACGTAATTAAAGAGTTGTGTAGGGGGGGGGAGGGGGTAAAATTCCCTAGATCTAGGGTAATTTCCTTACATCTAGAGAAAATTGCCTAACCAAAATAAACCTAACCTAAATTAACCTACCCTAGCAGGAGGCTTGACCCACCGATAACCTAATCTAACCAATCCTAACCTAACCTATCCTAACCAAATCTAACCTAACCTAACCTAACCAAATCTAACCTAAACTACCCAAATCTAACCTACCCTAACCTAAACAAATCTAACCTAACCTCCTAGCGGGGGGTTGGGGGGGTTCTCGACACACTAAACAAATATAACCTAACCTCCTAGCTCCTAGACTCCATAGTGTGGGCGAATTGACCTGTGGGCGAGATGACTCCATGGTGTGGCGAAGTGGCATGTGGGCGAAATGACCGGTTACCAGGCAAATAAGGTTTTAGGCAAGGAAAAACTAGTCAGTCTCAGAAAATAACCGCGCAGTCCTCGTCTATTTTTACATATACTTACCCCGGCGTGAGGCTGTCTGGGGGAAAGCACAAAACCCCAGCAGCGACTTGTACTATCTGACAACACCGAAGACGTGGAGTGATGCAACCCTCCTCACCATGCTGCCTGTTGACCTCCCTTACACCTGCCTTGCTTGCTAGCACCACACTATCATGGCTTTAAGCACTTTTCTGAGTCTGTCATACCATCCTCGTGACTTTAGTACATCATAAACAAGACCACCTCAGACAGTGACCATGCACTGTTCGAATAAGTGTAAAGGTTTATCGCCACAGGCACACACTACCTCCCTTCCTGACACCAAACACTGACTGACTGTTCGTGCCGCCGTGCGCGTGCGCCGTGCGGCTGCCAGCAGCCAGCTGATTCTGACAGGAAAAAGCTCGTACTCAGCTGTTCTGGTGCACCATTCACCCATGCTATTTTTTTCCTTTCTTTCTTTATTCCTTCCTGTTTGGCACACAAACATCCGCTGTCGAGCATAATAAAACCTGAAGCTGCTGTGAGAAAATGTATTCAGTTTATCGTAAATTATCATAAATTATCACCACTCACAGATAGAGGATTTTTTTTTCTTTTACCTTAATAAATGTGGTACGTGGCTATTACGTGCAGGCTTCTTATCTGCTTCAAATCCATACGAGCCTGAAATGTAGGCCTGTACGCCATATCTAGGTAGGTAGTTTTTTTTTTTTTTTTTTTCTTTTACGTGGCATCCCAAGTACGCTAGCAAGTGGCCTTGTATACGTACAGTGCATCATTGTTAGTTATTTTCCTCTGTGCACTTCAATTACTACTACAATAGTCTATACATGACCGCAGTTAAGGCCCATGGAGAAGGGTCGAGAGGAGAATGACAGACAAAGTCATTGTAAAGTCTTTAATACAAATGTAAAAAATGGCAGAAACAATAATTATGACAGGACAAAAATGAGGAGTTTGAAGAGGGGCAGGGTAAGGATGGGAGGGTAAATGAAGGAAGGGGATATTTGCATACTTGACTTAAATAAGAACAAAATTTATTACATCATCCACTTGTACTGTACACGCTTGCATATGGCTTTGCAGATATTCACAGCGGACTCGAATTAAAAGATTTACAAGTAAAAAATATTATGAAATATATACTGTTAATAGAACAGCTTAGCAGTGGACACTTGACATTCATACTAATGTAACAAAATTCCTCAAACAAACTATCATTAAGTGTCCTCACGTCAGAGCTACACACTCCCAAACACACATCACCAGTCACATCTTCAGGTCTTTTGCACAATGTTTCGCAAATTAATAAAAGTTATAATTCTGAACAGAGTAACAACAAATCGATCAAACTAATAAAACAACAGTTTCATAGACCACTAACATTTAACTCAAGAAAATAATTTCACATTCTGAGACAGATATGAGAAGGGTTCTAAATTTTTAGGTTTAATATATTACTGTTTGAAAAACGCAATATCACCTCCAACACAATAACGCACCAAAACAAACTGTCCACCGGATATATGAAATGTAAGATGATAGTAAGTATAACCTGGGAAAGACATATGAAGAGCATTAAAGAGAGATAGAGAGTGAGATGAAGAAAAAAAAACTAATTCTAAAGTGACCCTAATGCATCACTCTATTATGTACAAATTCCTACAAGTATTATACAGTTCTCAAGCACTGACATGCATTTTACAATATTCACATGCGTTTCATTTTTATCTTACAATTTCATTTCAAGCAATTGGTTTTAACATTGGTACAAGTGGGTGCAGTGGACACGCGGACCTCTGAGTGATATGCCCCTAGCTAAGATTGTCATGAACCAGACAGTGATCATAACAGTACAGACCACCCCTCATGTTATCACTTTCAAATGCACAGATATCATTCTATATATGTATGTATGTAAGTATGTATATATGTATGTGGTATGTATGAATTCATTTCCCTATATGCAGCTATATCAATCACTCGTATTATCGTTTATCCTTGTGGTATTTTGAGGTTATATGCATTATGAATATATGGCTGAAGTTTGATCTATTGGAGCGTAAGGCTGTAGGAAAATTCGGCATGATGAAATAAATATGATGCAAATACTCTAGAAGATGAACCTATCTAAAATACTGAGTGGTGTAGTGGTGTATACCCTTGAATCTGGCTGTCTATGAATTACTTAACGTTCCCAAAGGTAGATCGAGAAAGCATATACAATGCATGCATACATGGGATGCGATAAACCAACTTGAATTATTCACTTCATAGAAACAACTCATTGGTGTACCTCACGACCTCGCATGTGTTACATATACAGCTTGCCCACACAAGACACCAAGTAAAAAATAATGGAAAGCTGACACCCACTAACAAAACATACCCATCTTTACTACTGAAAAAATATTGACAACTTTTGTATGCTATTTGGATGTAGACACAGACCTATACAGACACAATACACATCAAGAATGGGCTGATGAAGCTTTTGAAGATATGGGCATTAAATTATTGACATATGAATATTTACATACATGCTGTTAATCACACATAGGACTTAGAGCCTCGCTGTGTAAATGTGCAATACATAACCATTTTGGAAGTTTGAGGAGGCATTGGTATTGACCAGCATATAATAGTTTGTATAAATAACTTAATACCAGTAGTAACAACAGGCAACAAAAATCTCTTAAAAAAAAGGGGGGCAAAACAAGCATTAACATCAGTGTAATAAAACATAACACTAATTAAACTAGTTCCTAACCATTGTATGAAAAAAATACCTCTGACTAATTAATTAACATGGCCCTAATAAGTGATATCTCAATCGTATCCACCTTACCATGCAGTACCAAAAATAGCCCTGATATTCTGACCAGCTATAAATAAGGAGGAGATTCCAGCACTCACGGCGGCAGGAACAGAAGGAAAGTCACAGTAAAGTCGAAAGGTACTAAAAATGAGACCTAATACAACCATGCCAGAGGGCACTGTGGCACCTTATACACTAAATACACACATATTTATATATATATATGTATATGTATATATATACACTTGAAAATCTATAGTCTAAAAAGAGACTTTTTTTGTCCTTAGACATGAGATCATATACATAACACACTGGACTTTTTGAAGATATGGCAAGACAGCAAACAAAAACAACCATCTACGTAGGCCACGGCTGTGTTTGCTACATAAGGATACAGAGGTAGATCACTAAAGTGCATTATTGTCGGAAATGAACTTTACTAAGAGAGGCAGCACTAAAGCAGCACAATACTTCCGACTAAATACAGTACTTCTTTCAATTGATTGATCTCTTGCAATAACATGATGTTATTGTGTGAATGGGTTAGAGTTTGGCCCTTAGTTATGAATGATGAAAAAAATCTACTTTTAACACTGTATTGAAACCATTTTCACATTCAATCCTTGGAATAACTTTAATCATGTCTGCTTGCAGGAGGCAAGCGTGATTTGAATTTTCAAAACTTCTCGCTGAATTGTTTACATCCTTTACACATAAATATTAGTGCCTGTGGCCATATCTTGCACATAACTAAAGGCTTTTCCAATTGTATAGCTTCGAATGCATATTTTGAATGCTAGGTAAAATTTCACTAATCATCAGATAACCCGTCCAAAGATATTTGTAACAGAATCTTCATCCTCAACCCACATATTATATTGCAGGGTAGACTTAGATTAGCCTGATAGGCTGCATTCACATTAGCTAAATGCTTAGGCTCATGATTCCTCTTACCAGTTTTCATGGACTAATACATAGCTTGAGGCAAATCCTAGAATATGTATGGAAAAAGGATATTACCATGCATGACATTACCAGAGGAATACATAGTTCTTGACTCTCTGTGTTATGACAGACCAACATGGTGAAGTGAGGCATATCAACACTTGGTTTGGATAAGAGCATCTACAGAGCCAGAACATTTCACAGCTTGTGAACTTTGCCATGGTTTGTACTGGAGTCCCTGACGGTACCAACTCCTCGTGATATGGGCGTAAGAGGTGGGATTCCACTTAGCATAGTATCACACTATCGACTGGGCTTGCTTGCAGCTCAGGATTGGATGCAAAATGCTAACCCATCTGTTTCTCACTAATCTTTGGTATAAATACACAATATGTACTTGCAATAGCAGCTGAATAAATAATATACAAACTGAAGTAGAACAGAATAATATAACTATTTAGTCCTTCGCAAAAAAATAATTGCTACACACACTCTGAAATGAACATCAATGGCCCAACAACAGGTATTGAGATTAGAAACCCGATACATTACTTATTACACTGTAATCAGAAAACAGTATATAAGATTAATTCTTGGAACTGAAATGTTTGCATCACACTCCTAAAAAAATGTACCACTTCACTTTGCCATAGAAATACATATTTTGTTTTTCACTTATGAGCAATAAAGAACTGATACCATTTCATCATATGTTTCAATGCAGTACAATTGTTTGTGTAAATTGTATCTGGCTCTCACACCTGCAAACATTTCAATATAGTACGTACTTGTGTTTAATGGGAAGAACTTAATGCTTTGCTGAAGCATTTTCTACAGTGTCTTTGATACCGATTCACCAAACATCAGCCAAATCGTTCTCGCACTAAGCACATGAGCTTTTTCTTGCCTTTGTACGCCACCTTCATGTTTTCAATAAGCTGTGCAAATTGAATGTGTCCATCATGGGCAAGCATAAAGGTTTCGTGCGCTTTCGTTAGAAAGTCAATGAAGTCTTGGTAATGTCTAGGTGATATATGAGTCAAACGTGAGTTAGTTGTGTTGATATAAGCAAGAATCGTGGCTTCAAGGAGGCCTCGTAGCGGTGCCTTATCAAAAGCTAAAGGCTTTATTGGCCGCCGTTTGGAGTCCGGACACGCCATGCCCGGCGCCGAGAGGGAGCAGCGCCGCAACACATCGGATAACACAGTGGCACATTGGACATTCTTGATGAGCACCGGAAGAAGTTGTGATAGTTCAACACGACCAAGGGAATGAGCCAACGCCACCGCCCAGTGGATGTCATTGATGGCCGGGTGAGGGTCTTGGTTGTAGGCCAGGTGAACACTGCGCATGGCCAGCATGGCCAAGGTGTAGGCACGGTGCGGGTAGCCGCGGTGCTCCATGTAGCGGGCAATGGTGAACAGTTGTGAAGATGACATGGTGTGAGCGGCGGCATCGACAACAACTTGATAGGCAGTTTCAAAGGATACTGGATCACTTTCACACAGAGTCAAGGCATTCAGAGCACAGTTCGGTGGGTCCTGAAAATGTGAAAACATAAAAGAAATTAATGGGGGCCTTGCTTCCAAGCCATCTTAATAAGTCATGATACATCATATACAAACTATGACAATGTAAATTTTGGTTTCCTCATACTTATGTTCATTGTTTTTTCATGTACAATTAGAATATTAGATGATGGATTATCATGAAATACATACCTTGGTGGCACATTGCAGCGCTAAAGATCTGGCACAAGCAGCAAGCTCATCTTGTTTAGACCGGTCCAGCTGCAGCCGCATCACTGTGGTGTGGCTCATGATGGTGGACGCCACAGCCCCAGTGGCTTCCGTGGGCGTGAAGAGGGTAAACCAGTTTTGCATTATGGAAATGAGAGCCGACACCCCAACCTCCGTGGCACACGTCACCAACCAGCGCACCATCTCCCGCCGCCTCCAGTTCAGTGACGTGAGTGTCATCCTCATCACCTGTAGAGTGTAGGTTGATGGATTAGCAAATAATTTGTTACTTCTAAGGGTTATCATTAGAAATAAGACATTATGAACTTTTAAAAAATATGTAAGTATTTCACTACAATGAAACACTTTTAAATCATGTCACAAATATTGTCACCTGCTGTAAAGGGCAGGTTTGTTATTTATGATGTTTGCCACAAACTCACCTGGAGTCCAAGTTCAAGGGCAGCATTGAGCAGAAGTGAGTTCCTCTGTCCCTCTCCAGGCAGACCTAACCTAAAGGCATCCTGAGCCAACTTAAAGAGGTGTGAAGAACTATGAATGTTTCTCAGGGCAGCGTCCAGGACTGAGCGTAGACGCATGACATCATCTGCAGAGAGAAAGTAAGGTTTGAGCTGCTAGGGCATTGAGAAGTAGATAAGCAGTGTATGTCATTACCAATCATATCCGTCATGCAATCAAGTAATTATGATTATCCGTTTTCTATAGTAATACTGGGTAGCCTACTGGTGTTTGCAATGCTAAATTTGAAAATTATACAACATGCTTATAAATAACTCTTAATTAACTTACTCTTGGCTGCTTTTATCATAGTACAGGCAAGATTACACTGCTGAGTTTCAATATGTCCTAGAGTGAACCATCTGGGATATCGAGACAGCACCAAAGAAGACACATTTCCGTTGACTGGGTCATCTACATCGTCATGATCTTCTAGGATAGGTAACCTGAAAACAGGGAGGAATACATGAGAATACGAACTTCTGAGTCAAGTTAGCAATAAAAGTCAAAATTTGACAATTTTTTTTCTTTTGAAAAATCATGATCATCACTTGTTTGAATCAATTTGCTGTAATATTTGTTTGCCATCAAAGACAAAGAGTAATTCTCTGTGTAGTGTATAAGACAAATATTGCATACCTTATTGCTCTTAGCGCCAGCTGATATGCTAAATCAGGATCATGTGGCAAAAGAGCTGTAAATAGGAACTTTGTAAAGGTGTGCATGGGCACACTTTCTGGGTGGATGCCCTCGCCCAGACCAGAGAAGGGTCCCCCCTCCAGCAGCAGCCTGGCTTGCCGCCGCAGCACCGCCAGCAGGGGAGAGTCTAGGTTGAGTTCTTGAAGCTTGAGGATCATCTTTTCTTCTTGCTTACATGCCTTTTCCTGAGCATAGAGGCCCGGTGGCATAGCACGTTGCTGTCCCAGACCAATGAGAGCTGCTTCTAAGGCCAGGGTGAGGTAGGACTCCCAGGGGTCGCTGGATCCAGGGACGGGAACGTGGCGGTACCTCAGTGGGGCAAGGTTGGTCACATCTTCGTTTGCTACACCTAACCAATCTACAAAGGAACAAAGGACAATGTAATAAGAAATTCGTATATATAAAATCATATTATATTATAGTAACAGAAAATATCAATCCTATGACCTCATGTTGGTTTGAAATTTGATTCAGTAAACAACAACTGACAGGCATGAAGCACATAATGATTATTTTACATTAAAAAGACTTTGAAACTCACCACTATGGTACTGGAATCTTGGTAAATCTTCAGGTAAGAGAGATGCTTCTGCTAAAGTATCAAAGAGACACGTTATTGGATCTAAAGGATGTCCCACCCAACTTTCTAAAGCCCCGGGACCCAGAGATCTACAAGCTCTAGAGGCAGAACACCTGGGAAGCATTTCATCCCTTTTGCTCCCCCACCAAAGGTACGCTTCTCTCTGTGCCTGTTTTAGCGTTCGCACCACAGCCACTGCAAGCCGCAGCGCCTCACAGGTGTAGCCGTGGGAGCGCAGCGCATCAACGCGAGAACAAGCAACTGGGACAGGTTCTGAAAGGGTGGAGATTGAATTGTTAAAAAAACATGACGTGAAAACTTATTATAACCAACAACAAAATCTTAAAAATATCTCCGAGAGGACAATATCTTCAACAAGAAAAATGTGAATAATGCAGAATTATCCCCTTGAGGCCCAGAGCGTAATTTCCATTGTAATTTGGGTGCCATTAGACAACTTTTAGTGAATATAAGCAGTATTTTATAGATGGGTGCCATTAGACAACTTTTAGTGAATATAAGCAGTATTTTATAGATGGGTGCCATTAGACAACTTTTAGTGAATATAAGCAGTATTTTATAGATGGGTGCCATTAGACAACTTTTAGTGAATATAAGCAGTATTTTATAGATATGACCTGTTTAGTATCCTTGTCGACTCACTAATTTGGTATATTAAGTGACTTTTTTTTAATTTTATGGCTCGACAACAGACAATTTTTATAGCAATGGAAAGATCCGGGCAGGAAGGGGTTAATAATAAAGTAATAGAAAGGCACTATTCATCTGTGCCACGTGAGTTAGCAAGCCCCTTACCATGCCACAAGGGTTGGCCGTGTTCATTGTAATAAGAAGAGGAGTGTTGGCTGGTCCTGAGCACGGGCGTTTCCCCTGCCAGGATGGTCCTGAGGTGGTGGTCGTCCCAGGACATGGTGCAGGCGTCGATGGCCCGGTGGAAGATGGTTCGGGGAGGCGCTGAGATCCTCCGCCTCTTGTGACGCCTGGGGAAATGTTTTTACTTATGACTTACAAACTTTTTTACTTAGGAATTACAAACGTATGTTTTACTAAGGACTTACAAACGTTTCTTTTACTAAGGAATTACAAACGGTTTTTTTTACTAAGGACTTACAAACCTTTTATTTTTACTTAGGACTTACAAACGGTTTTTTTACTAAGGACTTACAAATGGTTTTTTTTACTAAGGACTTACAAACGGTTTTTTTTACAAAGGACTTACAAATGTTTTTTTTACTGAGGACTTACAAACGGTTTTTTTACTAAGGACTTACAAACTTTTTTTTTTACTTAGGAATTACAATTTTTTTTTTTTTTACTTAGGACTTACAAACTTTTTTTTTTTACTTTGGGTTTACAATTTATTTTTTATTTATTTATTTATTTCCCCCCCCCCCATCACAAAGACCTGGCCAAGGGCACAACAAAAATGGGTAACACAAAGCCCCTTAGTTGCCAGTCCCTATAAAGAAGACAGTAAGAGAATAAAATAAAATAAAAGAGGGGTGAGCCAATTCAGTTCGGTTCCAATTGTGTTCCAATTTAGTTTTTACTTAGGAATTACTATTGATTACAAATATATTGAATATTATGATATAGGATTTATAAAGGTATAAAGGCCAGATGGATGGTTGTCAGATGGAAATAAAAAAAAAGGCTGAGGAATTGGTGAATGGTCTGTACAGCCTAAGTGATAATGAAACCCTATGATGGCTTGGACATTAAGGCACACAGGCACATACTACGGTAAGCAACGGATAATTTATAGTTTCACCCAACCAACGATTTTCTGATGTGCCTTATGTTTTTCTGGTGTGTTTTTATGTGTTTTGAATGAATCTGCTAACCGTTTCTGTCGCAATTTTTTTTTTTTTTTTTTTTTAGATAGATAAAGGTTAGCTGGTGTTTTTTTTGTTTTTTTTAGTTAGGTAAAGGTTAGGTTAGATATAGGTTAGGTTAGGTTAGGTATGGGTTAGGTTAGGTTTAGGTTCATTATTTTATTTTTTTTGTCATTTTTGCAAAAAAAAAAAAAAAAAAAAAAAAAAAAAAAAAATTGCGACAGAAACGGTTAGCAGATTCATTCAACACATAAAAACACACCAGAAAAACATAAGGGCACATAAGAAAATTGTTGGTTGGGTGAAACTATAAATTGACCTAATCAACACTAAACACTAAACATCTAACTAACAACAACTAAACAGTAAACATCAACACTAATAATGCTGAAACTATGAATTCCAGATCAATATACAGTGACTACGGTGTGATTACAGTATGAGTGAATCATTGCATACCTGTGTGACGACCTTCGATCTCTGTCCCTGTCTCTGACGTCTCTTTGGTTGTTGTGGTGGGGGTTGTGGGGGTGGCGGTGGAAGGGGTCTCTGTTGGGGTCCCTCCGCCGCAACTCATTATCATCATCGCTGGTCTCCTCATCAGAGCTCATGTAGTAGGCTGCTGAGTGATTCTAGGGAAAAAATGAACGATCAGTAAGTGGGATAGCTAGTGCTGCGAGTAAACCTTATTTTATGATGAGAAGAGATGTAGCTGTTAACGGAAGCAAGGATATGTTTGTAGCCACAGCTAAAGCCAGTGTGGGAATGACTACCAAGAAAGTGATACATTATAATGAACCATAAACTGTGCTCAAGGAATGAACGTGAAATTTAAAAGCTTAAATAATTCAGAAATGCACAGCTATTATCACAATAACCAGATAAGATAACACTGCATTTAGGAGGCTTACACTACAAATCTAGGGAGATAAATTATTTGCCAGATGGAAATGCATGGATATGAGTGATGTGTGCGTGTGTGCGTGTGCGTGTGCGTGTGTGTGTGTGTGTGTGTGTGTGTGTGTGTGTGTGTGTGTGTGTGTGTGTGTGTGTGTGTGTGTGTGTGTGTGTGTGTGTGTGTGTGTGTGTGTGTGTGTGTGTGTGTGTGTGTGTGTGTGTGTGTGTGTGTGTGTGTGTGTGTGTGTGTGTGTGCAGTACCTACCCTGTCATTGGTGTCCTGGTGCCTGTGGTCGGGGTCCTCAAGGGGACACACGTCAGTCTGCGCCCACTGCTCCAGGGTTTTCTGCCACCGCTGCTTCTCCATGGAGCCGCAGTGAGGCGCCAGCACCACGCACACCCATAGGGCAGCTGGAAAGGACGTCATGTTAGAGTGTTGTTTCAGAAATCCTACTCTCTTGAAAGTGTACATGTGTGCGTGTGTGTGTGTGTGTGATTTCAGGTTGAGTGTGAATCCTTGCTATGAGTCAAACAAATGGTCTACATACTTCATACCACATCATTGGTGAACAGACTATGTCCAAAATAATGAGTTTGAAAACATATTCACACAGCTTTATGCTCATTGCGCAAGTCTCTGTAATGACATTCAAGTTTGTATACTTATGATGTCATCTAAGTAAGTAGTGAAAATACTTGAAATTAGCCAAGTGTTAATACGTTAACCTGGTGAGGAAGGAGGTCTCACCTATATGGTCCCAATGCTGGCGACACTTGTCCGTCATGGGCGTGCCCTGGGTCTTCCAAAGCAAGAGTCTGGGGTCGTTAAGAAACTGCTCAGTGATCATTGTGAGCATTTTAGCACCATTACTGTCTCTTGCCCGGACCATCTCACGAACCTAAGGAAACATACCATTAGGTTAATACATGCATACATCAAACATAACAAAGCAAAATGGTGTATATATTCAATGCCTTCTGGTCAATAAAGACTGTTGCTTTTTATTCTGAAATAAATACTACTATAAAACCTTGAAATTACTCCAAGAAGAAACAAAATTGAAAGAAAATATTACTTTAAATTTCTTTGTAAGAGCTGAAACATTCAAACCAATGGAAAAGTGAATAGCTAGTGGATAGTTGTAAAAGAAAAAAATATGCATATATATACACATATGTTGGTAATCTGCAGGTTGCATTATAAGAAGCATCACATTTAAGAGGATGAAAAAATATACTAATAGAGTGTGTGTGTGTGTGTGTGTGTGTGTGTGTGTGTGTGTGTGTGTGTGTGTGTGTGTGTGTGTGTGTGTGTGTGTATGTGTGTGTGTGTGTGTGTGTGTGTGTGTGTGTGTGTGTATGTGTGTGTATGTGTGTGTGTGTGTGTGTGTGTGTGTGTGTGCGCGCGCGTGCGCGTGCGCCAGGACTTACCTTAGTGAACATGAAGTAGAGCTGCTTGTTGGCGTTGTAGTAGCCGCCCTGCGTGAGGTACTGGCCCACCTGCTCCTTCACCTGCTCCGCGTCCAGGTGCCAGCAGTGCTCCTCCTCCGCGCTGCCGCCCGCCGTGGGGTCTGGGGCACCTGGGAAAGGACAACAGTTATTACTAAGTGGCCCCAGTACAGTGTGAACCAAGGATACTAGACTTGCTTGTACTCTCTTGTATTATCCATGGTGTGGAAGTACAACAGTAATAACTAAATGGCCTCAGTACAGTGTGTAAAAAAGAGAGAGAGAGAGAGAGAGAGAGAGAGGAGAGAGAGAGAGAGAGAAGAGAGGAGGAGAGAGAGAGAGAGAGAGGAGAGAGAGAGAGAGAGAGGAAGAGAGAGAGAGAGAGAGAGAGAGAGAGAGAGAGGAGGAGGAAGAGAGAGAGAGAGAGAGAGAGAGAGAGAGAGAGAGGAAGGAGAGGAGAGAGAGAGAGAGCCAACCACCTGAACCCTCAAAAGATAAAATAACCTACAGACGCTATGGGCTCCAACGTATATAAAAAAAAAAAAAAAAAAAAAAAAAAAAAAAAAAAAAAAAAGGAATAAAATAAGATGAACCAGAAGGGAGGAAGTGTGAGGGGAAAATGATGTAGAGCAAATGGCAGATCGCATGAAAGAAGACACCATCAAATTTCATCTGTCTTATGAACTAATCAAAATAAGCTTAGTTTTTCTGGCCAGAAACGGAACGTATATGTATATTCTTTTCTTCCAACAATTTTCAAGTATGTGTGTGTATGTGTGGTTCGTTCCAACATACAAGTGCGCATCGCTGCACTCGCACGGCAAGGAATTAAAGATGTGCAAATGATGCAGGTAAAATATTCCCTGCCAGCCAAACATGAATTCGCTCGCGCATCTCTGAGGACTAAAAAGATAGATAATTATTCTCATAAAATATAATTACTTCCATGCATACAGAGTATCTTCCCTCCACAAAAAACACGTGCTCCCTTTGGTGCGAACATTAAAAGCTGCTGTTTGGCATTCAAATTCGCTCTTGCGTCTAAAATTCCCCTTGATCAAATTCCCTCCCCCATGAGGCCGCCTCCGCCCTGGTGGGGCGCGCGTGGCGAGGCTGCCGAGGCGCCGGGTTTGTGTGAGAAAGGGAGACTCAATATAGGATAACAGACCTTTGAAGACAAGCAGGAACTTTATACAAGGGGTCGGAGGGAACGTTTTGGATATCAATCTTAAAATCTGTTTGTGAAAAAATTATATTAGCCTCTAGACTTCAAAGTAAACAAAACAAATCTTAGAATATTGCCTCCATCACCCCTACAATGATCAACTTTACCCTGTACCGCGACCTGTCCTCTAGACTCTAGAGCAGCGGTTCTTAACCTGGGCGTAGCGGAGGGCGCGCTCCCTTAGGGGGGCGTGGATAATTACCTAGGGGGGCGTGAGCTAAGAGAGAACAAGGAAGAACTGTCAAGTATTTAACTTGAAGCTCGGCCTTCGCTTTAACATGAAGCTCGCTCGCGAGGGTGAGCGTCGCTACAGACACAAGTACGGGTGGGAAACTCTGCGGTGACGCCTTGCCATGTTTAACTTACTCCCTAGAATTTTATGCAATAGTATCTTTTGTTATTATTATTACTATTATCATTGTTATTTTTATCATTATTATTGCAGCGCGTACCTTTTGGTGTGCGGCGGCCTTTAAACGTGATCTAACTAAATCTGCTGGGCATATCCAAAGTGTTAATGAATAATTATGTGCACAATTAAAGTGCCAAAAACACGCATTTTTTTCAGTTTTTCTGAGTACACTCGTACAGCGTGCCGGTACCGAACCCTAGGCTGTGACTCACTGATGAAATATAGGGATGCTAATCACAAGGATGAACTTCACGTTCTAGATTTGATTACCTACCAAAAAGTAGTGATATATCTATCAATCTAAATCTATCAATATTTGGTCTGAGAGGTGGGTGTGGCTGGCGGTTGCGTCGTTACGGGCGGGTCGCTGTAGCCTGGCGGTGCGAGCAGCGAGCAGGCTGGTGAATCATTCAAGCACGCCGCACACGACCGCGGCTGTTGGGTGAGGAGCCAGCCCTGCCTCGCCGACACAGCACCGACGCCAAGTTATGGACGAAACATGACGGAATGCAGGTGATGGCTTGGCAGGATATGTGAGATGCTTCTTTACTTGGTAGTAATTCGAGGCAAACCAGGATTCAAAGCAACATTGTTATTTCGGTCTCAGATAAAACTCACGACCAGTAACATCACCATCGTTCCTGTTCCCTACCACTGCCGCCGCGGCCCTCACATCCTCAGCGAGCCACACCCTCTGCTTGTCGCATTTTGATGATGCTGAAATAATACAACAAACAGGAACACGCCTGTCAGACCAACGCTAACCCACAACCCGCCTCTGCCACGCTCCGATCTCATATTATTCATCAGAATCACATTAGCGGTGCGTGTAGCGGAGCAGCCTATTAAATTTAAATGTTCATCTTTATGCACAGGGTCACATTTCCAGAAGCCAGTGTACTTGTCGCCCAGATAGTATTATTTAGTGAATTCGTAAGTTATAGGAAGGGGGAGAGGGCGATGTGACGGCGAGAGATAGACAGTTCAGATAGAAGCAAGGCAGCGAGCCCTGGTGTGGTGGGTGGGTGGCCTGCAGACTTTACAGGAGTGGCGGTGAAAGCAAACACGACACTCCAGTAAACAACAGTGTTATGATCACCACCCTCAGCCCGCCTCCTCCAGGGGTGCCTGATTATGTGTTTACGTGTGTGTGTGTGTGTGTGTGTGTGTGTGTGTGTGTGTGTGTGGAGAGAGAGAGAGAGAGAGAGAGAGAGAGAGAGAGAGAGAGAGAGAGAGAGAGAGAGAGAGAGAGAGAGAGAGAGAGAGAGAGAGAGAAGAGAGAGAGAGAGAGGTATCAATAATACTATCTTGGTATGTCCAAACTCTCTCTTCTCTCTCTCTTCTCTCCTCTCTCCTCTCTCTCTCTCTCTCTCTCTCTCTCTCTCTGATTTTACGATATTCACCTCGTTGTCCGTCCAGGAGCGAAGAGAGTTTTGTCAGACACTTCGCTCATCGTAACTCTCAGCTCTCGTTCAGACTCAATAGCACGGCCAGCCAAAGTTAAATCTCTCACCATCATTATTATCATTACTATTATCGTTACTGTCCAATAACAATGCTCTTTAGGGGGACCTCGCTATACACAACACGATGGATGAATTTAGGAGATTTGAAGGTTTTTTCTTTTTTTGTCCTTATTTTCCATTTCACTCTTTGGAAGGAGGTTAAGTCGAAGGTGAGAATAGTTCGGCAGCAGCAGCAGCAGCAGCACGAACTCCCGCCCTCGTCACCCAACACGGCTGACTCGCTCTGGAGAGTTATCAACCTAACCCCCCCCCCCTCCTCTCTCTCTCTCTCTTCTCTCTCTCTCTCTCTCTCTCTCTCTCTCGAAAACAAGGCTCTCCGCGCCTAGAGAGCAGCGCTAGGGGCGGCCAGGGACCTTGGCGAGAGGGTGGCGAGCATGACTATGGACCACGTATCGACTTGGCGCCCGGCTTAAGGTATCAGGAGGAGCCGGCTTGACAAGAAGTCTGCGCTGCAATATTCAGATAGACGATCATTTGCCGAGCGAGCTTATTTTTAGTGCCGCTGCCATCTTGGACTGCCGCGGCATCTGATATCAGTGGAGGGTCTGGAGTGTGCACGTGAAGGTGACAGCTCTAAGACGCAGTGCAAACTCAACACGCATCACACCAAGAGCTCTTGTATCCTGCGCTGACGGGCAAACAAGGGGAATCGGAGGGGAGGTTTTCCCACGCCCTCGGCACCTATCGTGAGGGCTCGTCGAGGGGAGAGAGCGAGGGGAGACACAAGGAATACGACAATATTTCATTTTTCATATTCCCTACAAAACTTTTTCCTTGACGGAGGGTGTTCGCTGCGCCAGCCGGGGAGCAGTGACCACCGTGACCCGTCTCGACCTTGAGGCGGCCTCGCTCTTCGGGCCACCAGGAGAAAGGTCGATTTTAGACGACGCCTGAGTGCAGTCCCCCAGGGCAGCCCCGCGCGGCGGCGCCAGGCGAAGTGTGGCGGGCGGCGAGCGCGGCGGGGGAGGGAATGCTGATGAGTTGTGGTGACGTTATGGTGATGGCGGCTGGAGGGCGCAGCGGCGGAGGCGGTGGAGGAATGGAAGGGGTGGACTGTGGATGTGGATGTGGATGTGGATGTGGGTGGAGTGGTGCGGCGGCTATACACTTGACAACCACTGATGTTAAAGTGTCCGCGATGGTGACAAATTGATAACCAATCCCGCAGACTTTGTATCGGAGGGGAGGTCCGCCCCCCTCCCCTTTCAAAACCCCCCCCCCCCCCCCCCCCCCCCCCCCCCCCCCCCCCCCAAAAAAAAAAACGGGCCCCCCTGGGGGAAACCCCCTTTCGGCTTTTTCCCCATGGGGGGAAGGAGGAAAAAAAACCCCCAAACCCTTTAAACCCCCCCCCCCCCCCCCCCCCTCCTCCTCCTCCCCCCCCTCCCCTTTTCCCTCCTTCCCTCCCCCCCCCCCTTTCTCTTTTTTTTTTTTTTTTTTTTTTTTTTTTTTTTTTTTTTTTTTTTGGGGGGGGGGGGGGGGGGGGGGGGGGGGGGGGGGGGGGGGGGGGGGGGGGGGGGGGGGGGGGGGGGGGGGGGGGGGGGGGGGGGGGGGGGGGTTTTTTTTTTTTTTTCCCTTCCTTTCCCCTTTGGGCCCGGGGGAAAAAAGCCAAATCCCGCAGAGACGGAGGGGGGAGGGCCCACACAACAACCCTACACTGCCCCGCCCCCCAAAATAATCCCTTCCCTTCTCTTCCTCTTTCTCTCTTTCCCCTTTTTTCCCTTGGGGGCTTTGGGGAAAAAAATTTGGGGCATGAATCAGTTGGTCGAAGTGTGGGCCGGGGGGAAGGGACACCCAAAAAAAAAAAAGGGATTTTTTAAAATAATATTTTATTTAAATTTTTATTGGGGAAAAAGGGGGAAAAGGGGAAAGGAGGGGAGGGGAGTGGGGAAGGAAGGGAGGGGAGAGGAGGGAACAAAGGAAACGAAAAAAAAAAAAAAAGCGAGAGGGGGGGAGGGGAGAGGGAAGAGGGGGCCCCCCCCAGAGAAAGGGGGGGAGCCCATGAAGAGGAGGGGGGGGGGGGGGAAAAGGGGGGGGGGGAAAAGGGGGGGGAGGAGGAGAGTTTTTTTTTTGCGACGATTTTTTCGGGAGGATCATAAATAATTTTAACTAAATTTTGGAGGGGAAAGGGAAAAGTTGGGTGTTTTTCCCTCTTTACATTTGGCAAAACTAAAAGAAAAGGCCCAAGCCCAAAAGACCCATCCGAATTTTATTGGGGGAAGGAAAAAAACACCAAAAAAATAAATGAAGCAGCCAAACCCTTTTTTGGCTTTTTGGTCCTTCAAAAGCGGGGAGTCCCTTTGGGGAAAAAAAGGGGAGAATAAACAAAAAGGGTGGAAAAGGGCGGCGGGGGAAGAAAGAAAAGCGAAGGGAAAAAAGAAAAAAAGGAAAAAAGAAAAAAAAAGAAAAAAAAAAAAAAAAGAAGAAAGAAAAGAGGGGGAGAGGAGGGGGGGGAAGGGGGGGGCTTACTAGGGAAGAGGAGAAGGGATTCGATGGAAAGAAGGGGAGGGGGGAGGGGAAACCGGGGAGGAGGAGGAGGAGGAGGAGGAGGAGGAGGGGGGAGGAGGAGGAGGGAGGAGGAAAAGGGGCACACCAAAAAAATGGGGGGGGGATTGATTTTAAAAGGGCCCGCTTTAGGCCCGAGGGAAAACTCAGACACCACCCAGCGGCCTCCGACCCCCCCTGGGCCCTTGGGGCGGTTAATCTACCCCCCCCCACCCCCCTTAAAACCACCCGTCTAACGGGAAAGGCGGGGGTTGACGAGTGGGCGGGGGGGCGAAGGAAGGGGTCCCGGGGGTGAAAATGTTTTGAAGGGGGAAAAAACCCAAACAAAAGGGAAGGGGGGGCGGGGGAAAGGAAAAGGGGGAAAAAAAAAACCAAAAAGAGAGAGAGGGGACGGAGGAGAGAAGGAATAAAGGGGGAGGAAGGAGAGGAGAGGAGGGGGAGGAGGGGTTTGAGTGGGGGGGAAAAGGGGGAAACGAGGAAAAGAACAAAAGGGGAAACGGGGGGGAAACAGGGGGATTTTTCGGGGGGGAGGGGGGGGAGGGAGGCACTGGGAAGGAGGGGTTTGGCGGGTTTTTGAAAAAAAGGGGGAGGAGGGGGGCCCGAGGGGGAGACCCGGGCGAGGGGGGGGGGGGGGGAGAAACCTAAAACCCCCAAAACCCCCATTTGGGGAAGGGGGGGGAAAGAAAAAAAAAAAATGGGGGGCCCCAAAAGAAGGAACCCAAAGAGGAAAAACGGAGGGAAGAGGAGGGGAAAAGTGACATAAAAAAAGGGGGAGGGGTTTGGGAGGGGGAAGAGGAGGGAAAGAGAGGAAAAGGGGGGGGAGGGGAGGAGGAGGAGGAAGAAGGAGGAAGGCAAGACAAGAGGGGGAAAGGAAATAAAAAAAAAGAAATGAAAAAAAAGGGGGGGTAAAAATGAAAGAAACAGGAAGGGGTTTTTAAAAAAGTTAAAAGGAACGAAGGGAGGAAAGAAAGAAGGGGGGGAAAAGGGGAAAGGGGGAAGGAAGAAAAAAATAAAGAAAGCGAAAAAGAAGGGGGAGGGAGCGAGGGAGAGCGGAACAAAGGGGGGAAGGGGGAGAAGAAAGGGGGAGGGAGGAAGAAGGGGGGGTTTGGGAAGGGAGAAGGGGAGGGAGGGGGTGGGGAAAAGGGGGGGCAATAGGAGCGTCACAATGTTTTTAGGTTGGAGGTGTTTGGGGGAGGGTAAAGAAGGGGGGAGGGGGGGCAAATTGGGGGGGTTTTTTGGGGGGGGCAAAAGGGGTTAGGGGGGGAAATGATGACAGTCTGCAAGTCTTTTCCCCAAAAAAGACGTTGGAAACATTGGTTGGGAGTGACGTATGCTTCTTTGTTTATACTTTAAATTGAGTCGAGCATTGAATTTTTATGAAAAAGGGCAGCTGGGGGACACCTAGGAGGAGGAGGAGGAGGAAGGGGGGAGGGGAGGAGGGGGGGGAGGAGGGGGAGAAGGGGAAGGAAGGGGGGGAAAAGAAAGAGAAAGGGGAGGGATAAAGAGCGGGGACAGGGGGAGGTGGAGGAATCAAAAAACAAGGAAAAAATTTACAAGCTAGGAAGGAGGAGGAGGGGGAAAAAAGAAACTTAAAATCATAAAAAGGGAGGAAACACGAGAGAAGGAAAAGAAAAGGGGAGTCAGCAGCAGTAGTGGCCCCTTTGAAAAAAGCCAGCTCCCCCTCAAAACACACACCCCCACACACACCACACACCCCACCAACACCACACAAAATACAAAAAACAGCCCCCCTCCTCGGGCCCCTACGTTGTCCTGCCATAAAAAAACCTCTTTTTAAAATTTTTACGGACAACATAAGATTTTGTTTTAAAACAAATGTAACACGAGAGGCGGCAATTAACATAAAGTTGAGTTTGGTCTGTCTGTATGTATGTACACAGCCGTGAAGGGCCGGCAGCAGCTCCACGCCCGTAACTTTGCCGATGTTTCCGGCATTTTGGAGCGCAAACCCCTCGTTGGCATCGACCAGGGGGCCATGACGACACTCCACTCCCTCGTATGCTGAGAATGGCCGATTCCGTTTGTTGCGGACCCTGAGTAAAAGTCAAACGTTAAATATTGTATCTTGTATTTTGCCAAATTATTGCTGGAAAACGCGTACCATGATTATTTTATTTCACTCAATACCGCGCGTGTACGACAGCCGGTGATGGGATCAGCGCGGCGGGATTGGCTCTTAGGCCCCGGCACACACACACACACACACACACACACACACACACACACACACACAACACACACACACACCATCTCAACTTTCACTGCTTCACTGGCATGCGTTGCAGTGAGTGCGTGAGTGTGCGCTCCCTTCCAGACACGCAGCTCCCCCTCGGCCCGGAGGTCGTTACCAGCGGTGGATGGGAACTAACGTGTCGTATCTGGAGGCGGGGAGGCGGGGAGGAGGGGGTGCCGAGCCGACGCTGTACCCCATGGTGTCCCTGCTGAGTCTTGGCTCCTGGGAGGGTTCCGCTCAACATACACCCGCTCGCTTCTCTCCAAGGAAACTTCTGGCAGGTGTTTACGATACGTCAGACTCCACGTTTACATTCTCCTCCCCGTCCCCAACCCGCATCCTCTGCGATAAGCCTCCTCCACCTCAGCAAGGCAAGACACCGCATTCGGCTGTGCTGGGTCACTGCGAGGTCACCAGAGGGAGCCGCCGCTGACCTCTTCTGACCCTCGCCGCCTCATCATTCAGCGAGGGAAAGCCAGACTTGTGCAGTTTGTGTGGTTGTCTTCCCGGGTTCCTCGCCTCCCTCGCCCCGACTCGCGCCTCCCAGGATGACGGTAGGCGATGCACGGGAGCAAGAACACCAGCATCTGACATCACGCTGGCTGCTGCACCTAAAGTAATTCAAGTCCAAGTCTCTTCCCCTCTCTCCTCTCTCTCTCCTCCCCTCTCTCTCTCTCTCTCTCTCTCTCTCTCTCTCCCTCCTCCTCTCTCTCTTTTCCCTCTCTCCCCTCTTCTTCTCTCCTTTTTCCTCTCTCCCCACCCCCACCCCCACCCCCCCCACCCCCCCCCCCCCCCCCCAACCCGGCCCAAAAAACCTTCGTTTCCCTTCCCTTTTACTATTCCCCCAGTGCTGCTGTGTATTCTTCTTCGCCCTCCTACTATCTTCTTCTCTCTTTTCTCTCTTCTCAACTTCTAAACTTATTTGTTTCCTCCTTAAAAAAAAAAAACACCAAACCAAACGCCAAAACACAACAAAACAAACAAAGCCCACAAGGAGGGGACGCCCCTCATTCCAATTTCCCCCCCTCAAAAGCTGCGCCCTTCCAACTCCCCCCTCACATCATCCCCTTTACACTTCCCCACTTACTCTTAATACATCACTCTTTTTTTTTTAAAAAAACCACCTTTTCAAGGCCCACTCACTTCCCCTGTTTCATGTAGGGTGGCTCCCCCCCCCCCCTCCCCTTTACCCCCCACCGGTCCCGCGTCACGTTAAAAATCCGGAAAGAGCCCCACCCGTATCCGGGAACAAATCCGGTCCGGATAATCGGGAAAGTTTTTGGTTGCATCCTCCGCCCAAAAAAAGTGGGGGGTTTTTTAAAAAAAAAAAAAAAAAAAAAACTTTTAATAATAAAAAGATACCGTACACCGAACCAAAAACCAAATAAAACAAAAAAGGGGTTGGGGTTTGATCCCGCCAAAATTTTCAAAACTTTTTTTATTTCCCGACTCCCCCCGGGACCAAAAAAAATAAACAACAAATTTTGCCCGGGGCCGGGCCATTTTTCAGTGTTGGGGGGGCCCCGGGGGTGGCGGTCACGCGGGGAAACCGAGCCTAGGCAGGGGCGGGGCTGGGCTTTTCATAGGGGGGTTAGATTGGGGGGCACGGAGGGAACACAGAGAGAAGTGAGAGAGAGAGGCACAGAAGGGACGCGGGGTAGGGCAGGGGGCGAGGCAGTATTGCGTTAGTGTATTGTTGTCGTGTGCCGGTTGACTGTGGAGTATTGGCAGCAGGTGTGATCCAATACTGACGCTCCACCGCCACTTCACTACCTGCAAATATTGTCTGCCTCCCACCGCCCCGTTGAGGCCCACCGCGTAATACAATGGCCACGTAGTCCCATAGAGGCTCTGGGCCAATCACGTTACTGCCCATACTATAAAGTGCCTCGACACATTACTGCTCTGAAAAAAACACAACTCTGCTACGGAGAACACACACACACACACACACACACACACACACACACACACACACACACACACACACACACACACCTTGGATGTGGTTGATGGGATGGCTGTGTTGGAGGATCTGGTCCGCCAGCTTCTGGGCGGTGGGCAGCACCTCGGTGTGGTGCTCGCTGATCAGGTACTGCATCATCTTCTGCAGCTGCTGCCGGTCCATCTGCAGCAGCGTCTCTGTGGATACAATGACAGGCTACGTCAGGCAGGAAGTGAAGACGTGGCAATAAACCTCACGCTCAAAAGACCCGGGCCTCCTGCACCTTCTGCAACCTACTCGCATTATGCTTCTACAAATATTTAGAGGTCAGACTTCCATCTGTTACTCTATACATCTTGGACGTGCCTTCCACACTCCTCAACCTCGAGGGACCCATCGACCTCTCGGGCTCCTCTAGTCTGAAAAAAGTTGGAAGGTGGGAATCATTACGCACCTGAGATGGGTATCCTGAGCTGGACGGTGTCGGCGTGGCGGATGCGGTGGAGGGAGAGCGCCACCACGTGCGGACACCAGAAGATGTCGCGCGTGTCGCAGGAACACGTGACCGACGTTACCTTGCACCTGCAATACAGAACAACACTTGTCAAAACATGGTAAAGATCTTTTATACTATTCACTTAACTAAAGGAATACTGCGAAACACGCCGTAAAAAGTAACAACACTGGAAACTTAAATACGTAAAGACATGGATGAGTGGGCGGGAGGCGCGTCATGTGCTGTTACTGGCCTCCACATTCATCATCTAATCATGTTTGTTTTGTGCCTTTCCCACCTCCCCTCCATTTGTAGGTACTGGCCCTTCCACCACACCAAGACCACCTCCGCCTCACACAACCCCAGCTCCACCACCCACAGATTAACGAGCCTCGCAACTGAGCCGAATGGAACACAAGCAATCATTAGGGCGTTAAAAGCCTGTTGAGTGGTAACCCACGTCCACGACCTGCCGCGGGACCCATTACCCACGGGCGGCCTCCTGATGGGTGGCGGGTCTGACCTAATTCCCAGTGGGTGGCAAACCACCTTCCCATTGCAGCGGGAGTGAATCTGTCTGAGGCGGCGGCGGCGACCCCTCGCAGGGCTCTGCGCCTCGCCGCAGATAAGTTACGAGGAGACCTTGAACAATTCTAAGACTTTTGAGCAGGCAGCTGAAGCCGCCGGAGAGGGTTGATTTCTGGCCAGAGGTGCACCCCTCGCAGACACCCCGTCCCCCCCCAAAGACCCACCCACCCCCCACACCATGACCCTTCAACCTCCCATCCCACCCAGCCTCAGCAGCTCTAAACGTGCACTGCTGGCCTCCCTCTGCGCTGCCTCCCGCACCACGATGCAAACCAAGACAAAAGGTGAATCTGCCCACACCCCATCTCTCCCCCCCTCTCACACTTTCTTCATTTTCATGCTAATTTTTTCATCTGCATAGAGATGGGCTGTGTTGTGGCGGTGTGCGGGCCCCGACGCGACGCCCGCCGGCCGGCCCTCCTTGCAAGGAGCGACCCTCACCGCAGCCGTCACGCTCTGGGTGTTCATCTACCACTGCGGTCCAGACTCATCAGCGGCAAAGCCAGTAATGAGTCTTACTCTTTACTGACTTTGATCAGCAGTGTGTGCCCTCACCAGGCACTTACGACAGTACAGGATCTCCCTCGCACGCACCCTTGAGGCACCTTGCTTTACCCTGGTCCCTGGGTCCCCGTTTACAAAACTCTAATCTGACGTCAGCACGCGTCCTCCCAAGACTCCCTGACTTGCTCTTTTTCCCCTCTGTATCCCTCCATCCTTTCCCCTCACCCTCCACCTCCTCCTTCAGTGCCCCTTCCCAGCCTTCTAGAGAGACACCTGCACGCAAGGCCCCTAGACACGTGCGGGGACTGTGACGTAATGCTTGAGCCAAACAACCTCCACTGCCCGCCTGCGACCTTCGTCTTCCATAACTCTCTCTCTCTCTCTCTCTCTCTCTCTCTCTCTCTCTCTCTCTCTCTCTCTCTCTCTCTCTCTCTCTCTCTCCTCCACCTCTCACGCTGCCTCTTCGTCAGACAGCGCCGAGAGGATCCACCATTCACATACAGTTCCACGTGTGAGGGAAAACCAATGAGAAAGATGAAAGAAAAAGAAAAAGGTAGAGGGAAAACAGCAAAAAGAACGAACGAAAAAGAGGAAAACATGAAAGGATGCCAACTACTCTATAACCGTTCCTCGAGGCTGCATCACACACACACAAACAACTATGAAACATAAAACAACCAAGCACGTCAGAAAAAAATCAAACCCATCATTGATAATATACACAACACATATTAATCCACACAATTAAAAAGTAGTAATATAAGATAAAATGAACTGATTACTTTTCCTGAACTCCTGAGACAAACTTAGAGACTGAGACTTACTCCTTTCTTGAGGCAAACAAAAATAATCATTCCTATGTAAGGGTTGGAGACAAGACCTGACCAGAGTTCCCCTTAGCATGGTGATCCTAACGGCCTCATGCAATCTCCCGCAGCAGGAGCTCGGCAACAGGAAGACCACCGTCAATACACGCCCTCAACACCCTCCTCCTCCTGCCCCCGCCTCCACCTGCCTCTCATTTACCGCCCCGCCCACCGCCCCGCCCTCAGGCCAGGATCCCGCCCCCTCATGCCGCCTCGCCCCGCCCACAGTGTATAGGCGGGAGGACACGCTCGGCTCTCCCTCCACCTTCATTTAACATCCACCCATGACATTCACTGCTTGTTAGCTCTCTCTCTCTCTCCCCTCCTTTTTCCCCCCAATCTTTTTTCCTTCACTCTTCTCTCTCTCTCTCTCTCCTCATCCACAAGGGTTATTAATAAGTGACCTTGTCCGCCCCAGAAAGCTCTTGGAATTATTTAATATTTCTTGGTGTGACGTAAAGAGAGGGGAGAGAGGAGAGGGGGAAAAGGAGAGAGAGAAGAGAGAGAGAGAGAGAGAGGGGAGAGAGATAAGAGAGAGAGAGAGATGAGAGAGAGGAAGAAAAGAAGAGAAGAGAGAGAGGAGAGAGATAGGAGGAGGAGAGAGAGAGAAGGAGAGAAGGAAAGGGAAGAAAAATAGCTATTGATTCAAGCTGTCCACTTAGTACGTCACTTTTTACCTTTTTTTTTTTTTTTGGTTAAGGCTTTTGAATCCTTCTTAGCTTCCTTTCTACACACAATAAAGACACTCTTCTGTTTTCTTTCAATTTCACGTTTTCTCTTTAATACAAAATGAATGAGTACACCCCCCACATTTTGAGAGCCACGTAAATGGGTCAGTACCTATTATGGGTCTTCTCGTATGTCACTCTCCCCTTCCCCCCCCCCCCCCCCCCAAAAAACTGTCCTCCCGCATTATCTGTTCAGATTATTTGGTTTGTGGTGATGCCTTCTTTTATATTCCTTACGTGGTATATCTTCCTAGCATTACTTATTCCCCTATGTATGTACCCTATTGATGATGATGATGATGATGATGGTGATACAGTTTTGACCTCACTTCCTGCACTTTCCACCCTTCCCCGCCGTGACCTTTAAAGCAATAGTTGAGTCACCTAAATATGACCTAATATAAAAGCGAGGAAAATACAGACTCCTCTTACACACACACACACACACACACACACACACACCACACACACACACACACACACATGAGGGGGAGGAGGGGGAAGGTCAACCATCCTTTAGTAAACAAGCAACGAGAGTATTTCATTTTTTCTATTTCATTATTTTTATTCATGTTCTTTCATTTCTGTCCATTGGGTGAAATCAAGTTCATTTTATTTACTTTCATGATTAAATAAAAGTTTCGATATTAAAGTTATGTTTAGGCAGGGTGTGTGTGTGTGTGTGTGTGTGTGTGTGTGTGTGTGTGTGTGTGTGTTGGTGTGTGTGTGTGGTGTGTTGTGTTGTGTGTGTGTGGTGCGTGGTGTGTGTATGTGTGTATGTGTGTGTGTGTGTGTGTTGTGTGTGTGTGTGTGTGTGTGTGGTGTGTGTGTGTGTAACGGAGACTAATTGCAATATGAGATGGTCAAAGAGTCCTACGAAGCTGTACAAGTCCTACACATCCTTCCTCCGTCCTTCCTTCCACCACTCCACCATGATCTAATAGGAAGCAGCGCAGAGCATGTCTCCTTCCACTTCCAGACGCCCTTCCCCTCCGTCAGTCTTCCAGCCCCAG
>JACEEZ010017375.1:202500-207500 GCA_016584305.1 Chionoecetes opilio
ATACACCATCACCATCACCATCACTATACAGGCTACACACGCCACACTATAGAAAATTATAGTCCTGGGTCTGGCCGCGACGCCTTCCATACATCAACACGCGACGCATCACACTCATCACTATACTCGACACACTATACTATACTATACTCATACTCGTTACTATACTGTTTTTTTTAACGAGGTGAAAAATCCTGACCCCTTGCTGCTTACTGACTGATATTTGATGCCAGGAGAAGGGAATACTACGCTTCTTCTAAATTTCAGTTATATTGTATCATAGTTAACCATATCATCAGGTAAACATAGGCATAATTTTAAGCATGAGACCTTAAGATAGAATGGAATTTTCGCCTCGTTAAAAAAAAAGACTAGGGTGCCAATAGAGGGAGGGGAGGAGGGGGAGGGGGATGTGAAAGGTAAGGAGGAGCTGAAGGTGTGTGGGGTGTGTATGGGTCCGATGAGTATAGTTTAAATCTCTCTCTCTCTCTCTCTCTCTCTCTCTCTCTCTCTCTCTCTCTCTCTCTCTCTCTCTCTCTCTCTCTCTCTCTCTCTCTCTCTCTCTCAGGTAAGTCAAGGGATAAATAGTGTACAATCCCTGCTCTTAAAAGGTAATTACTGTGTTTGTTGCGAGTGTTATTGTTTTAGCTTTTCTTATTACTTCTACTTGTGTTCCTGCTATAGTGGTGGAAGTAGTAGTAGTAGTAGTAGTAGTAGTAGTAGTAGTAGTAGTAGTAGTAGTAGTAGTAGTAGTAGTAGTAGTAGTAGTAGAACAGGTGGTAGTAGCAGCAGCAGTAGAAGTTGTTATAGTTGGAGTCGTAGTTGTAGCAGAAGACGAAGAATTACATGAAGAAGACAATGATGAGGATGACGCTGATGAAAATTATGAAAAAGAGAAACAACAGTAACAGCAAGCAAACAACAACAACAACACGTATTTAAATGGCAGCCAGGATTGTAGGGAAGGTAGAGAGGAGTGATTTTGGCAGTGGTGGCAGGTGGTTGTGGGTGAGGGAGGGATGAGGAGGGAGGGGTGCGAGGAGGGGAAAGAGGGGAATGGATGGATATTGAGTGGGGAGCTGAGGGGAAAAGAGAGAGGCCCCAGGGGATAGCGGGATTGCCTAAGGGGTTTAGTTAAGGGGCGGGGGGACGCAGGCACGGGGGGGGGGGGTCGATTAGGGTTCCTGAGGCGACTGTCAATCCTTCAGTGCCAGATGTTGTGAGGTGCAGCAGCAACAACAACAACAACAACAGCAACCGCAACAACAATATAACAATAATAGCAACAACATCCATGACTGCTTCTTTTGCAACTGCTTGTGTTTCTGCTAACTTTCTGTGTTTTTTTCTGTATACCGTAGCTTAGACGATACTACTATACTACTACTACTACTACTACTACTACTACTACTACTACTACTACTACCACTACTACTACTACTACTACTACCACTACTACTACTACTACTAGCCTACTACTACTACTACCACTTCTACTACTACTACTACTACTACTACTACTACTACTACTACTACTACTTCTACTACTATTACTACTACCACTACTACTACCACTACCATTACTACTACTACTACTACTACTACCACTACTACTACCACTACTACCACTACCACTACCACTACCACTACTACCACTACCACTATCACTACTACTACTGGTATGACTAATAATGACAATGAAAATAATAAGGGACTATACAGATAATACTATGCAGTTGACAAGATCTCTTCAGAATAGCAAAAATTACCAAAGGAAGAAAAGGAAGAAGAGATCAGATGATTACATAAAATATATACACGATGAAGCGATATACAGCAACATGGCGTCATTGAGGGAAGGGGAGGGGGAGGGGGGGGGGAGGGGGAGGGGGGGGGAGGGGAAGGGAGGGGGCAGGGAGGGGGAAGGAGGGGGAAGGGAAGGGGAAGCGAGGAAGGGGTTGGGACAGGTGGCAGGAAGTGAGAAACGCGAGACAAAGGGGTGAGAAACCTCTAAATGCTGATGATGAGGAAGACAAGACAGGAAGAGAGAGAGAGAGAGAGAGAGAGAGAGAGAGAGAGAGAGAGAGAGAGAGAGAGAGAGAGAGAGAGAGAGAGAGACTAACTGACTTTGTAGGACCCGAGGATAAGGTCGGTGGTTCCTCCCTGCTTGGTCTTCCTCTACAAAATATTTAGTAGGATAGACGTGTCTCGTGTCTAGGGGAAGGGAGGGAGGGAGGGAGGGAGGGGGGGGGAGGGGAGGGAGGGAAGGGAAGGGAAGGGAAGGGAAGGGAAGGGGAGGGAAGGGGAGGGGAGGGGAGGGAAGGGAAGGGAGGGAGGGAAGGCAGGAGGGAGACAGACGAGACGAGGAGGAGGATGAGAGAAGACCAAGAGGCGAGAGGAGACACAGAGAGACAGGATTGATAGACAGAAGGAAGGAGACAGTAGGAAGAGAGACAGCGTAGGGAGAGATTCGGTTCGGCAGAGACGGGAAGAGCATAAGGAAGGAAATGAAGCGTATAAGGAAGGAAATGAAGAGTACAAGGAAGGAAATTAAGAGTATAAGGAAGGAAATGAAGCGTATAAGGAAGGAAATGAAGCGTATAAGGAAGGAAATGAAGAGTACAAGGAAGGAAATTAAGAGTATAAGGAAGGAAATGAAGCGTATAAGGAAGGAAATGAAGAGTACAAGGAAGGAAATTAAGAGTATAAGGAAGGAAATGAAGCGTATAAGGAAGGAAATGAAGCGTATAAGGAAAGGGAAATGAAGATACAAGGAAGAAATGAAGAGTATAAGGAAGGAAATGAAGCGTATAAGGAAGGAAATGAAGTACAAGGAAGGAAAGAGTATAAGGAAGGAAATGAAGCGTATAAGGAAGGAAATGAAGCGTATAAGGAAGGAAATGAAGAGTATAAGGAAGGAACTGAAGAGTATAAGGAAGGAAATGAAGCGATAAGGAAGGAAATGAGAGTATAAGGGAAAGGGAAATGAAGAGTATAAGGAAGGAAATGAAGAGTATAAGGAAGGAAATGAAGAGTATAAGGAAGGAAATGAAGAGTATAAGGAAGGAAATGAAGAGTATAAGGAAGGAAATGAAGAGTATAAGGAAGGAAATGAAGAGTATAAGGAAGGAAATGAAGAGTATAAGGAAGGAAATGAAGAGTATAAGGAAGGAAATGAAGAGTATAAGGAAGGAAAATGAAGAGTATAAGGAAGGAAATGAAGAGTATAAGAAGGAAATGAAGAGTATAAGGAAGGAAATGAAGAGTATAGGAAGGAAATGAAGAGTATAAGGAAGAAATGGGGAGTATAAGGAAGGAAATGAAGAGTATAAGGAAGGAAATGAAGAGTATAAGGAAGGAAATGAAGAGTATAAGGAAGGAAATGAAGAGCATAAGGAAGGAAATGAAGCGTATAAGGAAGGAAATGAAGCGTATAAGGAAGGAAATGAAGAGTATAAGGAAGGAAATTAAGAGTATAAGGAAGGAAATTAAGAGTATAAGGAAGGAAATTAAGAGCATAAGGAAGGAAATGAAGAGTATAAGGAAGGAAATGAAGAGTATAAGGAAGGAAATTAAGAGTACAAAGAAGTCAAGGATGGGGAGGTGGAGGCGTTGGCGGCATTGTGTATGAGGTAAACAGAACACACACTGGTGGAGGATATATAAGTAGGTACCCGCTGGAAAATCAATGAAGAGTCGCGAAGGAAAACGAGGTCCATAATTAATCAAGTAGAGGACAGGGAGGTAGGTGCGTGCGCGTACTCACACACACACACACACACACACACACACACACACACACAACACACACACACATCTGTAAGGAAGGAATGCAGCAGTACTCACCTGTCAAAGGATATAGAGACTTGGCACTTGAATGGGGCCGTGGAGGTGGATGGGGTGGTGTTGGTGGTGGTGGTAGTGGTGGTGGTGGAGGTGGTGGTGGAGGTGGTGGTGGAGTCGACAGCCGTGGTGGTGGTGGTGGTGGCTGCCGCGGCGGGAGGACCCAAGGAGCTTCGGGTACACATGACAGTGCCCGAGAGGTGGAAGCCTGCGAAGAGCCGAGAGGAGAGGTGGTTAGTTACTGCTCGGACTTGTGAGGGAGGGAGGGAAGTAGGCAAGGAAGGAGGGAAGTAGACGAAGGAGGGAAGGAGACGAAGGAGGTAAGAGAAGGAAGGAGACGAAGGAGAGAAGGAGATGAAGGAGGGAAGGAAGGAGGGAAGGAGAAGAAGGAGGTAAGGGAAGGAAGGAGGGAAAGAGAGAAAGGAGAGAAGGAAAGGAAGGAGATGAAGGAGAGGAAGGAGGGAAGGAGGTAAGGAGAGGAAGGAGAGGAGAGAGGTAAGGAGATGAAGAAGGGAAGGGAAGGAAGGAAGGAAGGAAGGAAGGGAAGGAGGGAAAGAGAAGGAGGGAAGGGAAGGAAGGAAGGAGGGAAAAAGGAGGGAAGGAGGGAAAGAGAAGGAGGGAAGGGAAGGAAGGAGGGAAGGAGGGAAGGAGATGAAGGAAGGAAGGAGGGAAGGAGGGAAGGAGAGGAAAGAAGTTAAGGGGTGCAGGGGAGTATTATTAAGGCTAGGACAAGAGGAATGGAAGAGGGACACAGAGAGGGTGAGGGAAGGATGAGGACATTCGAACCCTTAACGCAAAAGAATGGCAGATAATGAGGCACTGCTGATGGCCTCGTGGAAGGGGAATAAGAAATTTAGGAGAGAAGGGAAGATATTGAAGGTGCGAGTGAGACTGTAAGTACAGCTTGAGAGGGGAAAGAGGGAAGGGTTGTGGCGGTGAGAGGGATGCCGGGAGGGGAAAACAGAGCCTGGTGTATAAGTGGTAGTAGTAGTAGTAGTTATAGCAGTTGTAGTAGTAGTAGTTATAGTGGTGTTGCCCTCCCCCCAAAAAAAATCTAAGAATAGTGAAAAATAGACATAACGCGTCGTACAGAAGGTGGAGAGGGGGTGGAGGGAATGTGGATGAGGCTAGTATGGGGATAGGTGAAAGGCGGGTGG
>JACEEZ010017375.1:212500-225000 GCA_016584305.1 Chionoecetes opilio
AGAATAAAATAGGTTAGGTTGAGTTGAGGTTAGTTTAGTTGAGGTTAGTTTAGTTTAAGCTAGATTAAATAAGGTTAGATTACATTACTCTGTTGTCTTACTTTCGACACTTTGCTTTGGAGATAATGAGGTTTCCACGATTTTAACCATTCCATTGGAAGAGAGGAAGAGAGGAGTATCAAAACGCCTACCAAACTATAGTGACCAACCCTTTATAAACTCTTTCAATATCTGCTTTTCGAGGACTGGCAAAGAGAGTTGTTGATGATGTTTTATGTATGCCTTAAGCTTATCTCCTATGACTAAGAAAACATGGAAGGGGTGATGACATGATGCATAACATGATGAGGTGAATCGTCATGGTCCTCATCTCTGCCTCTGTGACGGTTCATTCACTCACTTCTCTGTCACTTCACCACTGTCGACTCAAAGCTACTTCGCCATTCACCCCGTCTAATGTTGACTCCTCGACCTCACCGGGGTACGAATCCTTGCGAATGAGGCGGCGGATTAGTTGACAGAGACGCTATCCACTCTGCCACTATGGGGAGGAAGGGGGGCGGTTAGGCAGGGGTTAGAGGGGGGTAGGCAGGGGTTGGAGTGGGGGGGTTAGGCAGGGGTTAAGGGGGGAGGCAGGGGTTATAGGGAGAAGACACCAATGAGGTAGGGAAGGAAGGAAGCCGAGGGAATGCTGACAGGGGGAAGACCAGCTATGCGAGATGGAAGGAAGGAAAGGCGAGTATTATATATAGTTTGCTTGGTTGTGAAAAGACTGGAAGTGTAGTAGGGATGGAGGCAAGACAAAAGAACATAAGAACATAAGAAAATAAGGAAGCTACAAGAGGTCGCGAGGCCTACACGTGGTAGTTCCTGTCACCTAACACTACCTACATTCACCTTCCATCCCCATCCATGAACCTGTTCAGCCCCTCTTTAAAGCTCCCCAATGACTCCGCACTAACTACCTGTCTACTGAGTCCATTCCAATCATTCACCACCCTATTTGTGAACCAGTTTTTCCTTATTTCCTTTCTAAATCTACGCTTTTCCAGCTTGAATCCATTACTTCTTGTTCTACCCTGGTTAAAAGCCGTAAGAACTGTTCCTACCTCTCCTTTATTAAATCCCTTTATCCACTTAAAAACTTCTATCAGATCGCCCCTTTCTCTGCGTCTCTCGAAGTGAGTGTAACTTTAATAACTTCAATCTCTTCTCATAACTAAAGTTACGCATCCCTTGTAACATTTTGGTCATCCTTCTCTGCACTGATTCTAACAAGGCTATATCCATCCTGTAATATGGAGACCAAAACTGAACCGCATAGTCTAGGTGAGGTCTGACTAGAGCCAGATAAAGCTTTAGAATAACTTCCTCACTTCTACTTTTAACACTTCTGTTAATGAATCATAACACTCTATTAGCTCTATTTCTGGCCTCAATACATTGTTTCCTAGGTCGGAGGTCTGGGCTCACCCTCACTCCAGCCCGTCAGGGTGGCAAGGTTGGTAGAGACGCGAGCTTGCAATGTGCAGAGTCCCTGCGCATTCAGTCAGCGGTTCGAGTCCGCCTAGTTCATGCTGACGTGGCGGCGCTTTGTATAGTCAATAACCTTGTAGTTGGTACTTGCAAAGTGTCTAGATAGGATGAAAATCTTATCTTATCTTATCACCCTCACTCCAAGATCTTTTTCACCTTCTGATCTTTTCAGCGATACATTGCGTATGGTGTATCTATTACCAGGGTTCTTTCTACCAACATTCATAACGCTGCACTATCAATATTAAATTCCATCTGCCATCTGACTGCCCACTCATTAAGTTTATCAAGTATCCCTGCAATATGTTTACATCAGACTGTGATCCAATTATAATCTTACCTACCTTAGTATCATCAGCAAACTTGCTGATATCACATATAGTGATATCCCACTATCCAAGTCGTTGATGTAAATCAAAAATAGTAATGGACCCAAAACAGACCCTTGTGGAACTCCACTTGTCACCTGTCCCCATTCAGATTTAGAACCATTAATTGTAACCCTTTGTTGCCTATTACTTAGCCAAGCTCTGATCCAACGAAGAACCTTCCCATCTATTCCATGAGCCTTAACCTTATTTAAGAGTCGCTCGTGTGGTACTTTGTCAAATGCCTTACTAAAGTCCAAGTATATTATATCATAATCCTTATCATTATCTGCCGTCTCATAAACTTTCCTATAAAAACTCAATAAATTGGTGAGACATGACCTACCCTTGGTGAATCCATGTTGTGAATTGTTCAAACTGTTTATCTAAGTGCTCTCTAATGTTTTTTGCAATAATAGATTCCAATAATTTACCTACCACTGACGTTAGACTTACGGGTCGATAATTTGACTTTAGTCCTGTCTCCCTACTTAAATATGGGGATTACATTTCCTTTTCTCCACAATAACGGCACATCGCCTATCTTAACCGATTTCCTAAAAATGTGCACTAACGACTCATTAACAACCTCCTTGCATTCTTTTAATACCCTGGGATACACTTCATCTGGTCCTGGCGATTTAAAATTCTTCATTTTATCTATACCCTCTTCCACCATTTCCCTAGTTATCACAATATCTTTGAGTTTCTCCTCATCGCTTCCTTTGAACATTTGTTCACTTTCAGGTATTGTCTGTGTATATGTCAGGTATTGTCAGTAAAAACACTTAAGAAATAATCATTTAGATTTTTACACATATCCTCATCCGTATTGGTCCACGTATCATCCGTATTGGTATCCCTCCACATGATCAAAAGGTAGGGTAAATGAGAAGCATGCATAGATAAGTGGATGATAGATGGAAATAAGGCAAAGAGAGGTTGGGTGTTAAAAAGAAGTGGAAGGAAACTTAAAGAAAGATGTGAAGTGACTTGATTTGGGAGGATTAATTAAAAGATGTTAGAAGAGTGGTGGATGATGGACGGTAGTTGAAAAGTAAAGAAGAAAAGAGAGAGAGAGAGAGAGAGAGAGAGAGAGAGAGAGAGAGAGAGAGAGAGAGAGAGAGAGAGAGAGATGAGAGAGAGAGAGAGAGAGAGAAGAGAGAGAGAGGAGAGAGAGAGAGAGAGAGAGAGAGAGAGAGAGAGAGAGAGAGAGAGAGAGAAGAGACAGAGAGAGATCAAAAACTAAAAAAAACTAGTAAAAATCTCAAGAACGAAATATTTCCAGTGATCAAAGTCCAGAAAAAGAGTAGAACACGAAGATAAAAGGAAAGCCATGAGGAGAAACTGTGAAAGGAAAAGAAAGACAGGTAAAGGTAGAAGAAAGCGGAGGGCAGGTGGAGGAAAAGTAGAAGGAAGTACAAGGCAGGTGGAGGGAAGTGGAGGCAGGGAGGGTAGGCAGAGGTAACGGGGAGGGAGGAGGGACCTACTACTTACTGTTTCCGCTGTGAGAAGCAGAGTCAGAGGAGAGGTATTTTTGAGCCGGTTAACTCTCACACAGGTTATTGCCGTTACTGTTATTAGTAATGATGTTATCCGCTTTGCTCCTTGCCCCTAGCTGCCCCCTTGCCTCTATAATACTCATATAGACTTATCATACTTATATAGACTCTCTCCTACCCCATCTGCCTCTGTCCCTGTCACTTAGTCTCTGTCACCTGTCTCTAGTCTTCAGATGGATGTTTAAGTGACCAGGTCTGTCTATCCTTCCATTGTTTTCTATCTCTCTATCTCTTCTTCGGTATATATATTTCCACACCTCTGTTTTTTATTCCTTTTCTTCCCTCTATGCTATCCTCTCTGTCACTTCGAAAGGGAAACCTAACGAACTAGCGCCATTTTGGGTACATTTTCGTTGCCTTTAGAGTTGCAGTTTTCGAGTCTATTCAATACATTCCCCCCTCTCCCCATGGAAGGTCCAGTCAGCCTCCGAGACACTGGCATCTTCGGGCTAGTCTCTGCCACGTCTGCCACGGCGCGAAAATAGTAATTGTTGATCTAAGAGCAAAAACTCGCCCTCTGTGACACCTCTTGGACCGTCCATCGTCAAGAGGGCGTCAGCAGCGCGCGGTGGGTGACGAAGGGAGGTGGAGGAGCAGGGTGGAGGACGTGTGATGGAGTGGAGTGGAGAGAGAGAGAGAGAGAAAGAAGGGGGAGAGAGAGAGAGAGAGAGAGAGAGAGAGAGAGGGAGAGGATAGAGAGAGAGAGAGAGAGGGAGAGAGACAGAGAGAGAGAGAGAGAACAAGATGGGTGGAAAAGAGTGAGTGAGTGAGTACAAGAATTACGACGATGCAAAGAGCACAATGTCACACACACACACACACACACACACACACACACACACACACCACACACACACACCATATATCTTCACTTCATCAACAACCATTCCATTATTTACCAGTAGGATGACAATCGCAACACAACACAGCAGAGCCAAGCGCTTCCCAGCCACTCCGAATACGATCCCTAAAAAACACAACATCTGCCGCTCTGTCTGTAAGCACATGGTAGCAATGACCTTTTTATTGACCCATCTGTCCGCATGGCCTCCCCTCATGACCTCCTGACCCTAAGCCCCCTCTTTTATGACACCCCCCCACTCCACAGCGGCGCCACTCAACGCTCGCCTTGCCTATTTAAGTTGAGTTTTTATTTTATATTGTTTTTTTGTTGTTGTTTTTTCTTTGAACTTAATTCGTGATTTCCTATACCGGGTAAAATTATTCGCCCGAGTTTTTATCATTAAAATGTTCGATCAGGCGTGATTGTGGAAATGAACCGACACACACACAAACACACACACACACACACACACACACACACACACACACACACACACACACACACAGTAACACACACACACACACACAACACAACACACACACACACACACACACACACACACACACACACAGTCACGTACACAGAGAGAATCGCATTTTTACATCAAATTTATTCGTACTCTCGGAATGAAATACAACATCCATTTACAGGACGAAATACTGATAAAATCTAAGTCTGCTTCATAACTCATAAATATTGGCATAAAACAACGCTATTCAGGCCGAGGGGAAAAAATTACACCGACTCCCAGAAACATATATAACACAGATGAATCGGGTAAAAGAGAGAGAGAGAGAAGAACGAAAACTGAGAGAGAGAGACGAAAAGAGAGAGCGAGAGAGAGAGAGAGAGAGGAGACGAGAGACGAGAGATGAACAGACAAGAGAGGACGAGAGAGAGCTGAGAGATGAAGTGAGTGAGATTTAGAGTTTTGTGTTTTTATTCGACCGAATTGGAGTTTTATCATAAAAGATTCGATCAGGCAGTGATTGGGAAATGAACCGACACACAACAAACACACACACAACACACAGACCACAAACACACAAACACACAACACAACAACAGTAAATAACACAATAAAACATAAAACATACACACAACACAACATAACAAACACACAACGACACAGCACGTACACAGAGAGAGAATCGCATGTACATCAAATGTATCGTACTCGGAATGAAACAAAGCCATTTACAGGAGAAATAGATAAAGAAGAGTGCTTCATAAATCATAAAAGATGGACATAAAACAACGCTAGCAGGGAGGGAAAAAATTACACGAGCCCAGAAAACATATATAACACAGATGAATCGGGTAAAAGAGAGAGAGAGAGAGAGAGAGAGAGAGAGAGAGAGAGAGAGAGAGAGAGAGAGAGAGAGAGAGGAGAGAGAGAGAGAGAGAGAGAGAGAGAGAGAGAGAAAACCCGCTTCAGAATACAAAAAATGAATAAAAAAAACATGAATAATATAATGAATGTATGTACAAAGAGGCGAGTCAGGGTTGTAATAGCGAGATATGAATGCTGATGAAGAGCGCCCATGAATATTTATGTGGGATGGAGGACATAAGCAGAACACGACCCCTGCTGCCCCCTGTCCCCTCTATACCCCTGCCCCCAACCCCCCTGTCACCTCTATACCCCTTCATTATCGTCATTGCCACTACTATTATACCACCGTCACCTCCAACCACTACCACCGTCACCTCCAACCACCACCACCACCACTACTACTACCATCACCTTCCACCGCTCGAGAAAAAAAATACAGACTATATCAATTTTGCCACGTTTAGTTTTGTTTTTTGTACTGGGATAACTACCACTATTACTAGAACAATAACTGCCTACAACTACAACTACTACAACTACTAATATAACTGCTGCTCCTGTTACTATTACTACTACTGCTACTACTATTGCTACCACCTCCACAACTAGTATACTATAGTCTATTTTTTTTAGTGAGGTGAAAATTCCATTCTATCTCAAAGTTCTCATGCCTTAACCTCTTAACCTCTTTTAAAGTTATGCCTCTATTTACCTCATAATTACCTGTTTACCTGGTTAACTATGATAAAATGCAACTGAAATTTAGAAGAAGCGTAGTATTCCCTTCTCCTGGCATCAAATATCAGTCAGTAAGCAGCAAGGGGTCAGGATTTTTCGCCTCGTTAAAAAAAACCCGGAATATATTACTACTACCACCACCATCACCACCAAACAGCACCTGCCTCCAATCTCACCACCATTTCTTCAGCGCCTCACAACCCCAGCTGCCCCGGAGCATAACTAACCCCATCCTTTGCCCCGGTACCCCCATCCGGTTGCTGACAGCTGATTAACCCGCAACCTCAACCTCAACCTGGCTCTTCCTCGGGGCGTCTGACGAAGAGGAAGGCCCCGCGGAGCATCCAGGTCGCGTCCTTCTCCTGCGGGATTCTGGTGCCCTCGGGAAGTAGGACAAGGTATATTTTTTTTTTTTAACGAAGCGAAAATTCCAGTCTATCTTAAGGTCTTATGCTTAAAATTATGCCTATGTTTACCTGATAATATGGTTAACTATGATAAAATACAACTGAAATTTAGAAGATCTGTAGTATTCCCTTCTCCTGGCATCAAATATTAGTCAGTAAGCAGCAAGGAGTCAGGATTTTTCACCTCGTTAAAAAAAAAACTGAGTATATAATAGTGATAGGTACTCCCCCCTTTTCCCTCCCATGGCCTACCTGATAACTCCCTCCTACCTACCTATATGTGTCAAAAAACGTAATCTCAAGTCTCTCTCTCTCTCTTTCTCTCTCTCTCTCTCTCTCTCTCTCTCTCTCTCTCTCTCTCTCTCTCTCTCTCTCTCTCTCTCTCTCTCTCTCTCCCCCGACAAACACTTCCTTTCTCTTTTTCTTTCATCTGTCAATTTATTATCCCTTCATTTCGTTTCCATCTACTTATCCTTCCCTTCCTTCCCCTATCTCTTGTTCCTTCATCCGTCACTAGTCTTTCCCTTATCTAGTACTTCCGTCCCTTCTCTCCCTCCTTCTACATCCCCCTCTCCTCCTCCTTTCTACATCCCCTCCCCCCTCCTCCTTACTCCTCCTCCTCCTCTTCACATCCCCCCTCCTCCCCTCTTACATCCCCTCCTCCTCCTTCTACATCCCCCTCCTCCTTCTACATCCCCCTCCTCCTCCTCCTCCTTCTACATCCCCTCCTCCTCCTCTCCTCCTTCTACATCCCCCTCCCTCTCCTCCTCTACATCCCCCTCCTCCTCCTCTCCTTCTACATCCCCTCCTCCTCCTCTCCTCTACTCCCCTCTCCTCCTCCTCCTCCTCTCATCCCCCTCCTCCTCCTTCTACATACATCCTCCTTCTCCTTCCTCCAGAGTTAAGTTCGTCGCCTCTCTATAGTTCCTCCGCCTGCCTCCTCCCTCCTCCTTCACCCGCTGCACAAAGGTCCACGACACCTGCTCCGCCAGAAGACCGTTTCCCGCCCTCCTCACCCACCCTCTTCCGCCCCCAACACCTGCTGCAGCCACGCCCACTCGCTTCCGTCTCTCTCTCTTCGCTGCTGCTGCTCACTCGCCTGCCATTGCTTCGTCGCTGCGGGGGAGGTGTTGGCTGTCCACTATGTTTCCGCCGCCCTCTTCAACAGTTACTTTATCCTGAAATCACCACGCCCTTCCTTCTCTCTCTCTCTCTCTCTCTCTCTCTCTCTCTCTCTCTCTCTCTCTCTCTCTCTCTCTCTCTCTCTCTCTCTGGCCACAATCCCGCCCCTCCCTCTCCACAAGACGACCATCACAGGGACGCCAGTTTTCATTTTTCATTTGGTAAATAATTCAGACGAAGGTAGGCAGGCGGCGGTCCTGCTGGGGACGCCGCGAGCCCCGTCCCCCCCGAGGCACCCCCCCACCGCCTGCCGACTGTCGATAACATGTGGACGCAACACCTAAAGTTTGGGTAATTCTTGATTATATAAGGATGAAGATTCTACTGGGGCAGCCTTATTTGGTGTAATTTGCTTCTGTCTCTCTCTCTCTCTCTCTCTCTCTCTCTCTCTCTCTCTCTCTCTCTCTCTCTCTCTCTCTAACACACACACACAACCTCATGTTTCATCCAGCATCCCTCATCCTCACGCCCCTCCTCAGGTCCTCCTCGGCTTCCCTTCGCGTCCTCACTGCCCTTCCCCCTCCCCTGCCCTCCACCACCGTCTTGTGCCTCTCCCTGTACCCCTTCCCCCCCCCCCTTCCCTCACAGTAGCCCCGTTCAAAGCGTCCACACAGCATCTCCCGCAAGCAATACCCTAGAAATTAGCAACATTTAATGGGCATCTGAAATTACTGCAGGGATGTCGAGCGGTGACATTTCCTCCCCCATCCTATATCGGCCCTAAACAAGTAACTCCTTCATTGTTAGGTTGATTTCCACGTGCAGTCGTATCTACAAGTATTCATTTATGTTCTTAGCGTCTTGAAAAGTTTTTAAAATGGACGGAAATGCTCTAAAAATGTGAAAATGTAGAGCCCTAACGCCAGTCCAAAGTAAGCTCTATTGATCTGCCATTCGATATGCAGAGAGAGTCTATTAGGCGGCAAGGGCGTCACTCTCGTTGCCGCCCTTGCTACGCTGGTCCTTGTGTACCCGATGGAGGTGTCACGTGTCGCAGCCCATGGGTCAAATTCGAACTGTGCGCCAAGTTTACTTTTCCCATCGCAAAGTTACACAGACATCCACACTCCGAGGCGCGGCGAAGTGTTGGGGGCCTTGTCGTGGTGCAGGGGCGACGGTGGTGGGTGACTGGGTGGTGGTGGTTGTCGCTTTTACAGGAACGAGGAGGAACGAGGCTTAGTGAAGGGCGCAGCAGGATGGAAGTGACATGTGAGTTGCTATGGAGAGCTGGAGTGGCGGGGGGGGGATGCAGGGGGGGAGTGGAGTTGCGTAGGGGGGAGGGGAATATTTAGGATTGACAGAAGGATGGGTGGAGGGCAAGGGGGAATTGTGAGGGCTGAGGGGGGTGTAATGAGAAGTGACGTGGGAGACAGAGGTTGAAATTGTGGGCTTAGAGTTGCCTTAGAGGTGGTGGTGGGAGATAGGGAATGAGGGGAAGGAAGGAGGGAATGAGGGGAAGGAAGGAGGGGAGGAGGGGTGGAGGGTATAGGTAAGGGCTAGGGAAGGATGCAGGGAAGGAAGATAGGGAGGGAGGGATGGAGGAAGGAAGAAGGAAGGAAGGAAGGAAGGAAGGAAGGGGGGTATAGGTAAGGGTTTGGGAAGGATGCAGGGAAGGAAGATAGGGAGGGAGGGGAAGGAAGGAGGGTATAGGTTAGGGCTAGGGAAGGATGCAGGGAAGGAAGATTGGGAGGGATGGAGGAAGGAAGAAAGGAAGGAGGGAAGGAGGGTATAGGTAAGGGCTAGGGAAGGATGCAGGGAAGGAAGATAGGGAGGGATGGAGGAAGGAAGGAAGGAAGGAAGGAAGGAAGGAAGGAGGGTATAGGTAAGGGTTTGGGAAGGATGCAGGGAAGGAAGATAGGGAGGGATGGAGGAAGGAAGGAAAGGAAGGAAGGAAGGAAGGAAGGAAGGAAGGAAGGAAGGAAGGAAGGAAGGAAGGAAGGAAGGAAGGAGGGAAGGAAGGAGGGTATAGGTAAGGGCTAGGGAAGGATGCAGGGAAGGAAGATAGGGAGGGATGGAGGAAGGAAAGGTAAATGGATCTCGGTGAAGGTGGAAACTGTCTGCCTACCTGTTGTTGATTATCTTTCACCACCTGTTTGTTTACTTCAATTCTAATACCAATACCTTAGAAAAATAATACGGCTCTTTAATTAAGTGTAGATCTCAGAGTCCTTTTGTAGATAATACTTGCTAAAAATGTTCTATCCCTTCTCTCTCTAATGCTGAAGAAAAGTTTATTATTGATACTTATACGAAGGTTTGTGTGTTCGCCTGTCTCTCTATCCTTCGTTCGAACCAAAACTTGCTAATCCAGGAAATCGCTGCCAATCCAAGATGATCCTCACTGAACTCCGCTAAACCTGGACAAAACTCAAGTCTACTCCGGCCCCGGCGAGGCACGGAGGCAGGGGGCACGTGACAGGGGGGAGTAGTTGAGGAGCAGGGGACAGGGGCAGGTAGCAGGGGGTAGCAGGGGACAAGGGAAGGTAGCAGGGGACAAGGGAAGGTAGCAGGGGAAGGAGGCAGGGGACAGGGGCAGGTAGCAGGGGACAGGGGCAGGTATAGCAGGGGACAGGGGCAGGTAGCAGGGGGTTAGCAGGGGAAGGAGGCAGGGGATAGGGGAAGGTAGCAAGGGACAGGGGAAGGTAGCAGGGGACAGGGGAAGGTAGCAGGGGACAGGGGCAGGTAGCAGGGGACAGGGGAAGGTAGCAGGGGACAGGGGCAGGTAGCAGGGGACAGGGGCAGGTAGCAGGGGACAGGGGAAGGTAGCAGGGGACAGGGGCAGGTAGCAGGGGACAGGGGCAGGTAGCAGGGGGTAGCAGGACAGGGGAAGGAGGCACGGGATAAGAAAGATAACACTGGGAATAGAATAATAAATATGGAATAAGAGACGAGGATAGAAAGACAGGCAGCAAGAGAAAGGGATGAAGGAGGTGGTAATCGGAAAGTATCAAGAAAATATGTTATTGAAAAAAGGTTAGGTTAGGTTAGGTTAGGTTAGGTTAGGTTATTTTCTTACCGTACTTCCATCTTACTACCTATCATTACTACTATTTTACTATTATCATTACTACCTAAATCCTTATCATCATAACTACCATTACTTCTATATCTCCTTAATATTTTTTTCCCCCTACATTCAACGGGGAAGCGGTAAGCGATCCTATTCCTTATGCAACTCCTCGGTGTCATTCAACTCCTTCATATAGGCTCCGCTCTCCCACTGCCACGTCTTTTCAAATAGGATCAAAGTTAAAGTGACGAAGATAACGAATGAGTAATTACATCCATAACGAGCAGCGTCAGTCACCTCACCACCCTCTCCCCTTCTTCTTCTTCTTCTTGTGACCTTTGTTGCTTAGTATCGCTACATAGGTCTTCTTCAACTTATAGATATCATAACTTGTCAACTCTTCCCTTGTCTATTTATTCTTCACCGTAGCCAAACACCATCACCAGTACCTGCTCCGTCCATTGGCAACACAGGTACAACTACGTCCTTCACCTTACAACACTAGAATGGCCGCGGGTGTCAAGGTCGGGCTCATGCAAGGCAGCAACACACACACACACACACACACACACACACACACACACACCACGTGAGAAGCCCGGACGCTGTTATAACGCGACACTCTTATGTGTGAGTGTTCAAGGCCTCCAGATTGCATCATTTTCTTCGAGGGATGGGACTTTTTTTTTTCCTTCCTTTGTGTGTGTGTGTGTGTGTGTGTGTGTGTGTGTGTGTGTGTGTGTGTGTGTGTGTGTGTGTGTGTGTGTATGTATGTGTGTGTGTGTGTGTGTGTGTGTGTGTGTGTGTGTGTGTGTGTGTGTATAGGTAAAGCTGAATATGTGAACACCGTGACACGCATGCAAATCAGCGTATCTCCATGTATTCCCGCCTCGCTCCAACACCTCAGTTACCTTGGAATACAGAAACGACAGCTCTTTTTATATCATACTTTTTTCATCTCCTCCACGTCTGTCATACTTTGCGTTCCCGCGGTCGATGGCTGTGACCTGAGTGCTGTGTTCTGCGGCGACACAGTGGAGGTGGAGGCGCCGTGAGCCCCCAGATGGGACGCTACACTTGAAGTCGCAGCTCCGACGTCACGCTCGTTCCCCCATGAAACGCAGAATCAATACTCTTCAATACAGCTCTCTTGGTGTCCTCTTCTGTTCCCCCTAACTCGCCTCCGTCAGGAAACTCTTGCCCTTGGTACACGATCTCTTTAGTCTCGATATCACTTGTCTCCACTGAAGACTGGGCGCGTGAGTAACTTAAGGTCACTGCGAGGCAAAGGAAGATACTGTGGTACACCCTAAGAAAAAAAGGTGCAGCTTTGCACCTTTAAAGGTGCAAAATGATGTCGCCGGATTTTGCACCTTTAAGGGTGCAAAGTTGCACCCATAAGGGTGCATAGTTGCAACTCTTAAGGTGCAACCCCCCTTAGGGGTGCAAAATCTGTGACATCATTTTGCACCTTTTTTTCTTAGTGTGTATATAGTGTAAGAGTTGAACAGGAAAAT
>JACEEZ010017375.1:232500-287500 GCA_016584305.1 Chionoecetes opilio
TCCGCTGCACACAAGGGTCTTGGGATCCCCGGGGTGAAGGCGTTCCTGGTTCTCGATACAAAACTTGCCTAAATCCTCTCGTTCTACCTGACTTCATTCCGGCCCTCCAGCCTTGTGGCCTCGCAGGGACTGTAAAGTAATGTCAGACGCTCCTTTGTTTGTATCCCTCCGTAAAGCAGGTGGGATGGCCTTGATCTCAGTCCCCAAAACACTTCCCAGCATTCCACGTGTCCTTCACTCACCGACTCTTCTCACCCTGCCTGCATTTCCTCCCCCCGTCCTCTGCTTCCTTGCATGTCTTGTTCCTCCACTCTCTGTACAACTCCCCTCTTTCGCTACCCTGCTGCCCTCTCTCACACTATTTCCCTTTTTCCACCTCGCCGCTCTTCCTCTCACTCTACTATTTCCCTTCCCACCACTTTCCTTTCCATCGGCGGGTAGAGCCTCTCAAGGCTCCTTCACCCTCACGAACTCACCGATTCACACAGAAGAGTCTCCCCAAACGCGACATCATTTCATGCTAATGGCAGACACTCAGGATAAAAGCCGACACAGCCAAACTGTTAGGCTGCACCAGACTCGGTATTACTGCTGGTAATTGGGAGAAAAACTAAGCTAAATAATACACAAAAGTCCTGTTTTCTAGACTCCAAATGGCTTCCTATTTTTCTTTCTTTTACTTCCATGCGTCGGAGTAAGTTGGAAATGGTGTTATTGAGGCCGTCGACTCCAAGCCTCCAGCCAACAGCCTCACCCTGCTATACAGACGGCGCCTCCACCTTACCCTTTTCCCGGCACCTTGAGGTATTAACGCCGCGCCTCCAGGGACCCGCGAGGAGTGGGAACACAGAAAACGAGGAAGGGAGATTAGGGACCCACGGGAGAAGCACAAAAATAAAGACCTCGCCATCCCAAAGGACTCCACACGCGGGAGGAAAAGAGGAAAAGAAACAAGTAACGAATGTACACAATGCACTATGTGAGGAGAACAGAGACAAATTATAATACTGCAAAGGAACACGAAGACGAAGACGCGAGTACTGATGCAAAGCGTGGAAGACTGAACGAGAGAGGCGAAGGGAAGGAGGAACACCATGGCGGGGGGAAGATAGTATACAAAAAGACCATCTGTACCTTCACCCTCCCCCTCCCCCTTCACCCTGGGGCCTCTAATTAATCACGGACTCAGGAATTCATCTTTTGACATCCTATTCGTCCTTCCGAGGCCTCGTGTGTGAATTCAGCCTCCGCCCACAACACCACCTACAACACCACCCACTCCCCTGCTACCTTCCCTTCTTCCTTACAACTTCCCTTCCCTTCCCTACAGCTTCCCTTCCCTTCTTCCCTACAGCTTCCCTTACTTCCCTTCCCTTCTTCCCTACAACTTACCTTCCCTTCTTCCCTACAGCTTCCCTTACTTCCCTTCCCTTCTTCCCTACAACTTCCCTTCCCTACAGCTTCCCTTCCCTTCTTCCCTACAGCTTCCCTTCCCTTCTTCCCTACAGCTTCCCTTACTTCCCTTCCCTTTTTCCCTACAACTTCCCTTCCCTTCCCTACAGCTTCCCTTACTTCCCTTCCCTTCTTCCCTTACTTCCCTTCTTCCTTACAACTTCCCTTACTCCCTTCCCTTCCCTACTCTTCCTTACAACTTCCCTTATATTACTCCCTTACTTCCCTTCCCTTCTTCCTTACAACTTCCCTAACTTCCTTACTCCCCTTCCCTACAACACAGAATAGCGCCTCACTAAACCCAAATCCTGCTTATCCAACACCCACGTTCACTCTCCGTGCTTAACAAACCTTTATGAAATCACTCCTACACGTTGGAATAAGCGAACAACCCCTCCCCTACACACACACACACACACACACACACACAGACACACACACATACACTAAAAATGTGACCCCGGTGCCATACAAGTGGAGTTCCCAGTAGAGTGGGCGGTACTATAGCTCATTGGTGAAGGGTGGAAGCCGCGCCGACGTTAATATAATATAAATATGAATAGGGTTCTGGCGCCCTTTGGGTTTACTGATGACCGGAGGGAAGGGAGGCGATGTAGAGCCGCTTTTCTGCCACTGATTTCATGCCCGATGTTGACTGATGAGGGACGAGAGAGAGAGAGAGAGAGAGAGAGAGAGAGAGAGAGAGAGAGAGAGAGAGAGAGAGAGAGAGAGAGAGAGAGAGAGAGAGAGAGAGAGAGAGAGAGAGAGAGAGAGAGAGAGAGAGAGAGAGAGAGAGAGAGAGAGAGAGAGACCAATATAAGACGTGTATTCCAGTAAAGAAAGAGAGGAAGTAAAGAACAAGAAAGGCTGACGGACAGGATATACTTAAAAAACAATACAAAACGTAAACAAACCCCAAAATTACCACCACCACCACTACCATCACCATCACCAGTAACCTAAACCATCCATCAAACACTACCACAACCACAACCACAACAAGTAACCTCGCTTTCCTTGCACACCCACTCCGCCGCGTCGACCAAGAAAATGAGTCTGAATGAGAGCTTTCCACATTCCCCCTCCACCCCATCGCCTTTGACACTCCTTCACTCCCTCCTTCACCCCTGCAGCCGCCACTTACCCTCCCACCCATTGCTGTTGACACCGGAGTCCTCACAATAACAGACTCTTTTCTCGCCAACAGACTCCTTTCCCGCCTATAGACTGCTTTCCCGCCTATAGACTGCTTTCCCGCCAACAGAGACTCCTTTCCCGCCAACAGACTCCTTTCCCGCCGACAGAGACTCCTTTCCCGCCGACAGAGACTCCTTTCCCGCCGACAGACTTCTTTCCCGCCAACAGAGACTCCTTTCCCGCCAACAGAGACTCCTTTTCCGCCAACAGACTCCTTTCCCGCCAACAGAGACTCCTTTCCCGCCAACAGAGACTCCTTTCCTGCCAACAGAGACTCCTTTCCTGCCAACAGACTCCTTTCCCGCCAACAGACTCCTTTCCCGCCAACAGAGACTCCTTTCCCGCCAACAGAGACTCCTTTCCCGCCAACAGAGACTCCTTTCCTACCAACAGAGACTCCTTTCCTGCCAACAGAGACTCCTTTCCCGCCCCCACCTATATTGATACCCGCCCTGCCACCACACATCAAAATATTTGCCCGGCCGACTGGGAAACACAGCCTTATTTTTTCCCTTTCTCTTTTTTCTTTTACCTCTCACTGCGATCAAAGTATAGGAGGAGGAGGAGGAGGAGGAGGAGGAGGATAGAGGTGGTGTGGTGGAGGAGGAGGAGGGGGGAGAGCAGGAGGAGGAGGAGGTGTGGAGAAGGAGGAGGAATAAAAATGCGTCGTGAGCAAGGTGATAGTTTTCCTCTGCGGTTGATAAGGTCGAAGAGGAGGTAGAGGAGCAACAAATAATCGACCGTCGGAGCACGTGACTGGCTGGTGGTGGAGTGTTTAGGTTTTAGGGATCAAACTCAATTCCCTTCCATCTATTGGCAAAACAAAAGAGGACTTGTTTCTTGAGAATGTTAGCGAGTGAGGAGGCACGTCTTTCCCTCTATCCATCTGTCCGTCTGTATGTCTTTCCCTATTTTCTCTCTCTCTCTCTCTCCCAGTTTGTGTCTTTTATATTCTGGAAAGGTGAGGGAAAAAAGAGGTCTTAGATTAACGTTGTTATTCATTGTGTGTTATGAACCAGTGAGGGGGTGACGACACAACATATTCCTCTCTCTCTCTCTCTCTCTCTCTCTCTCTCTCTCTTCTCTCTCCTCTCTCTCTCTCTCTCTCTCTCTCTCTCTCACTCACTCACTCACTCACTCACTCTCACTCTCTCTCTCTCTATGAACCTCTTAAACAGCTTCTCTCTACCAGCAACACACATGTATGGCGCTGCAGGGAGTCGAACCCTCCTACTTTACATCCTCCTGCGCCGTGAACCCGAGTCTGGCGCCACGACCCGCCTGCCGCACGCCCGCCCGCCCGCCACCCCTGCTTACCGTAGGAGGATGGGTGTCGACTCGTGTCTACTTTGAGGCTTTATTTGGGAAGACGTCCTACCGCTTTCCCACGATCAGAGGAGAGAGAGAGAGAGAGAGAGAGAGAGAGAGAGAGACTTGAGATCGTTCGGGGTCCTGGTGGTGAGGAACAAGCACGTCTCCTGCCCCTTTAACTCTCACTGGCCTCATTGTGCGCCCGTGGGTTCCGCCTCCCTGCGCCCCGGGCACCACTGCGCCCCCTGACGTGCAAGGTCACGCCCCGGGGTTACCAAAGGTCGCCGCTGCACGCCTCTGAAGTCTGGCAAAATAGATCCTAAGATTTTCTCTCTGTTGAAATACGTTTCCTTCACACCCTGGAGCTCTTTTCTAGATCTAGTGACTCTCTCTCTCTCTCTCTCTCTCTCTCTCTCTCTCTCTCTCTCTCTCTCTCTCTCTCTATGTGTGTCTCTCTCTCTCTGTGTCTCTTTGTGTGTCTCTCTCTGTGTGTCTCTTTGTGTCTCACTCACGTCCCTCTTCTCTCTCTCACGTCCCTCTTCTCTCTCTCTCTCTCACTCCTCTCTCTCTCTCTCTCTCTCTCTCTCTCTCTCTCTCTCTCTCTCTCTCTCTCTCTCTCTCTCTCTCTCTCTCTCTCTCGTCCCTGTTCTGAGGCGCCGCGAGGGACACTCCGAGTCAGGATGTTTCTCATTACTTCACTTTTTCCGGCATTACCGCCACCTTCTTTCCGGTCTCCGCCGCGGGGAGGGACCGATGGCGACACCTCCCACCCAGGAATTCTCTTCATGATCACTGCATCAAATGTAATTAGACTTTCTTGCAAGCATACGCACTCAAAAATGTATATAGAAGAATGTCGACGCCTACACACACACACACACACACACACACACACACGGAACACCATCAGCCCCACGCAATAATAGTATAAGTGTCGTGAAATATCGGTTGAAACTGCGTCCTATGTATGTCGATGGCAAAAAGATGGAAGTCGTGTACACATTGGTTGATGGTCGTGAAAAACAATAGAAAGGGGGAGGCGCTGCGATCAAGGTACACACACACACACACCACACACACACACACACACACACACACACACACACACACACACACACACACACACACACACACACCATCAACGAGTTCCAAACTGTCTTTATAAGTGTAATGTACGAGTTGTTGCTAGAATACTACCATCGTGCCCGCTGTCTAACATCCATCACAGCCTCGGCGTGCGTGCATTGCCCCGGCAGCGCGTCCTCTGTGCCCTGCCCTCATCACGCTGCTCTTCCGTTGATGTTCACTCTCGAATAAAAAATCTACTTATTTACCTGCGACTCGGACTGATTATGTTGACTGAGGCTGGACTGGTGAGGGCAGGCCGCGGGGACGCCTCCCTCCCATCACCAACACTTTTCCTCATATCATATAAGTTGTTGTCATCGCAATGCCTTTGACTGTTGCTGCAGTATTTGTATTGCTATTCAGTATACTGCTGATGATATCTTCTCAAATTCTAGCAATTATCCGACGACCGACTAAATAAATAAATAATTTAGAAATCTAGCAGATTCAGGAAACAAGTCTGTGCCCTCCTGACCAACGGAACGATACCTTACAAAGGTGCGTGAGGCGTCCTAATGACATGTCTGTTGCGTAAACAGCCGGACTGAACCTGGCGAGCATGGTAATCAAGCAGACATCCTCGGATACACGACACACGCCTTACCCACGGCCCGGGTGGCGGGGCTGCCCGGGGGATGGGGTCACCAAACAGGTGGTAGGTGTGTGTGTGTTGGGGGGGGGGGGGGGGGGGAGAGACAGGGGACCCAAGGAGTCGGGTCATGCCTGGCTACCTACCACAACACTGCCGCAGGGCATCAAGGCCGCCCAGCAAAACACGTACTGCTCCTGCAGGGACGACAGGCTGCGTACCGTTGTGCTCCTCGCTAGAGTTCGTTCGGTTCATGAGTGTTGATGAGAGCGGTCATAGGTCACACAGCTGCATGGCTGCAGCTGCCAATCATTAGCACGCCGAGCCCACGGCCTCCCGGCCCGGCTGCTGCAGGTCCCGGGACGAGGAGTGAGTGAGGCATCTGGCAAAATGGGTGTCCCGCGGCCACCCAGGTGTAGCGGTAACCAGCCCGGGGCCCGGCCAGACCCTGGACGAGTTCTTCGAGTGGCTGTTCTCTCAACACTAAAGGTCAAAGTATAGGAAGCTTACAGTACACTTTGACTCCATAAAAAATGAAGAAAAAAAGGCAACAAAAGACAAGTATTGGGACGTGTTCCCCTTCAACGACAACTGGTATTTTCTCATCACACCTTTAACACGACTGTCCCCAGACGCGGCCCCATCAGTCCTCCTGGCACCGTGAATACAGACCCAAGACCCTCGAGCGTCGGGCCGCCGAGGGTGCTGAGGGGCCAGGCGGGAATTGCCTGGCTACTCGACCAAGCTAGAATTACGGATTTCCGCTCACACGAACCGTCAACCTCTTGGGTGACGTCGACTCTGCGAGGTCGAAAGTGAGGGAAAAATATAAATAGCAGCGAAATGAACGCGAGGAAAAGTGACGCACCGAGGTACGTAAGTGACCGGCGGGCAAGAAGGAAGGTGAAGCGAGCCCCGTGGCGTTGAGAGAGTGTACTCGCTCTTTAAGTAAGAGTTTATGTTGATCGTGGCGGGAGTGGCCGCCGCGCACCACCCCTGCCAGGCAGCCCCGAGACCACACTTCACCGCAACTCCACCCGAGGACTTCAAGGGCAAGTTTAAATCCCGAAACCAAAAGTGTAGCACCCCTTTCTCCTGGCTCACGCCCCCCGCTGTCGCCTCCCGGGAACTACAAATCATAGCAATTTGGCCGACAGCCTTCCTCCCCTCAGGAACACACGGGGCCGAGGCAGCACAGATACAACTCTTAAGGCTGCACTTTCCTCTCCTTCTCAACTATCAGAGTCCAGAACTACTGTACTACCTGAAGATACTACTACAGTTGAATTTTTATCCCGACGCGAACCTGAGCCGGCGAGGGGGGAGCCGCCCCACCAGCTGTGCCTGTGTGTCGCCTAAAACAACGAATGAAACGTACAGACCATCTCCCCGGTGTGAAGTGTTCATGTAACAAGTATATAAAAAAAGGTGCAACGCCGAGGAGAACAGTCATGGGAACAGCAACAGCAGCCAAGGCGGCCACAGCATTCGTGATACACCACAGAAAGAACCAAGGCAAGTGTGCAACTTCAGTTCCGGCAGCAACGCCGGCAGGAGGAAGTCACACGCCCTCTGAGAATCTTGGCTGACAGTGTACCTGGCCTGCGGTGGCGCCTCAAACACCACCTCCGCCTCAATCTGTGTGCCCGGAGCCCCCTCTTCGGTCCTGCCTCCCCCCAAGCCATTCCACACCTTCCTTTTCCATATTCTTCCATCCTCCTCTAGTCCCCAACTTCTGACTTGTCTCTCTCTCCCCAATCCTCGCCTTCCCTACCTCTCCCTCTCCACGCCTCGCTGCCACTCCTTCCTCTTCGAGTTTTTCTTCTCTTTTCCTCATCTTTACATCGCACCATCTTCCCTCCTTCTCTGAATGGACCTCTCCGTTGTTCTACTTCATTCCGTTTCTTACTGCCGTTAGCCCTCCCACCCTCCCTCACCCCACCGCCTCAGGGACATACGCCTCTGGTCTCACGGATATTGGCACACACGTGTTGGCCAACACCTGCAGTTTCGCTGTGATTGCTCTGAGGGTTGCTCCGGAGGACATTCAGGAAAGTCTTATTCGCAGTGAATAAATAAGGAATACCTACTATTAGTGGTGGCGAGGAGGGTACAGGAAGCCCATGGTCACTCATCGTTCAGACAACATGGAAGGTTACACTGTACAGATGTCTATGTTTTGGTCATGATAGTGAGCAATATGAGTGGCGCGTTAGAGGAAAAACTTGAGTGTGAGAGGATGTGTGGGCGTTTGGTGTGGGAGCGTGTGGGTGTGGGGTCTGGGTGTGGGACTTAGCATTGAGGCCGGGGTCCCACATCCGCCGCTGCTGGGTCCCGCCTGAGGCCCGGGGGTCGCCACGCCTCCAGGCTGTGACGAGAACTCTGCTCCTTGAGGTCTCTTGCGACGACCTGACGGTGACCCTCATTCCCGCCTGTGTTCAGCCTCGAAGGGCTCAACGTGTATGATATGTATGAACTTATGCCGCAGCTCGGCAGCTCGCTGTGTGCCTGAGGTGTGGGTGGTGAGAGAAATCCTTGACCAAAGGATCCCAGGATCCAGGTCACCTCCCCTCCATCCCCGCTCGAGTCAGATGCTTGGTGGATTTTTTCTGATCGGAGCAAGATTCGTTGTGACCTTTCCAACGCGGTGCTGCGATGCCTGGCTGCCTACCACTGGGTCACCTTTGTCTCGCTGGCCTGGCACTTGTCATGCCACGCAGCGACAACACAACCAACATTATACCTTGCACTTTCACCATCCTGAATGCTGGATATCAACATCCCTCGTACAGCACAGTGAGGAAAGCAGCCCGCCTGCACACCACCCATTCTGACAGCCGGGGGAGGGAGCGTCACTGTCCATCAACGCTGTTTACAGAACGTAACAACTAACAACAGTCATGCCCTAAGATAGCAGGTGTTTTTATATCACCTTTCTGCCGAGGAGGATCAAGAAGCTCTCTCAAGAGTGAGCCACGGGAGGAGGAATAAGAGGAGAAGGACGAAAAAGATAGAAGAGACAAGAGGTGGAGGTGGAGGAGGCGCCTGCGTGGTGTGTGAGGAGAGGCCGGGGGCGTGCGGCCCGCGTGTTGGCTCAGCCCTGGAACAAACACCATCACTCTGTTTGTGCCGCCTCTGTGCCTGCACGCCGCGGGGACCACACCAGGGAGGGTCAGTGAGCGGTGAGAGGGTATTGACGTAAGGGGCTGCAGAGAGCGAGGGGGCACGCCGATGTGTATTGTGTGTGTGTGTGTGTGTGTGTGTGTGTGTGTGTGTGTGTGTGTGTGTGTGTGTGTGTGTGTGTGTGTGTGTGTGTGTGTGTGCGTGTGTGTGTGTGTGTGTGTGTGTGTGTGTGTGTGTGCGTGTGTGTGTATGTGTGTGTGTGTGTGCACATGTGTACATAGGAAGTACATAGATCAAAAGAACCCCGAAAGGTGCTGGTGAGGCACGTGTGTGTACGGTACAGGCCAGGCTATGGGTTTGCCGTGCACCGCGTCCTGCCGTACTGTGCATACCGCGTGTGTGTGCTGAGGCGGACACCCGGGTGGAGGGTCCGGCCGTGAGTAAACAGCAGGTGTGTGGGAGCCTGGGAGGGCGTGAATCCGGCGAGTGTTGGCGGCGGGAAGGAAGGACCCAGCAGACCCTACTGTGCCCTCCGCTCTGCCTGCGGCCACGGAACATCCCGACCACCACCACCACACACCTTCCCGACCACCACCACCACCACTGCCACCACCACACACCTTCCCGACCACCACCACCACCACTGCCACCACCACACACCTTCCCGACCACCACCACCACCACTGCCACCACCACACACCTTCCCGACCACCACCACCACCACCACCACCACCACACACCTTCCCAGCCAACGCAACGCCAGTCACCACGTCGCTGCACATCACGTTGAAGTACACACCTACATCTTCCCCTGTCCTTGACGCCTCTTCGGGACACATCTGGCAATACCGACACCAAACGTCAGCGCAAAGGAAGGACCACAAGGAGGTCGTCTGAATACCTACTCCACCACCACCACCACCACCACCACCAACAGAAGCGAGTGTCACCCTTACTGCCACCCCATCTATAACCCCTAACTCCCCTCCCATTATCTACCGCCCCTAGCACCACCCTATACAGCCCCATCCACATCCCTGCCGCCGCTGTCACAGGCTATGCTCCCCTCAGGACGAACGAAAGGGTAAGGAAGGGAACGAGCTCGTCTGGAAGATCCCCACGGAGGTGATGGAAGGAGTATTTGATGTCCCGAAGGCGAACAGTCGGTCTTCTGGTTAATGACTATGGTTAGGGGGCTTGCCTCTACCATCTATCCATCTCCCATTTTTCTCTCTCTCTCTCTCTCTCTCTCTCTCTCTCTCTCTCTCTCTCTCTCTCTCTTACACACCCTCCACAGGTGGCTCGACGAAAAAGAGATTCTCGAAACAAGATAAAAACAGATGCGTAAGGCGGCGACACCTGAGGCCGGCGCGTAAGGGAAACACGCCGACCCTCTTGGCGTGACCCACAGCTGCCCTTAACACTGACAGCCAGGTGCCAGGTGAGGTCATCGCGGCTGTCAGGTATGTGTATTGTTCACACACACACACACACACACACACACACACACACACACACACACACACACACACACACAACACACACACACACACACGTAAAAAACGGTGGGCAACGCATCCCATCTTTTTTCCTTTCCTTGTTTTTGTTTGAGGATGAAGTTAGCTGGGAATGGGACAAGAGGAAGCCATCACGACCACCCCACTACCACCATTAGTATCACCACCATCACCACCAACATCACCACCACCACCACAATTAGTATCACCACCACCACCAACACTAACACCGCCACCACCACCACTACCATCACCACCACTAATATCGCTATTCCCACCACCACGAAGGCAAGTCTACAGCGAGGCAGACACTTGTAAGCTAACGCGCCTATGTCTCTTATGTCTCTCAACATAAACAAGGAAATGTCTCACAGAACACCGTGCTAAGCGTTCCTCAGCGACCATGGGACAAGGACACAAAATACAGACATTCAATCTTGAGTGTATTTGTCTTCGTGCTCAAATACATTTTTTACTGACTCGGGAGAGGAGAATCTTTTCCTCTCGGTGAATTCCTTCCCTTGCGTCCTCCTCTAAAGCTGGTGAGGAAAGGCAGACTTGGAATAACAGCTTAGTGACGGGGCGAGGGCGAAGTGGGTGGGCGGTGACTCGGCGGGCCTGCGCACCCCGGGCACCACGCCATATGGTGACGCGGCGTGGGGGTACAGGGAGGAAGGGTGGTCGAGGCAGGGCGTTGCAGGCCTAGGAGCTTGGAGGAAGTATACCTCCATGCCTAGGAGAGCCGAGGGGCGCAGTGGGTGGCTAAGAGAAACAGACCAACACTGCAGAGTTCGATGTTGTCGCCATGGAGGGGTACCATGGAGTCTTGGGGGCAGAAGATGCAGGTTTTCATTATTTGGGAAAGCAAACGACACAAGTGGAAGGGCAGTGACGTTGTGTCTGACGGAGGGATTGAGATAAACACTCCAAGAGCTGGCAGACTCAAGACAGACATGAAGCAAGAGTAAGTGTAGAGGCAGCCACTGTGAGCCACATCCCTGGCAGCAGGAAGCGACGAGGGGCTCGTCCCTTCCGCAGCAGTGGGCGATAGTCATGCAACTACAGCCAAGAGTGAGCCGCTGGCCATAATTTTCATTATAATTCACAATACATAAACCTCCGAGGCGACCACACACGTGTTTAACGTCACCCTATGCTGCCCTGGAGCCTCGACCGCCCACTGCACCCGGGCCAGTCCTCCACGTGGTGTGTGAGGGGCCTGCGGCGTCAGGGACTGTCCCTCATCACCCCCTACCCAGCAACCACGGTCCACCGCAGCCACAACCACGCAGAGGGGATGAAGGCCTCTCCTCCAGCCCCTGACGGCCGCGGCGGCTGGATACCAGACGACCCAGCGGCGTCACCCGCGGGATTCTGATACAAGGGACCTCAAACAGATGGTGCCACTGCTCGGGCGGTCCTCCCCCCTCAGGCCTTGGACCCCTCTCCACGCCCTCCCACGGCGTCCAGCCCCCTGCACAACCCTTCCCCACCCACCTATCACACACACACACACACACACACAAGACGCACCATCCCTAAACCAGTACCCTCCGAGGAGCATTCCTGTCTCCGTCAGTTTTGTATTCGTGGCGGCGTCACCTTCCTCCCTCCCCTGCAGAGACCATGCCTTTCCAGGTGACTCTTACACACCAAACAGGGAACCTCACGTCATTTCCGGGGACATGGCATGTGCTAAGGTCAAGGTCAGCATGACTTGTGCCCGTGTTGCCTTGCCTCCTGCCTGGCGGCGTCACGTTCCTGCAACCACCACCACCACCACCACCACCACCACCACCACCACCACCACACCACCACCACCACCACCACCAACCACCACCACCACCACCACCACACCACCACCACCACCACCACCACCACCACCACACCACCACCACCATCACCACTACTACCTCCACTACCACCACCACCACACTACCACCACCACCACTACCACCACCACCACTACCATCACCACCACCACCACTACTACCTCCACTACCACCACCACTACCACCACCACCACTACCACCACACCACCACCACCACTACTACCACCACTACTACCTCCACTACCACCACCACCACCACCAACCACACCACCATCACCACCACCACCACTACTACCTCCACTACCACCACCACCACCACCACACCACACCACCACCACCACCACCACCACCACCACCACCACACACCACCACCACCACACCACCACCACCACCACCACCACCCACCACCACCACCACTCCCCACACCACCTTAACCACCAGCCACACCACCACCACCACCACCACCACACCACCACCACCACCACCACCACCCCTGGGCCACACACTTGTCCTATTCTTCGCCGCTACACCCTTTAAAGACCTTTTAAACACCCTTTTTAGAGCTGATAATAAACAACCACCATGAGTTTTACTACTACTACTACTTCTACTATTACTACTACTTCTACTATTACTACTACTTACTACTTCTAAATCTCCACACCACATTTCCTCATGAACTCTCTCTCTGCCACTTAACCAATCCACTTCATTCCACCACAATAACTCGCCGTCATCACCACACACTCACACTCCACCACCACCGCCACCACTCACTCTTCCACCACCGCCTGTTTGCCCTCTCGCTCACCCGGATCGTCTTCGCTAATCCGGGTGATGCCTCGCTTTCCCCGGCTGTCCTCTCGCATTCCCTGCCCGTTTTTCCACTTAGCTTGGCGGCCCGTCTCGCATAAGTGACCAAGGCGCCAGACGCAAGCTTTTATTACATAGGTTCTTGGGTTGGCATGGGAAATAAAAGGGATTATGAGTGAGGTTTAAATTTAGCTTCACGAAAGAAAAGAAAATAAGAAAAAGTTTAAAATATTATGGCAGTCTGGTTTTATTTGAGATACAGAAAGAGATACAAAGAGATACAAAGAGATACAAAGCAAGAATACACTCATGAAAAAAGAATGGAAAAAAAAATACTACAGTTTATTTTAACGGGAAAGATGATTTAAAAAAAAAAAATTCTCGTAACAAGAAAAAAAGATCACGTGAGATTTAATTAAGGCTGAAAATACTAATAATAGACCAAAAAAAAACTTGGTTAAGGTCAAGACAGGTTGCGCCAGTAAAAAAGGACTTTATAAAAATTTAACTTAAAAAAAAGACAAAACAGCAGCTATTAAATTTTATAAAGTAACGAGAGATGACATGAGTAGATGACATGAGTAGATGACATGAGTAGATGACATGAGTAGATGACATGAGTAGATGGAGGACATGAGGCGAGGCATGAGGAGGATAGGAAACCGCAATATCTATAGACTATTAATAGTACGTAATATAGTATGTAATATATATATGTAATAATAGTATGTAATAATTAGAAAGTATGTCTATTAATCTTGGGAAACCAGATGTAAAATGGCGATAATTAAAGAGTAAAGAGGGAAGAGGGAGGAGGCAAGGAGGAGGCAAGGAGGAGGAGGAGGAGGAGGTGAGGACAAGGCACATTAAAGGCGATAGAGGGTTGGCTTAAAGGGGAAGGAAGCTTATCTGAGGGAAGGCAGGCCGCGGAGCACACTTAAAGGGGAAGAAGAAGACACGCCTCCAAGAAGTCGCGAGGGGAAAAGTTGGTGTTTGGGCTTATCGCCTTAAAGAAAAAGAAGCAGTTTGTCTAAAAAGAGATGGATTGCCTCACAGGGAAATAAATATCTTTGTTCTTACTGCCGCTATTAGAAGATATGTAAGTACGCGTGTCTACCTATACCTATGTACCTGTGTGTATGTATGTATGTATGTGTGTGTGTAACAAGGGAAATAAGGGGGAAAATAGCCTCAGAGGGAAATAAATATCTTTGTTCTCACTGTTGCCATTATAAGATATGTAAGTACGCGTGTTTACCTATGCCTATGTACCTGTGTGTATGTATGTATGTATGTATGTATGTGTGTAACAAGGGAAATAAGGGGAATCAGAGGGAAATAAATATCTTTGTTCTCACTGCCGCCATTATAAGATATGTACTAAGTATGTATGTCTACCTACTTACCTACCTACCTGTGTGTGTGTGTGTGTGTGTGTGTGTGTGTGTGTGTGTGTGTATGTGTGTATGTATGTATGTATGTGTATGAAGAGAAACCAAGACCATTGATTTCTGGCAGAGAATTAATACTGAGTTTCTGATTTTCTTTAGGTAGCGTTTAATGTGCTGAAAATTTACTCTTAATAAACTCGTGTGCGTGTGTGTGTGTGTGTGTGTGTGTGTGTGTGTGTGTGTGTGTGTGTGTGTGTGTGTGTGTGTGTGTGTGTGTGTGTGTATATATATGTGTGTGTGTGTGTGTATGTGGGGTTGAAATAGAACCGTAGTGCTATAGTTGTGGTGATGGTGTGGTAGTATTTCATCATCATCATCATCATCACTAATAGAACAGAACATCAAATAACAAGAGATGTGAATGGAGTGATGGAAGAAGGGAGGAGAGTAGAGAAGAGGAAGAGGAGGAGTATATAGAAGGAGAGGATATATAGAGAGAGGGAGGGATATAGAGGGAGGGGGATATAGCACGGGTTATGAGGAAGAGGTGATGCGGGGGGATGATGAGGGGGACGAGGCAGGTCGGTGAGGATAGCTCTTAAGTAAGGGGGGAATGAGGGTAATAATGATAAAATATGACAAATGGGGGTCGTGTCTTGTATAGCATAGGGTGGTGATGGTGGTGGTGCAGGTGTATGCTGGGGTGGTGGGTGGGTGTGGTGGTGGTGGGTGGTGGTGTGTGGTGGGGTGGGGTGGTGGTGGGTGGTGATGCTGTGTGGTGGTGGTGGTGGTGGGTGGTGGTGGTGATGGTGATGGTGGTGGTGGTGGTGGTGTTTGCTGGTGGTGGTGGTGGTGCAGGTGTTTGCTGGTGGTGGTGGTAGTGGTGGTGGTGCAGGTGTATGCTGGTGGTGGTAGTGGTGGTGGTGGTGGTGGTTGGTGGTGGTGGTGGTGGTGCAGGTGTATGCTGGTGTGGTGGTGGTGGTGGTGGTGGTGGTGGGTGGTGATGGTGGTGGTGGTGGTGCAGGTGTATGCTGGTGGTGGTGATGGTGGTGGTGGTGGTGATGGTGGTGGTGGTGTGGTGGTGGTGGTGGGGTGGGGTGGGGTGGTGGTAGTGGTGGTGGTTGTGGGGTGGTGGTGGTGCTAGGGAAGAGAAGGCAGAGAAGGCTAGGTAATTGGAGGGGATAGGAGGAAAAAAGGTAAGGTAGAGAGACAGCTTGGCGTGGGATGGAAAAACTGAAAGGCAGGAAACAGGTGGAAGAGGAGAAAGAGGAAGAGGAAGAGGAGGAAGAAAAATTAGGAGGAGGAGGAGGAAGTAACTCAACTCACTATACCAAATTTCTCTCTCTCTCTCTCTCTCTCTCTCTCTCTCTCTCTCTCTCTCTCTCTCTCTCTCTCTCTCTCTCTCTCTCTCTCTCTTTCACAGACCTCCAAACACATAAAAACGTAATAAAGCCTCCAGTTAGTCAATTTTACTATCGTTCTCTAGTCTGCTGTGTCTGCTGTGTCTGCTGTGTCCGCTCTGCTGTGCTGTGTCGTGCTGTGACTGCTGTGTGTCGTGCTGTGTCTGCTGTGTCTCTGCTGCTACGCCACCGCATTTGTGTGTAAATAACCCACAGACGGAGGAAGGAAAAAGAAGAAGTCGTGTAGGCCTAACAAACCTTGACATGCAGCATACGTATCTATTATGTAACAGCAGTAGGCCTGCTTATCCGACGGGAAACAAGGGAAAATACACATTACTATACATTGCTATTCTGAATCCATGTGTAAAATGAAAAATGAATAAATATCACATAAACACACGTATGGTAAACAACAACTACTTCTACTACTACTACTACTACTACTACTACTACTACTACTATTACTACTACTACTACTACTACTACTACTACTAATAATAACAACAACAAAACAACAACAACAACAACTACTACTACTACTACTACTACTACTACTACCACTACTACTACTACTACTACAACAATAACAACAACAAAACAACAACAACAACAACTACTTCTACTAAACAACAATAACAACAACAAAACAACAACAACAACAACAACAACAACAACTACTACTACAACAACAACAACAACTACTACTACAACAACAACAAAACAACAACAAAACAACAACAACAACAACTAGATGATTTGTGATAAAACTGAAAAAAACAGGAAAAATATAAATCAGAACAGGGAAAAAAAAACTATATATAGCAAGCCTAGATATGTGAGGGGAAAAAATAAGTTAGGGTCACACGAGACTGGATATTTGTAAGCCAAAGAGCCAGCCGGCGCCTGCTTCCCCCTACAGAATAATATATGTCCATTTCTGCCTTATTTAACTCCCCTGCCACTTACTGTACGGGACAGCAGTGGCAGGGGTCGAGGCTAACATGCGCGCTGTGGTGAAGGAGAGGACAGAGAGACAGGGTGTGGCGTTGGTGATGGTGGAGGAGCCTTCTACTTTCCTATCCTTTTCTCTCTAGTTCGTGTAGTGTAGTCAAATCAAACAGCCATGTAAGGACCTAATGGTATGTTGCTGTTTGTGTTTCCTTTGTATTCCTTTGTATTCCTTTGTATTCCATTGTATACTCAGTTTTTTTTAACGAGGCGAAAAATCATGACCCCTTGTTGCTTACTGACTGATATTTAATGCCAGGAGAAGGGAATACTACGCTTCTTCTAAATTTCAGTTGTATTTTATCAGAGTTAACCCTATTATCAGGTAAACATAGGTATAATTTTAAGCATGAGACCTTAAGATAGAATGGAATTATCGTCTCGTTTAAAAAAATAGACTATACAGTGGTGGTGTAGAGGTGATGGAATGGTGTGTTGGTGATGGTGGGGGTGAGGCTACTGTTCTGGTGTTGTGGGGGGAAAGGTTAGTAAAGCAAGGGAGTTGGTGGTGATGGTGTAGAGGTGATGGAATGGTGTTGTGTTGGTGATGGGGGTGGTGAGGCTACTGTTATGGTGTTGTGGGGGGGAAAGGTTAGTAAAGCAAGGGAGTTGGTGGTGATGGTGTAGAGGTGATGGAATGGTGTTGTGTTGGTGATGGTGGTGGTGAGGCTACTGTTATGGTGTTGTGGGGGGGAAAGGTTAGTAAAGCAAGGGAGTTGGTGGTGATGGTGTAGAGGTGATGGAATGGTGTTGTATTGGTGATGGGGGGGGTGAGGCTACTGTTCTGGTGTTGTGGGGGGGGGGGGGGAGGTTAGTAAAGCAAGGAGATAAAGAGGGTGAGGCAACGTAGGGTAATATCTATAGGGGTGGAGAGAAAGGGGGATAGAGGGGGAGGGGATGGAGGGGAAGGGGGAGAAAGGAGGAGGGGGTGGAGGGGAAGGGGGATGGTGGGGAGGAGGGTAAATTGGGTGTATATGCAACTCAAGATCTTAAGTATGTACACATTTCTTTTTTAATGAGAGTAACATTCTCTCTCTCTCTCTCTCTCTCTCTCTCTCTCTCTCTCTCTCTCTCTCTCTCTCTCTCTCTCTCTCTCTTTTTTCGTTTGATTTATGTTATTTATTATGTTCGTCTGCAATTTTATTTAGTTTTACTTGACTATAGTATGCACACTATATCTTAATATTTTATTGCTTCGCTATTTTATTTGCCTTTTAAGATTTTATCCTTTCATTTTATTGCTAGATTTAGTACATTATACCCAATTTTTATTTGTATTTTCACTGACGTCATTAAATGTAATATACATGTAAAGAATAACCATTGTAATAATAGATTAAAATTCTGATTCTGATTCTCTCTCTCTCTCTCTCTCTCTCTCTCTCTCTCTCTCTCTCTCTCTCTCTCTCTCTCTCTCTCTCTCAATGCCTTTGTTGTTTTGGTACACCGCCACAGAGGAAACTGTATCTATGCCTCTTGACCTGTTGCGCCACTAATACGCCACTGCCAACGCCAAACAAAATAATAATAATGGCACTAAACATATTAATTAGCAGAGCATCGGAGCGGTATGTTCCTATTATTATTATCATTACCATTATTATTATCACTATCATGGTCATTAATTTCTTGACGTTACCAGTATTAGTGTGTGTGTGTGTGTGTGTGTGTGTGTGTTGTGTTTGTGTTTGTGTGTGTGTGTGTGTGTGTGTGTGTGTGTGGGTGTGTTGGGTGTGTGGGTGTGTGTGTGTGGGGCCAAGGGCGAGCATGGGGGGGGGGGGGGAGGCGTGAAAGGATAGGCTTATAAGGCTCAAGGCCACTCTTTTGTTCGACTCATGTGGAATCCAAAGTTTCTTCTGCCTATCCAATCACTCCTGAGGGTGTGTGTGTACTGTATGGCTAGATGAAAGAAAGAGGATTCAAAGACATCTTTCTCTCTCTCTCTCTCTCTCTCTCTCTCTCTCTCTCTCTCTCCTCTCTCTCTCTCTCTCTCTCTCTCTCTCTCTCTCTCTCTCTCTCTCTCTCTAATACATACGTGATAGCTGAGACACTATACATACACCGTTGTCGTTACCCATTTCTCCTTTCTCATCACTTACCTGAAAATAAAATAAAGAAAATAGGTTAGCTTAAGGATACACATTAACCCCTTCGCGCCCAGATCTTTCCTTTGCTATAAAAAAAACCGTATATTGTTAGTCATCAAATTTTAAAAAGTAATTTAAAACACAAATTAGTTAGTCGTCAAGGCTACTAAACAGGTCATACCTATAAAATATTGCTTATATTCACTAAAAATCGTCTAATGGTACCCAAATTACAAGGGAAATTACGCTCTGGGTCCTAAGGGGTTAATAGGCTTAATTAATGTTATTTTTTCCTTTCGTATAAACAGCACATCAATAAATCTTCACAACATCCAAAGCGACGCGGACATGAGGAGGGAGGCAAGTGGACAACGAACGGCCAGATGGGTACCTCGATAGCGACAGGTGAGGTGACAGGAGAAAGATGAACACCTGGCTCACGACACAATCAGGAAGGAGGCAAGAAGTAAACAAAGACAGGCGCAGAGACAGTAGAAATAACCTTAAAAACACACACGTGGTCACAATTGTAAAGGTGCAGGACGGCGGGTGGGGCAAGGGTAGGGCTGGGGTAGGGCAAGGGTAGGGCAAGGGTAGGGCAAGGGTGGGGCAAGGGTGGGGCAAGGGTAGGGCTGGAGGGATGGCAGCTCAAAGACAGACGGATGGTCGGAAGTTCACAAGAAAACAGAGGATGGGAGTGATAAGAGACGGACACTCAGGTAGCTACTCAGGACGTCACCTGCCACATTCAGCCCCGGACAAGTGCCTTTAGGGTTGCCTCAGATGACGCCAGATCAAGGCTTGCCTACCTGCTCCACACCCTCCACACCCTTGCCCCACAGCCTCCACCCTTGCCCGCGCCTCACTTTACGGCCGGCTACTTAATTAAAGTAATCGTCCAGACCCTTTTTTTTTTCCGCCTAATTATGTTGAATTCAAAACACCTAATCCACCAAAAATAACTGATTTCCAGGCCTTATTTCCGTAAAAACACGACTTTTGTAAAAAGCGCGCGAAAAAAAAATCTTCCCTCCAACAGGGCTACGACTGTTATTGATGACGTCAGAAGAGTGATGCCCGCAGAGGCTCCAATGTAAACATCTGTCTGACACCTGTCGGGAAATGTTATGATGAACGATTGTACTTCGGTGTCAGACAGTGAATCTGTCGCTTGACAGATCTAGAGTACGATGCTCAATCTGAGACCGAAAGAGATGACGCTGGTCGCGTATATGAGGATTACTGAGGCCAAAACATGGATGGGTAAGTATGGTAAATTGGTAAATTTGTGTGTGGGAATAAATAATGACTAACCTAACCTCTATCCTAACCAATCCAGGTAAAATTTTAGTTTTTTCCTGCAATTGGAATTAGACCGGAGCTTTTTGGTAAGGTTAGGTAAGGTTAGTAATATTATTTTAGAGACCAGAGGGGGGGGGGGGGTTTGAAGGGGGCATCCCTCCCCCACTTTATAATTACGTTGTAGAAGTATCTGAAGGGATATGTGAAGGCCTGTCGGATGAAAAATAAAATAATAATAATAAGGACGGGAAAGTACTCTAGAATTTTACCAGAATTAATATCGGCAACAGTTCCAGGTCACGCAAATAATCAGATCGACAAGTTGAGGATGTTTATAACTACGTGCCTTGTAATGCATTGAACTACAGTAGAATTAAAAAAGGTATTATTCTAGTGTTTGCCCATACTCCCCTTCTCCCACAAAACAAGCTTGGGGACCTGGGGGAATGCGGGATATTGGGCTGGGCTACAAAATATGCGTCGCAAACACATAGTTTTTCAGTTAGGGGTGTTGAAAAAATTCCCTAGAACTAGGGAAAATTCATTGGATTTCTTCTGAGTCAAGAAATGTGTGAAGCTGCCGACCCTCACAGAATGATGACCTAAGTGTCGAGAACCCCCCCAACCCCCCGCTAGGAGGTTAGGTTATATTTGTTTAGGTTAGGGTAGGTTATATTTGGTTAGGTTAGGTTATCGGTGGGTCAAGCCCCATGCTAGGTTAGGTTAGGTTAATTTTGGTTAGGTAAATTTCTCTAGATATAAGGAAATTACCCTAGATCTAGGGAACTTTACCCCCCTCCACAACTCTTAAATTTCGTGTTGCCGATGCATAATTTGTTCTCCACCCGAAAACCCCGCATTCCCACAGGTCCCCAAACTTGTTTGGGGGAAGTGGGAGAGTATGGGCAAACACTAGAATTTTACCCTAAAAAAGCCCACTAATAAGGACGGAAAAGGACTCTAGAATTTTTCCAACCCAAGGAAAGCATAAGCACAAGAGAGTATGATACTGATAATACTCATTGACAGGCTTATTGATTGACTTAATTACTTCCCGCTTCCTGACAGCAGATCGAGGACGTTTAGGAGTGGGTGGTCTAGTTGCTGAGCATGAGGCTGGTGAGACTGAGAGAGAACCATGTCCATCAGGAGTCTGGCAACTTGTCACAGGGCCAGGGGCGGGGATCAAGTTCTTAGCTCTTGTTTTGATCGAAGCAAGAGTGGAGCAGGTGCCCTCCGGGTAGATTGTCGGGACCTGGAACTTATCCTTCAAATCCAATTTAGTTGATATCCTCATAGACACTTTCATCCAGTTGCTGTACCAATCCCGTTGGAAGTGATCACTACGAATCCTTGCAAATGTCAACTTCCCGTTCCATTTGCTCTTGTCCGCCGCACAAACCTCTTCCATACATTTAACGTTGTCGTATCAGTCGGAAAGTTGTGCAAACTTTTCTCGAAAGGCACAGCTGTCTTGCTGCACCCATAAAGGATGCATGCATTTGGCATATCGCAAAAAAAATCTATCAGAAACACCCAAAAATCTTCAAGTACTAAATTTATCTCCTGTGTTTACATCTCTCTGAATCTGCGGGCGGGGAGAGCGCTGCCTTTTGCTACGTCACCGACCCGTGGCGCATCGTCTGCAAACCTTGAGTGTTTTGAGAACTCGGGGAATTTGCAGATTTTTATTGCGGATTATTTAAAAACGGCTGACTGGATGCAAAATGTGACGACGTATTGTTGATATACTCGTTAATGGCTATGATTTGATTGCATTAAATCAGGAATGATGAAATGGTCTGGACGATTACTTTAAGCTTATATATACGACCGCCGCGAAATACTGCGATGTGGACAAGACTTCTGTGTGTGTGTGTGTGTGTGTGTGTGTGTGTGTGTGTGTGTGTGTGTGTGTGTGTGTGTGTGTGTGTGTGTGTGTGTGTGCGCGTGCGCGCGCGTGTGTGTGTGTGTGTGTGTGTGTGTGTGTGTGTGTGTGTGCGCGCGCGCGCGTGCGTGTGTGTGTGTGCGTGTGTGTGTGTGTGTGTGTGTGTGTGTGTGTGTGTGTGTGTGTGTGTGTGTGTGTGTGTGTGTGTGTGTGTGTGTGTGTGTGTGTGTGTGTGAATAGAATAAAATAGAATAGAATAGAATATATTTATTTGTTCAGACTTTATAAAAAGTATGGAGCACAGCTCCTGTGTAATATATGTACACATTCATAACAGAAAAATCATCTAAACAGCTTAATCAAAGCATTTACAAATTGTGCTAAATTTGTTAATATTATTACATTTTTGTTCTGCATCAGCATTGTAAATTTAGAGTGATTTGGGTGTCACCTGTAATACTCTGGTATGTATCTGCTTCTTAACTGAATAATTTCCTCATTTTGACATTGCAACAGAACATGATATTCGTCTCCTAGTTGTCCGTCATTACATTGAGTACAATAACGCTCTTCCCTGCTTATTTGACTATGTCTTCCAGTAATAATTGGCAGATGATTATTTCCTGTGCGGAATTTAGTTAGAGAGATACGATTAGTTTTATTTAGTTTGGCTAAATACTCTTCAATCCCATAAACTTCTTTATACATCATATAACTACTGCAAATGCCTCTGCTTGTTACATTTCTATACCAAGTTGTTATCCATATATCTTTTAATTTCTGTTCCACCGCTTTCCTAAACCATTTTGGGTTGTTAATAGTTTGCGTCATCCACACTACTGGCAAACCACACTCAATACATATATTCTTTATACATTCTAGCCATGGCGATATATAAACACCACTTGTGTGTAGCTGCAATAAACAGTTGTACTTTACATAACTTAATTTTGTTTGTTTTCCCATAATCAATTTAGACCAGTAATGAATCATCCTACACTTAATAGTAATTTCAAGTGGATACACCCTAGTTCTCCATATACAATATCGGTGCTAGTATATCTGTGTACATACAAAATATGTTTCAGAAATTTCATTTGTAATAGTTCTACCTCCCGTATGTGTGTGTGTGTGTGTGTGTGTGAGAGGCTGACTGTCTTTTAGCCCCACTTCTAGGCTCTCACCCAACATCTAGGCTGTCACCCAACACTCGCATGCTCTCACTCCTCCACCCACGATTTCCCGCATCACCACACACGCCCACGCACGCCCATGCACCCACCCTCACCACCGAAACACACAACCTCGCCGCTGTAACTCCCGCAACTGCCGTCATCCCGACCACTCCTCAGTATCATCCTGACAACAACCAGTCATACCACCGGGTCAGGGAAGGGAACGACCCACCCATGACACTTCGCCTAACTCAGTTTATCCCGAATGAGCTGGACTGCGTTGCCCTTTATATCCCAGACGCTGTTGCATTTCCAGGGAGGGGAAGGATGAGGGGCATTGGGTAGAAAAGGACTCCTCTCAGGACCCTCACTCGAACAATACCGAGGCTTCCCGCCAGCCAGGGTAGCAGCGGCAAGGCTTGGTCGGCCAGGCTGCTATAATTAGCGTCCATCAGGAAGTTCTTCGTTATCGCGGAGCTGAGCCGTGACAGCCGCCAGCCCCGAACTTCTTCCTCTGTCCACGGCTCGCCTCCTCTTGCCTGTCTCTCCCTTATCTCCTATACACGCTGCTCCAAGGCCCCAGTAATCGGCCTACCCTCTTTGTCAATTGGTGTTTATCTTGGACGACGTGTTCTAGGTTGGGGGGGGGGGGGCATCGGCGTGGGGGGGCAGGGACGGGACCCGGGGGCAGGTTTAAAGTGTGGGCCAAGCTGGGCGAGGAATGTGAAGAGCTTCCACCTCACGGCCTTCAGAGGGTATGCAGGCAGGAAGGCAGCGCGAGGCATCATGTTCTTAGGGGCGCAGTGTGTACCCCGCATCCTGGGCACTGTCAGGACGCCCTCCCTCACCCGGTTACGGAGCATTCCAACCTTTGCGGCGACGCCCTCGGGCCTCCCTCCTCCCTCACCAGGGTTTCGTGCACAAACCTCGTACAAAATATTCATAAATCTATTTTTTCACCTGGCGCCATGGCCTTAACTGAGATTAATGACGGAACTTTGTGAGCGGGGCGTCGCGGGCTGGGCGGCGTGATGCATGGGAGGCCGTGGGCGTGTCCAACTCCAACCTGCCCGAGACTCCACGCCCACCGCCCGGCCTTATCACTGTCTTCTTAACTCCCTTTGGATTCTTTAGTACTATGCCTCTGAAGGAACCACTTATTCATAATGACATAGATAAGGATGAGCTCATTATCAATTGTTCCTACCGTTCGAATCCCATCACCACACACAACACCACCACTCAAACCATCACCATACACAACACCACCACTCAAACCATCACCATCACCACCACCACCACCACTACAAACCCATTACATTTATAGCATCACTTTTACACAACACCATTTTTTATTTCTCACACTACAACACCACCACCATCACTACCATACATACCTGTACACGCCACATCAAAACACATTAACATGCCTTGCAGTAATGAGCCAGGCGTAGCCAGTCCCCCTTTCAGGCTCAGGGATGTTTAGTTATTGTGTTCAGAAATGTTTGGTTGGTGGCGAGGACGCGAGGGACACAAGGCTTTGATGCGCTTATATGCCGGGGCGGGGCGGGGCGGCCGATGTCAGGGGTCTTTGCTTGGTGGTATTGCCAGACCCCCCCGCCCACCCCGCCTCTCCTGCAAAAGGATTTTTGACCTTCACTTCCGCCACGGGAGCGAAAAAGCTGCTCATGGGAAATGGTATATACACATTTATTCACAAACACACACACACACACACACACACACACAAGTACAAAAATGTGTCTTCCCTGCCATTACAAATACCTCAACCACCACCACCACAACGTTAACTTTATTTTGTATACGTTCGTTGGACTTTACGTTAAACTTTGATGTATTTGTCGCAACAACATACTGTTGTGCCGCATTTAACTTGTCATTCATTCATGTTTCAATGTTTGTTTCTAGCCATCCAGCCAATAATTTTTTAAACAAGTCTTCAGTATCTCGTCCTCCTCATTAATCATCATCATCGTCATCAGCGTGGGAGTGGGAGTGCCGTGGACGGCCTTATAAGGGCGTGACACCTCTACCTCATCACAACAATCACACCCATCACCTCCATCAAAGCCACAAAACAGTGGTCATCAGCCCCGCATGGGCGGCCATGACGCGCGGCACGCGGCTGCCGCACCATAACATTCGGGGCCTCCACCACCTGCACGCCCACCCGACGGGAACCAACGTGGCCTCTGCGGGGTGGTCTCGAGAGTTACTTGACTTACTTCCTTAGAACACGTTCGTGACGGAGAGCATTGAGGGCAACATGAGGGGCAAGTCGCGGCCACAGCCGGGGCTCAAGAGGCGGCGGCGGGGTCAGTTTACAAGGCTGTAGGCCACCGCCAGTCACAGGTTCCGCCGCCTCACGATGCGGCGCAGCTCAATACAGCAACTTCGCCGCTTCGCTCAACGTTGAGCCAGGTCGCCGCTCAAAAAGGCTCCTCCCCCCCCCCCCTGTCACGTTTGTCTCGCGGGCAAAAGAGAGCAGCAAGCCGGGAGGAGGCGGGTGAGGGCTAGGATGTCGTGGGTCGTGCGCTGGTCTGCTCCACATGACCTCATCTTTTCCCCTCGCGGCATTCATCACTCTGACAACTTGGCTCAGAATACCTCTACAACACTTTAGAAATGACTCGACGCAACTTAAGAGTCAAGGGGAAACAGGTGACGAGCGTCGCGTCGGCTTGCATGTGGGAATGGCGAGGACGAGCGGCGCCGCAGTGACAAGTGAGCATCAAGTATGAATCCGCTGGGGGGACAAGAACCTCAGGATGACGGGGGGGTGGGGGGGATACCACATCAAACACCTCTTGAACATGTCATAAAAGTGTCTAATCTTCTCAGCCTCCGGAACAGAGTATTTATAACCCTTTTTGGGCGTAACGCGGCTCCCTCGTCCCCCTTCCCGCGTCCTTGTGTAGACTCTGAACTACCCAGCCCAGGATCGGGAGCATGAGTCGGGAGCCTCGAGGGTGAAGGGTAATAAAGGGCGTCCTGATTACTCCACGCTGGCAAAAAGGCGGGTGTTGTACTGGCCAAGGTCGCTTCTAGAGAGGAAAGACCCTGTACTGGCCTGGCCCACCCTTGCTCCCGCCCCTCCTCGGTCGCATCAGCCCGCCATAAGATCCTGTGAATGTCGAGGCCGCTAAAGGTGCCGCCGCCGGGACCAGGACCGTCGATGCTTCACGCTCGGGAACTGGTTTAGTGCTTCCACTCATTATTTTTCTCTGGCTTAAAAAAGGACGGGACTCTGGCGGCTATCTGTCCAGGGGATCAGGTGCCCGGGGGAGGGTTGGGGGCGGCTAGGCGGGTCCCATTGTGAAGAACCCGACTCGAACGTGTCTTACAGGATCACATGACACAAAACGGACGTAGAATTTACAAATTATAAATGAACAAGAAGAAACATGGTAGAGTAAACAGGAAAATTATAAATCTATAGATAAACAAGTCAAAATAAATTATCATTGCTGAAAAACAATAAAAGTAGAACTAAAAAAAAAAAAAACACAAACAAAGCGACCGCAGTAAAGAGAAAATGCAAAACAAACTGACAACGCATAACAAACACAGAAAGCAAACAAATAGTACACACACAAACACATACACACACACACACACACACACGGCACCACCATCACCAACAGTCACGAACATTATCGCCTTCATGTCAACTCGTTTCGGTTTAGCGGCAAATTTTCTCAAAACAATTTTTTTATTCCTTCCGTCACTCCACCCGCGCCGCAGGAAGGCATTAGCCCCACCAAGGCCTCTACCCACCTGTGTCTCCAGGTGTACAGGCAGCCAGGTATGTCTTGGAAGCCCTAGTCAGCCACGTGTACAACCCTAGGCATAAATAAGGACATAGGAAAACAGGTAAAACAGGTAACTTCATCTGTTCACCTGCTTAAGTGGCTCCTTCTTTCCTGTGCACATTTTCACTACATGACAAAAACACCATGATAGAAAAGTGAGGAGCTGTAAAAGGAGGAGGGGATGTAATATAAGAGAGAGAGAGAGAGAGGAGAGAGAGAGAGAGGAGAGAAGAGAGAGAGAGAGAGAGAGAGAGAGAGAGAGAGAGAGAGAGAGAGAAGAGGAGAGAGAGAGAGGAGTCCTGAGTTCTATTGTCATTATCAAGGTCGCAGGTAACATGTCCTAAGCCTTTCCTATCCCTCTTCTTCCTCTTTTCTTACTGTCCTATAATCCCTCTCTCTCTCTCTCTCTCTCTCTCTCTCTCTCTCTCTCTCTCTCTCTCTCTCTCTCTCTCTCTCTCTCTCTCTCTCTCTCTAGCGCGATACCATTGTTCTAGTTTGCACGTGTGTGTGTGTGTGGTGTGTGTGTGTGTGTGTGTGTGTGTGTGTGTGTGTGTGTGTGTGTGTGTGTGTGTGTGTGTGTGTCCCTTGAAAGACGGCTCTGTTCCCTACACACAATGGGTCACACAATGGGTCACATGGGTTTCGAGCTCGCCTTAACTAACTACCGAAGAGCCAAGGTAACTATTGTACTGCAGGTTTGTATTGATTCCCGAGTCGATGATGCAATATCGGATGATCTGATTTCGGGAGGGAAGGAGGGGAGACCTGGGCTACTTTGTGTGTGTGTGTGTGTGTGTGTGTGTGTGTGTGTGTGTGTGTGTGTGTGTGTGTGAGTGTGTGTGTGTGTAAGCTATCATTACTATCATTATCATTATTATCATTAGTGTTACTCGTTTAATTTCACATCGTATAGTAAACAACCTCATTATCATTACCACTGTCACCAGCCAATAGCACCCCACAGTCCTCATTATCACCATGTAACTAATCACCATCATTCAATACCTGCACAATAATCATTACATTCATAAGCCTTCCAATCGATCAGCGGACACCATTACGTATCACCGCATATTCATCATCTAAAAAGCCTGTCGTTCTAATCATTACACCACCATTACCATATTACCCCACCACCATCACCACCACCACCACTACCACCACTACCACACTCTCACCATCCTACCACCACCACCACCACCTCACCATCCTACCACCTCCACCACCACCACCACCACAACCTCACCATCCTACCACCACCACAACCTCATCATCCTACCACCACCACCACGACCTCACTCTCACCATCCTACCACCACCACCACCACCACACTCTCACCATCCTCCCACCACTACCACCTCACCATCCTACCACCTCCACCACCACCACCACCACAACCTCACCATCCTACCACCACTCCCACCACCACCACAGCCTCACCATCCTCCCACCACCACCACCACAGCCTCACCATCCCGGCCCAGGAGACACACCCGCCACTCACTATAATTCCCCTCACTCGCTAAGCATGGAAAGTCGCCGCCGCTGTCCAGGATACTCGCTGATGTAACGCTGCCGTGAAAAACATAATTACAGTATTGGTAATATTGACGGAGTGTCGCGGGGAAGGGGCTTGCAGGAGGGGAAGGAGGGAGGGGGGAGGGAGGGGGCAAGGGAGGGGAAGGGTTGGGTATAGGGGAAAACAGGCTTGCACGAGGGGAAGGAGGGAGGGGAGGGGGAGATGCCGCGGGAGGGGAAAGAGGGAGGGAGGGTACCGCGGGAGGGGAAGGAGGGAGGGGGGAGATGGTGCGGAAGGGGAGGGGTTGGGTATAGGCTCATGGTAGGGGGTTGATAGGGGGTAGGGGGGCGTGGTTTGGTGCCCCCCTTCCCCCTCCACGTTCAGTATTCCAGTGATTACAATTTTTTTCTAACAATATTTTTCAGTTCATTGTTTTTTGGTGTAATAATAATCATTAAACCTATTTTTTTGTTTTCTATATCAGTATTGTTATTACTGTTATTATAATTATCATTATTATTCATCTTTTATTTGATTGTTATAATAGCAGCAATAATAACACTAATTTCTACTACTACGACTACTACTACTTCTACTTCTACTACTACTACTACTACTACTTCTACTACTACTACTACTACTACTACTACTACTACTACTACTACTTCTACTACTACTACTACTACTACTACTACTACTATTCCAATCAGCACACACCTCCCATGGCATATGTGGCCCTTACAGATGTGCCTTCAGGTGTTAGGGCCAGGTGACTGTTGGTGTTGTTGGTGTTGTTGTTGTTGTTGTTGTTGGTGGTGTTGGTGGTGGTGGTGGTGGTGTTATGTATGTTATGGCCGTCCTGTTCTTAGTGTTATGGAAGTGATACATCTCCATGCGTCTCTTTAAACAGCCGTAATGATATACACGAGAAAGAAATAAGGTAGCAATGAAGACAAGAAACACCGAGGACAGAGTGTCGCCGGAAAAAAAATAGAATAAGACAAAAGGCAATGAATCAGAATGAGAACAGAGGGAGGGGGGGCAACCGAGGGGGCGCAGGAAGTCACTTGTTTCGTGGAGTCTTGAGGCAGGGGGGGGAGGGGGGGGGAGGACAGCGGGGCACCAGGTGGAGGTCATAGGTCATGTCATCCTCACGCCAGACGAGAGGCGACTGTGTGATTTCAGGTCATTTCGAACCCTGTGTTAGGTCAATGTGGCTATAGGAGTGAGTAAGAGACGAGAAAGAAAGAGAGAGAGAGAGAGAGAGAGAGAGAGAGAGAGAGAGAGAAGAGGAGAGAGAGAGAGAGAGAGAGAGAGAGAGAGAGAGAGAGAGAGAGAGAGAGAGAGAGAGAGAAATACAAAGCCAGGATATCATTATGTTTAATAGTATTCAGCAAATTAACTTCTTATAAAACAGTAAAATAAATGTGATGGGTAGGACGGCTTGAAATTCGTGTCTCCCGCAGGTAAGGAACAGGGTGACTTATCCCTGGCACTTGGGAATTAACAAACCGACCTGACCTGACCTGACGCTGACCCTTCCTACCCCCCATGGACACACATATACAGGATGGGGCCCGGTTATATTCCCTTGTAGTAGTAGTAGTAGTAGTAGTAATAGTAGTAGTAGTAGTAGTGGTAGTAGTAGTAGTAGTGGTAGTAGTAGTAGTAGTAGTAGTAGTAGTAGTAGTAGTAGTAGTAGTAGTAGTAGTAGTAGTAGTAGTAGTAGCAGTACTAATAGTAGTAGTAGTAGTAGTAGTGGTAGTAGTAGTGATGGTAGTAGTAGTGATGGTAGTAGTAGTAGTAGTAGTAGTAGTAGTAGTAGTAGTAGTAGTAGTAGTAGTAGTAGTAGTAGTAGTAGTAGTAGTAGTAGTAGTAGTAGTAGCAATAAGAGCACTTTTCCTATTATTTACTACTACTACTACTACTACTACTACTACTACTACTACTACTACTATACTACTACTGCTATTACCATTACTACTAATATTATTACCACTACCACTGCTACTGCTACTATTACAACTACTACCAACACCCTTACTACTAAGACTACTACTACTACTACTACTACTACGACTACTACTACTACTACTACTACTATTACTACTGTACTACTACTACTACTACTACTACTACTACTACTACTACTACTACTATACTACAACAACTAATGCACTACCAACGCACCCCAGTCATTCCTATCATCATTTCACTGTACTACATTCCAGTGTTGTATTTTGCGTTACCTGTCCATCTATCTGTCTACCTGTCTGTCTGTCTGTCTGTGGCTGATGCATGCACGTACGCAACAATGTTCATATACATTTTTACGGTCAACTAGTACAAACTTTTTCCCTCTTATCTTATATTCCTGTTGCAAGTTCTCTCTTGGTGTCGCATTTCCCCCGCGTCACTCACTTTCAGCTTCTTTATGAACCTTGGACAGTTTTGAGTCCTCACGTAGACGACTCATGAAGGGTGAGTAAGATAGATCATGAATACAATAGTTAAATAAGCGAAATACCATGAAGGCCGAATAGTCTCCTCAGCACAAGTGTAGCACAATGCATGGAGCCTCCCGGAGTGTGGGCGTGTGGGTACCTTGGGCGTTGTTTTGCCCCCTTCACGTGTAACAAGACATTCAGGAGGCGAGGGAGGCGGGAAAATTAATGGAATCTCTTGAATTACGCCTTCTGTGAATTGTATTAAAAGTGTACAATAAGGCGGCGAGCGTAATGCCGCAGGAGGGATACTGATTCACCTTGGCCAGTGTCCGCCTTGCAATCAGCAGGGTGGCGCATGAACGCAGCAACACCAGCGGCAACGGAGACTGTTATTAGCACGGCGGGGGCGGCTGAGTCACGTGTTAATGAGACGCGTTGCGGACCCACACACATACATCTTGTTAGTGGCGTCAAGGGCTGTGGCGTGAGTGGCGGGGCCTTAGCTGAGCCTTGTGGAAGTAAGATCCTTTTAAGAAGTGAAACCTTTGCTTAGGGTCCTGTACCATCACTAATCTGCAGGAAGGACATGCAATCAGCGCAAGGCACTCGCTGCCGGCGGGGCGCGGCGGACGCTGCAGCTGGAAGGCCGAGCGTCTGGCCGGCTTGTTATTTTTATGATTTACTGCGGCTCCTCCACACGGGTTTGCATCGTTATGTATGCCTACAGTGCACGTTTATGTACAAGTAAAAAATAACCAGCGAATTACCCAGAAGCTCAACGAGTCACAAGGCCTCGAGCTGGTGGTTCAGTCTCACTATGCAGTCCGCTTGGCCAGGCAGCCCAGACTCCCTGGGGTCTCCTCAAGGACTCTGCCACTCATTGTAACAACCATGGGACGCTTGACGGTGCTGGCTACACTAATGAAGTATTCGATGCTACAGCGGGAGGGTGTTTCCTCCCGAGACAACTTTGTGAGCGGCCTGGAGACTGTGACACCAGGACCACTTACTGCACAACCACGTCGCTCACGTCTTTTCTGAAGGAGCAACAACCTCTGCTGACACATGACTTTCTTTTCATTACAACAACAAAAACACCAATGCTTATTTCTAGTCTTACTGCTTACATGTAACATCTTGAATCCTAAACGAACCGGTGTTTTGTTGTTGTTGCTTTTGTTCTATTCACTTTATTATCCCCTTGACACCCAGAGCGTTATTTCCATTGTCCTTTGGCTACCATTTTAGACAATTTTAAGTGAATATAAGCAATATTTTATAGATATGACTTGTTTATCCTTGTCGACTAACTAATTTGGTATAATCAGTTACTTTTCGTAATGTTATGGCTTGACAACATACGATTTTTTATATAGTAAAGGAAAGATCTGGGTGTGAATGGGTTAATCGGCATTCAGCAACCTGCTTTATCCCTCTATATTGATTTTACAGAAGCGAGTTTCCGTGCGTGAAAATAATGACATAAAAAAAGAAAAATGAAAGGCTATGAGAGTGACGGTTTCCTCATCTCCGCGGCACTTCAAAGGCATCTCTTTTTTTCCTCCTCGGGGCGTGTGGAGTGTCCTGATGAGACCAAGTTTACCACGGGAGGAAAGAAATATCCACACAGAGGCTAAGGGTGGAGGAATGGTAGGGGAGAGAGAGAGAGAGAGAGAGAGAGAGAGAGAGAGAGAGAGAGAGAGAGAGAGAGAGAGAGAGAGAGAGAGAGAGAGAGAGAGAGAGAGAGGAGAAAAAAAAAAGAGCGAGAAGAGAGAGAGAGAGAGAGAGAGAGAGAGAGAGAGAGAGAGAGAGAGAGAGAGAAAGAGAAGAGAGAGAGAGAAGAGAGAGAGAGAGAGAGAGAGAGAGGAGAGAGAGAGGAGAGAGAGAGAGTACAATAAAAGTGATATTTGCGTGTCATCTGCAGTATGAATTTTCCCTTTGTCTTTTTGTTAACTTCCATAATAAAAAAAAAAGTATGAATAGGTCCCCAGAAGCACGTATATAGCTACTGTACATCCCTCTTTCCGACCTTCATATATTGGAGGACGTCTCGCAGGGCGGCATAAGGAGCACCTGTGGCGGGGCAAGAGGACAGAGGGCGACTCCACTACCTCCTGAACTACCCTAGCTATTTTCTGAAGCATTTTTTTCAGCTTTACCAATCTTTCCCGGAAAACTGACAGACCCAAAGATTCTTAACAACCATCTGAGTCTTTAAGACCCTCAACCATTAGTGTCGCCTCAACCCCCCAATTAGCCCCGTCTGGCTGTCCATCGCGAGTCCTGGGAGTGTGTGAGGACGAGGACCCGGCGAGCGGCAAATTCCCTGCCAGTGCACGGTCGAATGGGTGACGCAGTTTTCCGCTGTCTGTGGAATTATGATGCTGGTGGCGTATTGGGCTTCGGGCTTATTTGATTATATTATGCACGATATTTTGATCCCTGCTGCCACTGGAATTATGGCGCGAGAGTGATGTTTGGGGGCTTTGATGACTGTGAAATTACTATGATATTTGGATCTCAGCGCGGATGGAATTATAATCTGGCTGCTGTTTTGAAGGCTGGTGGTGGTGGCGAGGTGGAGTGTGTGGAGGGAGGGCGAGGTAGTGGCGAGGTGGAGTGTGTGGAGGGAGGGCGAGGTGGTGGAGAGGTGGAGTGTGTGGAGGGAGGGCGAGGTGGTGGAGAGGTGGAGTGTGTGGAGGGAGGGCGAGGTGGTGTGTGTGGAGGGAGGGCGAGGTGGTGTGTGTGGAGGGAGGGTGTGGTGGTGGCGAGGTGGAGTGTGTGGAGGGAGGGCGAGGTGGTGGCGAGGTGGAGTGTGCGTGTGGAGGGCGCGGCTTTGTACAGGATACTCCACGACCACGGTGACTGGCTGTATGGATGGTGACACGACAGTAAACACACGAGGACACGACACACGACACACGACACACCAGACTCATCATCCCAAAAACATAAAATATAAAATAACAACCTAACCTAACCCTAACCTAACCTAACCTAAACAGGAGGTAAGCAAAGGTAACAGAATAAACCCATCAACCACGACAACTAACGAAATATAACACGACTCTCCTAATAATGCTAATAGAGGAGGTAAAGAACGACCTATGTGCGTCCTAGATAACCTTCGGAGGGCCTGAAGGACGACTCACGACCCACCAGTCAACCAGGACAGCCGTGGAGGGAAGGAAAGACCCACCCGCTAATCATACCAACCGTCTATATAGGGGAGAAAAAATATGACAAGGATCCGCCACGGCAGCAAGACAGTCATCAGGGGAGAGAAAATACCGTAGAGTTCCTAAGCTTATGGTGCAGATTTTGCCCCTTCAAGACGCAGCACTCTTGATGTTTTCCACGAAGGCGCCACGCAAATCAAAACTGTTACTGCACACACACACACACACACACACACACACACACACACACACACACACACACACACACACACACACACACACACAGCGTTAATCCAAAGCTTCTATCTTCTCCCCGAGGCGCCTTGTCTTCCTAGAACGTCTTTCCCCCTCGGTTTCGCATACTTCGGGTCGAGGGCGAGAGGCGGTCATCTGTACGATTGAGAGGAGGAGGAGGAGGAGGAGGAGGAGGAGGAGGAGGAGGAGGAGGAGGAGGAGAGGAGGAGGAGGAGGAGGAGGAGGAGGAGGGAGGAAGAAGGAAGAAGGGAAAGAGGAGGAGAAGGGAAAGAGGAGGAGAAGGAGGAGGAGGAGGAAGGGGAGAGGAGGAGGAGGAGAAGGGAAGAGGAGGAGGAAGAAAGGAAGAGGAGGAAGAAGGGAAGAGGAGGAGGAGGAAGAAGGGGAAAGGAAGAAGGGAGGAAGAGGACGAGGAAGAGGAGGAGGAGGAGGAGGAAACAAAAATCACAGCCAAGACAACAGCGCCCATCCAACAGCCATTCGATCCACATTCGCTCCTTCAACCATATAAATATTTGGGCCACAAACTTCGTCTCTTATCCAAATTCTCTTTTTCCTTTCAATCATGTTTATTGACCCTTCTTCGATTCCATATACCTAGGGTCATAAACACTTGCCTCCTTTTTCCTTCCATCTGTTACTTTTTCTTCCTTCCATTTATGAGGTGGTGACTTCAAACAACCTTCGAGTCCTATTCCCTTTTTTTTTTCCTCTGAACTTCAAATTCTACGAGTCATAAATGATTTCCCTTTTTATTTCGACTAGCCTTCAGTCTCTTGTTCTTGTTCTCTCCCTTCCTTTCCTCCGTCCTTGCCTGTCTGCCTATCTCCCTCTTTACCCTCCCTCTCTACCCTATCCAAAGCCTAGGTACTGGTTCTGACCTTCCAAACCATTGAGTAGAGATGGTCTAATTGTTGGGGGTGGTGGTGGTGGCGGTGGTGGTGGGAGATTGGGGCTACGGGTGGTGGGGATGAAATAGGGATTGACAGAGAGAGAGAGAGAGAGAGAGAGAGAGAGAGAGAGAGAGAGAGAGAGAGAGAGATATCCCAGTCCCCAGAAAGAGCAGGAGTGCAGAGTCAGGGATGGGAGAAAAGCTTTAGTTCTGATGCCCGACGCCATACCGAGAGACCGAGTATACCGAGAAACATCCCGAGAGGCGACCTTGTTTATCTTGGCCACGTGTCATCCGAAGGGCGCGCCGCAAGCCTTAGATCTAAACCCAAGGGCACGTTCTGAAGCCTTTGAGAGGTAGGGAGGGATGGTGGGTATGGAGACAAACAGAGGATTGGCCTGGGAACTTCTTACTTACACTCTCTCTCTCTCTCTCTCTTCTCTCTCTCTCTCTCTCTCTCTCTCTCTCTCTCTCTCTCTCTCTCTCTCTCTCTCTGGTATCATCACTATCACCCTCGCACCTCTTTCTCTCCCCTCGCCCTTACATAATCTCCCCTTGTCCAATATTCTCCAATAATTCCTTCCTCCCCTCGTCATCATAAATCATTCCTAATATTTCTTACTTCCCGTTATCACCCTTTCTCTCCAACTCCTGTTTTCCCTTTCCCCTCTTCGTTCCGCTTTAATCTAACGATGACTCTCTCTCTCTCTCTCTCTCTCTCTCTCTCTCTCTCTCTCTCTCTCTCTCTCTCTCTCTCTCTCTCTCATTCGTTTAACCTCCACGCGTCATTCCCTCTCCTCTTCATCTTAGTTTTCCCCTTGGTTCTTCTGTTCTCCCTCTTCCCTGTTATTTCCTCTTATCTGTCCCCTTCCTTTATTTACTTCCACTTGTCGCATTATTTCTACTTTGCCTTCCCCCTCTCCTCATTTATTTTCTACCTCTCCCTTCGCTTCCCTCGTTCCATCCTTCCCTACCCCACATTTTATCTTATCCTCTCTCTCTCTCTCTCTCTCTCTCTCTCTCTCTCTCTCTCTCTCTCTCTCTCTCTCTCTCTCTCGACAAGCAGACGTGACTAGGAGGGTGACAAGGGGTCGGTCGGGATTTCGGTAATCATTTGGGTCAACATCGCCAGTTCAATTCCTTCTCTCCCTGCCGCTGACACCAGTGTGGAGTCTCTGCCCGCTTGCTGCTTCTGCTCACCCATACTATGATCGAAGTGTATTGCTCTCTCTCTCTCTCTCTCTCTCTCTCTCTCTCCTTCTCTCTCTCTCTCTCTCTCTCTGTGTGTGTGTGTGTGTGTGTGTCAGAGAGAGAGAGAGAGAGAGAGAGAGAGAGAGAGAGAGAGAGAGAGAGAGAGAGAGAGAGAGAGAGAGAGAGAGAGAGAGAGAGAGTATAAATTGACAATAGCAAAGTTTAACACAAAGATCAACACAATCAGACAATAAACACACACACACACACACACACACACACACATACACACACACACACACACACACACACACATACCAGCTCATGCTACTGGCGTTCCACTCTACTGGTCCTGTTCCTACACCCCCGAATCCCCCCACCTACCCAACCCCTCCATCCCCCCCCCCACCCCCCATCCCAAGTTGTGTCCACGCGACTACCAAGACGTTTACTCGCAACTTTAAATATTTATGCCACCGGGAACTATCAGAAGTATGTGTCAGCCAAGCCCTGCTGACGCCACCCATGCACTGACTCACGCCGCCTCGCTGAACTGACTGACTGACTGCTTGGCTTGCTCAGTGATTCATCGACTGATTATACACTGGGTTTTTTTAAAGAGGCAAAAATCCTGATCCCTTGCTGCTTACTGACTGATATATGATGCCAGGAGAAGGGAATAGTACAGTTATTCTAAATTTGCGTCGTATTTTATCATAGTTATCCATATTATCAGGTAAACGTAGGCATAATTGTAAGCATGAAAGGACTTTTTGCCTCGTTACAAATAATAGTCTATAGTTACATGACTGGCTTGTTGACTGGCTTATCGACAGGTGAGTACGTGACTGACTGGCCAGATGGTAGACGGGGTGACTGGAGAACTGAGTGGGTGAGTGGTTATATATCGCAGTGACTGTCTTATAAGGTTGCCAGGTTGACTGTCATAACTAACTAACTGACAAGAGTGACATTCCACTAAGCAACACACAAGGTCATACTGCAGTGTCATGGTTACAGGGGGTCGCTGTGTCCCGCTAAAGTACAGCACACTCGCCCGTGACTCACATGACCCAAGCAAGACTGCACCAAGAGTCATCATCAGGACCGCATCACCAGCCGAAAATAGGAAAGTAACAAGGAGGTAAACTGGTGAAATATCGGAAATAAAACATTTTTCCTAACGTATAATTTTCTCATTTACTTTTTTTCCCTTGATACTTTAATTCCGGTTCCCACGGCACTCACCCAGCCCTGAGTGCCTAACCACCTGACTGTCTCTCCTGATTGGCTACACGACTGACGAGCTACCTGAGGACGAACTCATTGACTGACTGAGTGTCTAATTGTCTGAGTGGCTGGATGAATGACTGAACAGATGGCCGGCTATGAGATGCCTTGACAAGTTGCCTGGTTTATTAATGCCTGGAATGTCGGTTTCTCTAATAGGCAAGACGATTGGCTTGTTGGCTTAAAGGTCAATAACTTGAGAGAATCTGTGACTGTCAGGACGACTAACAAATGACTGAGTGAATGACGGATGACTCTCCAGCTGTGGCAACCGGCGGATCAAAACAACCCTGCCGGCATTTCCCAAAACTCGCTGATCTATCAAAACAGAGGCAGCTAATAACTCAAAATCAAATCAGCTGATCGCCCAAGACAAAGGGCGAGCCGATCAGTGACATTCCTGCCCCCGCCCCGCCATAACCCCCCCCCCCCCCCAGCGCCCGGCCACCACATGCTCCGGCGTTTAATTATCTTACCTTTAATGAGTATTTACTCACGTAAATTATCGTTTATCGGACTGGTTCCAGGAGTCATTACAGCAGTAAACCATCACCATTATCACTGGATCGACGGGTTTACCTGATAATTACTTACCTTGATCGTGATTAAACTACACCCGAGGTCTCTCAGCGACACACATGAACCTGGCTATTAAAGGGAGGGAATTCTCCGCTGAGAGTATTACATTTATGGAGGAACATTTTAGTGCTTCGGATATAACTTGAGAGGGGCGAGAGGCGGGAGGAGCCAGGCAGCCGCGTACTGCAGGTTTGCGACAGGAATAAAACATGTGTCACCCCTAAAGGTGCGCCGCCGTGATCAGCTCGGCTCGGCGGGATTTGGAATTCTTCAGATTTTCACGACCCAAACACAAAATGTGGACGAAACGATTCCTGAAAATGGAGGGAAAAATCTGGCAGGAAGGCATGATGGGAGGGGCGGAAGGGTGATATGAAGGGCAGGGCGGCAGGGAGCAGGCAGGGGGGCCGTGGCAGGGGGGAATTGTCCGAGGGAATCTCCTACCTCCCTTTATTGTATGTCAGGAAATGTCATCCACAGTCCTCTTTTATGCCGTTCACAAAGATTAAGCTGCCCCCATATTTCCCCTCCCCCCATACCTGCCCCATCACCCTTCCCCTCCCTCCATTGCGCGGTTCCCTCTCCCCTCCCTTTCCCCTTCCCCATAACCCCTCACAAAACCACGGTAATACGCTCGTAAATGGTAAATACTCTTTCCCTTAACTACATGCTGCCAATTTTTTCCCTCTCCCTCTATCTTGCTGTTTCTGTATCACCCTCCCCAGAGACTCACCCTCTGTGCCTCCCCCCCCTTAGAAATAACCCTTCCCCTCGGGCCCAACACGGTCGCTGCTCCTGTAAAAACTGATCCTGGCAGAGTCTGGCCTCCCTGCCGACACCCGCGAGACCCGAACACTCCGTCAGGCTCCGCTTCACAAAAGGCGTAGCCCCCAAGATACAGCTAGTCGCTACACCCCACTCTCCCCACCCCAAAAACTCCCTCCAAAAACTGAAATAATCAACAATTTACAGGAAAAATCATGGCCACCACCTGCCTCCCTCACACAAGTCGTTGATATTTACTCCACTCGTATATATTCTTATTTTTCTGTGAATTTACTTAGAGCCGCCCGTGTGGCTGTATATTTTGCAAGGGAGCCCCGCAGTTGTTGAATTTAAAAATGGCTGACAAAAAGAGAAAGTCCTGTATCAAAGGCAGGCAGGGTGCGCGGCGGCCCGGCAGGTGTACGTGCGGGCGACGGCTGAGGGACGCCGCCCGCCGGGGAGACTTTTGATGTGCGGAACTCTTTGCGCCGCGCCGGGTTTTAGTTTCCAGTTTTGTCAGTCGTACCGTTATGACTCCTGAAGGCCGGCGGAGGAAACCTGCACTGGCTGCCGGTAGGGAGGGTACACACGGCAGGCAAAAGGGGGTCGGGATAGGCGCCTTTCGTACATACATCTCCTGTAGTCTCGCATTACCCTGAGGGCGGCTCGCGGACCGTTGGGTGTGGCCCTGTGGGACGAATCGAGTCACAAAAGCGTCCCTCCCGTCCGCCGCCGCTGCCTGCCCGGCCCATAAAGACGTCCCGGCAGCAAAAACTTCGGCCGTGCAAAAAATTCAAATTTGCCTCAAGAGAAGGCCTTTGCGCCGAATGATGGATATTCTGGCGTGAATGCCTTCCTTCCTTTCAGTCAATTATTCTTTCCTTTTTTGCCGACGCGGGTATCGTGCATCATTACTATCGCGGCGGACCAGGAGGGCGCCCCTTCCCTTCCCCCTCGGACACACCTGTGCCTTTGTGCGTCATCAACGGCCCTCACACTTGCCCCACACCTGTAGCGGCCCACGACCATTCCCGAGGAGGACGAGGCGGGCGGGGCGCAGGACGGCCGCCAGGAGCGGGAGAGAGCGCAGGACGGGGCTGCCACGAGCGGGAGGGGGCGCAGGACGGGGCTGCCACAAGCGGGAGGGGGCGCAGGACGGGGCTGCCACGAACGAGAGGGGACGCAGGACGGGGCTGCCACGAGCGGGAGGGGGCGCAGGACGGGGCTGCCACGAACGAGAGGGGACGCAGGACGGGGCTGCCACGAGCGGGAGGGGGCGCAGGACGGGGCTGCCACGAGCGGGAGGGGGCGCAGGACGGGGCTGCCACGAGCGGGAGGGGGCGCAGGACGGGGCTGCCACGAGCGGGAGGGGGCGCAGGACGGGGCTGCCACGAGCGGGAGGGGGCGCATGGACGGGGCTGCCACGAGCGGGAGGGGGCGCAGGACGGGGCTGCCACGAGCGGGAGGGGGCGCAGGACGGGGCTGCCACAAGCGGGAGGGGGCGCATGGACGGGGCTGCCACGAGCGGGAGGGGGCGCAGGACGGGGCTGCCACGAGCGGGAGGGGGCGCAGGAGCACCATAGCGGGCAACCAATCGATGGCGCGCCGGCTGCGGGTCCATTGTGCATACTTAATGAAATTTCACTTGTATAGATCAGCAACGGGAGGAAGGAGGAGGAGGACGAGGAGGAGGAGGAGAAGGAGGAGGAGAAGGAGGAAGGAGGCAGGGGGGCGCACGCGTCACCCTGGGGCGGGGGCGGGTCCTGCCAAGTCTCTGCGGAGGGGAGGACTGACGCTTTGAAGGGAGAGGGATATCTCCACGGCAGGGGGACCGAAATCTCCACGGAAGGGGAGGAGCCTCTCTATGGAATGGAAGGGACAGCTACTGAAGGGGAGGCTGGCTGCCGGTGGGGTGCTGGCGGGAGACGGCCCAAGGGTAGGGTTTACGTCAGCGAGGGTCGGGCGGTCGTCACGTCTCCCTGACAACCATGGAAATAAGTTGGCTTTAGTGCATGTGGTCACTATTGGACGCGCGACTCATTAATAACTCATACATCAAATATACGTGCCGGCGGCGGCATTCAGCTGAGGCTTGATGCTTGGCGCCGGCCCGTCCGCTGGTGTCATGGGGGTCACAAGGGTGGAGGCCGCGTCACCCCACCCGCGGCACGGTATATATGAGAACACATTACCGTATCGGCCATTAACCTCACAACGGCTCCCCTGATCATTGCCTACCCCAATAAAGCCCCACCCTGCTCAGCCCCTCCCCGACGCACCCCTCCTCCTTGCCTTATCGTGGGAGGATCACCGCCGAGCACTGCCTCGCAACACACACACGGCGGCCTCACACTCCCTCCTCACCAGGGCTTCATCGGAAACCTTTAAATCTGAATCCGGCTGAAATATTCACCAGTGAGAAATTGCCGCCAGACATCCACCTGACGCGCCTCGGGAGGGAAACAACGGGCTCCATTCGGGCGTCTACACAAGCGTTGGATTGAGTGCAACACGCTGACGAGCCTCGCCGGGTTGAGGCAAACTTGATACCTTTGAGAACAGAGTCACACACAAAGGCGGGTGTTAGCGGGGCCGCCATGCCAGCCACGGCCTCCTGCTGCGACGCTGCTCCTGGTGCCCTCAGAAATATTTGTATACAGTCGAGACAAGACAGAGCACCACTGAGTCACACTGAGATGGCTTGTATCACATCAACAGTCAGCAAATTTACAATCCCCACGATTCCCCGAGGACCATAAAACACCACCACTAACAACCCCTATCACCCACCACCACCACCACCACCACCACCACATTACAAGCCTCCTGAAGTCCCTAAAGGTGACTCAGAAGCCCCCTGGTTAGAGCACACTCCTACATATAACCCCCTATAGCTAAGTCCCCACCCCCTCATTTTACCCACAAGCCCTCTCCTCTACTCACCACCCCCCTCTCTCTTCACCCATCGCCCCCTCCCCTTCCCCACATCCAGGGAATGAAGTGATATCCTTGTACGTGTATAAATCAATCTATACCTTGTACTCAACATTTCTTATCGCCTCTTTTCTTTATATCTTATTATTTATCTCGTGTCTCTTTCATCACGTCCCTTCTTCCTTCCTTTCATTACTGTTCTCCTTCCAGAATTTATCCATTCCTTCAACTCACTCCCTGGCTTCCATTACTCTTTCCTTGTCCCCTTTCTCTCATGCATTCATTCTCCTTTGTGATTTCCTTCCTTCCTTCTTTCCTTCACCCCTTTACTACCTACTGTATCTCCATTCCTCCTTCCTTCATTCCTACAATCTCTCTCTCTCTCTCTCTCTCTCTCTCTCTCTCTCTCTTCTCTCTCTCTCTCTCTCTCTCTCTCTCTCTCTCTCTCTCTCTCTCTCTCTCTCTCTCTCTCATATACACACACACACACACACACAGTTCCCGTTCTTCCTTCTCGTGTGGCAGGAGCACAAAGCACCCTCGAGCACAGCACAACATTCAAGCCGCCTACCTCGATCTCGCTCTGCCACGCCAATGCCTCGTTACAAAGTTGTTAACACCCATTTTTACGGTGCAATTCGAGAGAGAGAGAGAGAGAGAGAGAGAGGGGAATGTTGAGGGGGATAGAGAGGAAAGAGAGTCAGAGATAGTGACTTGGGGGGGGGGGGGAGGAGAGAGAGAGAGAGAGAGAGAGAGAGAGAGAGAGAGAGAGAGAGAGAGAGAGACGAGAGAGAGAGAGAGAGAGAGAGAGAGAGAGGAGAGAGACGAGAGAGGAGAGAGAGAGAGAGAGAGAGAGAGGAGAGAGAGAGAGAGAGAGAAGGGGGGGGAGAAGGACGACGCAGCTGGTCTATCCATGTTCGTACGTGACAAACAAAATAACTCCGAGGTGGATTAGGGCTGACTTTGATCTCCATTGAGGATTCCAGCGAGAGAGAGAGAGAGAGAGAGAGAGAGAGAGAGAGAGAGAGAGAGAGAGAGAGAGAGAGAGAGAGAGAGAGAGAGAGAGAGAGAGAGAGAGAGAGTGGGGGAAGAGGGCGAAACAGGACGCAAAGAAAAGGCCAAGAACAGCAAGCACTGAACAAGAAAAAGGAAGAGGAGGCGAGGAGGTGGAAAGGGAGGAGGAAGAAGAGGAAGAGGAGGATATACATAAAGTTAGCTGAGGGCCAACACACACACACACACACACACACAGGATCCATGGCAAGGGGTTCGGTCAGGAGTAAAAAGTCTCACATTCCACACGAGGCCTCATGGTGGAGTGTCTGTGTGTCTGTGTGTCTGTGCCTTTATCGCCACACCACCTCGCCACCGCCCTCGCCACCCTCTCATCACCCTGCACGTCCCGCCGTCACCCTTGCGTCTCAGCCTGATTCTCACCACAAACGTCCCGAAGAGCAGCAGTGTTACAAGCCCATTATGACCCCTCTGCTGGCGCCTGGTGAACGCACTCCCCGTGGCAACACTGCTCCGGCCTCCCCCTGCTTATAATTGCAAACGCAGAGGATAAATGCCAAGACCGGCCATTCCCCCTTACTATATGTCTCTATGGCCCTCGATAAACTTCCTGGATTTATGCAAATTATTTACATAAATGTGTGGAAAAAGGTTGCCAGCTCGCTCTGTGGCTGTGAGTCACCTGATGGGCGGGAGGAGGCGCCCCCGAACGAACTCTGCTCTTCCTCCCGTCTTATGGTGTCTGGTTTTGCCCCTGATGGAAAAAAAACACACAAAATATACGAACCGAGATTACTGGAGTATTTTTACCTCGGAATTCTTGTGTGCTTTCTTAACTCTACTTTCGTGTTCGTCTTGGGAGAACATCACACTCAGAACATCACACTCAGAACATCACACTCAGAACATCACACTCAGAACATCACACTCAGAACATCACACTCAGAACATCACACTCACAGATCCTGCTCGTCCTCCTGTTTCCCCGAGGCAGTGGAGGAGGCAGGTTGTCGCCCCCACTTCAGAGCCCCTGGACGCCCTCCCTACAGCTCGCAACACTCACCTGTCGAAGGAAATGAAACAAGAGTTAGTTACGTAGTACAGAATAACAGATGATGTCAACGTGAAAGTGACGCGGACATGAAACTGACGCGTCATAACACTGCCTGTTTGTACTGTATAGACGAGTTGGATCAATCACACGCAGCACCCCTACTATCTGTCTGCTATATAAATATGCCCTCCATCCATCTGATTAATCCGACCCATTTTTTTATCGACATGCTCACCTGCCTCTCATTTATTTGCATATTACCCGACTTTTATCATTTTTTTTCCTAACAGGTTTTCGATGCCATGGCGGGTGTTGCGCCCCTTAACCCCTTGAGACCCAGAACGTAATTTCCATTGTAATTTGGGTACCATTAGATGATTTTAGTGAATATGAGCAATATTTTATAGCTATGACCTGTTTAGTATCCTAGTCGACTAGTTAATTTGGTATATTCAGTTACTATTCGTATTTTCATGGCTAACAACATACAATTTTTTATAGCAAAGGGGCGTGAAGAGTTAATTCTTCCCTTTAAAGCGTGGAGGTCTACACAAGGCACGTCCTCTCGTCCGGACACCTCAATGCAAACGTAATGTTCCTCCCCTGTGCCGCCTCGCCTCCGTGCTGCACAGGTAAGCGGACGAACCTCCCTGTAAAAACTAAAACCACGCTCGGTGCTGCTGATGCGCTTTGTTGATATTTTTAGTGCGGGGAGAACAAAAAAAGGAAATTGCAAAAATGGTTCAGATACCCGGGTGAAAAAAGGAAAATTGTTACTTCCCCCTTGCCTGTCGCGCTGAAATACAGGTGTGACGCCGGCCAGTAGTATCAGGTCAGGCGGCTCAACTCAGGCACGACACACAATATTTTTATCATTTTTTTCCCCCATCCGAGAATAACAGCTCACTGAAGCCCTTGACTGGCCTATAACACAGCCGCCTCCACACACTATACTCTTTAGCAGCAAGAAAGACACACCCGCACACCTCCTTCCTCGCCTCTTCTAGAACACTCAGTTAGGTTAGGCTATGGTTAGGTAAGGTTAGGTTAGGTAAGGTTAGGAAGTATACGAAGCTGTTTCCTTCTCCTTCCCTGTATGAACCCTTCTAGAACACTCAGTTAGGTTAGGCTATGGTTAGGTAAGGTTAGGTTAGGTTAGGTTAGGTTAGGTTAGGCTAGGCTAGGCTAGGCTAGGCTAGGTAAGGTTAGGTTAGGGAAGGTTAGGGAAGGTTAGGTCAGGTTAGGTTAGGGAAGGTTAGGTTAAGCTAAGTTAGTATTCGAAGCTGTCTCCTTCTTTACAGTTAGGTTAGGTTAGGCTAGGTTAGCTTAAGTTAGGTTAAGGTAAGTTAAGGTACGGGTAGGTTAAGGTAAGTTAAGGTACTTAAGTTAGGTACGAAGCTGTCTCCTTTTTTACAGTTAGGTTAGGCTAGGTTAGGTTAGGTTAAGCTAAGTAAGTATACGAAACTGTCTCCTTTACACAGTTCCTACTTCAAGATAAGACCAGTCTCTATTTCTTAAGGCAAGCAGACTGGACGCGGCAAGTATTGGATGGCTATATATTACTGAACTTCTTTATTCATCGCTAATGCCTGTATTCCATGTCACTCGCCCATCATCTACCGGCGCAAGGATCTAATACCCTGCTGCTGCCTCCCTCCTTCCCTGCCTCCTCACTCACTGCCTTTGCCTCCCTATGGATTAATCATTACCTACTAGACTTTTGTTCTAAGTTCTATTCAATCTATTCACTAAAAATATATATAAAAAGGATTAATCATACTTGCGAAGAAGAGATATTTTTATTCGTCATATTATATATTTTTTTATTCTTCTTTAGCAATGTTTTTATTTCTACTCTTAATTCTCTTCATTCTTTTCCTCGCTACTCTTCTCACTTCCTTGTCTCCTGAACTTTATTTCCTCTCACCTTTCCTTACCTATTACCTATTACCTATTTCCTTACCTTTCCTCCTATCCTTACTCTCTCCCTCCTATCCTTCCTTCTATCCTTACTCCCTCCCTCCTATTCTTCTCTCTCTTCTTCCCTTTCACAAATCTTTTTATACCTTTCCTGCTTCCTTCATGTCCTTCCTTTCATTTTTCCTTCAGCAGTATCTTTCCTCCTCGTCTCGTCTGCATCGCCTCACTGTTTATTCCTGTCACGTTCAAGTCTTGGTTTATATAAGTTTGTTTAGATGAGACGTGAATCCAAACATGGTAGTAGGAGCGACACTTGTCTTATACAGTTCCTTATTACATAGATATCGGCCATTTATTTTATTTTCCACGGTAAGTAATGTTGTGATATATATAAACTGAACCCAACGACAACAAGACTATAACTTCTTGTAGAGGTTATGTTAATTAAACCAATACGCTCTCTCTCTCTCTCTCTCTCTCTCTCTCTCTCTCTCTCTCTCTCTCTCTCTCTCTCTCTCTTCTCTCCTCCTCTCTCTCTCTCTCTCTCTCTCTTACCCATCCCTCACCCTCACCTGTCATGGTACCCTCCTCTCCCCATCCCTATTCTTCCCTTCCCTCCCCTTCACCTACCCTCCCTTCCCTCCCCTTCACCTACCCTCCCTCCCAACCTGCTTACCCCATCCTCCCTCCCCTTCCTTCCAGACCCTCCCTCCCACCCACGCACCACGCACTCGTTTGGACAGAACATGTAAATAACTGGTTAGACGAAGGCCTCTAGAACACTGACTGATGACCCGGGTGAGTCTGACCTCTCTATTATACGTGTGTGTGTGTGTGTGTGTGTGTGTGTGTGGTGCGTGTGTGTGTGTGTGTGTGTGTGTGTGTGTGTGTGTGTGTGTGTGTGTGTGTGTGTGTGTGTGTGTGTGTGTGTGTGTGTGTGTGTGTGTGATGGGAACAAAAGGATGACCCGACACCACTACATATTATGGCCTCGAGGTTCACCACACGTAAACAACTCGTACCACACACACACACACACACAGTCTACCACCAGTCAGCATTAGTATTCCAGGCGTCTGAGGAAGCCCCCCGTAATGCTATACCAACACAGGAAAAAACAAACCTCATCAACACTTTTTTCCCGCCACCCATGTCAACGTTCACGAGAGCAGCACAATTTCCAAGCAAAGTGGGAGCTGCGTCCATCACTGTTTGTCCCCCAGCGGCCTGCCCTAAGCGACCTGCCCTAAGCGACCCTCCCCTGACCCCCCTACCCCCCATTACCCCCCTGAGCCCCTTCCCCCATTCACTATTTGAATTTAAACCTCCTTCCCTGCAATGGTTATATTCTATTTTCTTTGCCTCTGGGCTGATTTGCTTTTTATTTGCCACCGTCATCCCATCCTTTCATCTGCTCCTCCCTCCCTCCCTCAGGCACGCCAGTAACGGCCTCATATGATAAAAACTACCGATGAAAAAGCTTGCGGCCCTTCAGACTCTCCTGGTGCCGGGGACAAAACACCTTGCTAAGCCATCACGTGTACCGCCCTTCCGCCCCTTCTCCTCCTTCCACTACCTCCTCGTGGCGTCCCCAGAGGCTTGGTAATGCTGGGCGGGGTTCGGAAGCATCTATAAGTCATCCTTGAGTCTCATTTTCTTCACAGACGCTGCGTTACAATATCGATAATGTAACGTAACATAATAGAGATGTGAGGAAGGCGTGGCGCGGCGAGCTCTGGCCACGTCACCGGGAAAGCTACGTAATGATGAAGCTGGTGATTGTGGCGGGAATATTGGTGGTGTGGAGGAGCAGGAGCCTGTGTGGTGGCGTCTCTGTGGGAAAGAGGGGCGGGGTCGGCTTCCCAGGGGTGATTCCTCCGAGACAGAGAATATAGTGTGCGTCTCTTCCTCCACTTTCCGTCGCCACATCGTCCTCACTGGCCCGTCACTGCGTTGTGCTGCAAGTGTGATGGTGATGCTCTCCGTCACACCCAACACCATAGCCTCATCACCACCCTCTCACACTCCACCCTACCACACTCCAGCACCCCGCGCCGCCATCCCCCAGCCCTCCACCTCATCACCCAGCCCGGCAACCCTTCACCGCCTTAACGCCACCCCACAGCACCGCCTTAACGCCACCCCATAGCACCGCCTTAACGCCACCCCACAGCACCGCCTTAACGCCACCCCACAGCACTGCCTTAACGCCACCCCACAGCACCGCCTTAACGCCACCCCACAGCACCGCCTTAACGCCACCCCACAGCACCGCCTTAACGCCACCCCACAGCACCGCCTTAACGCCACCCCACAGCACCGCCTTAACGCCACCCCGCAGCACCGCCTCTCCGCCTCCCTCGTCACTTCCTCCCTCAGGAGAACGTGCATGAAGCCTTTTCTTGTCGCGACGCAAAACTCAGTCGTGTCCTAAAGCTCCCCCGTCAACCATCCTGAGTAACAAGGGAGGGAAGCCTGGCCGGCCAGTCAACAAGGGACCCCCTCCCCTCCACCTGCCATGAAAAACTCAGCGCGCCATGAAAAAATCAGATATGGGGGTCGGAGGGCCGCCCGGAGCTCCCATCCCGCCTGCCCTGCCCGCCTAAAGGTAAACCCAGGAATTATTTACCCGCTGAAAGAGCTGAATTATTACTGGCGCCGCTTGTGGGCGACAGCAGCCCTGACTGCGGAGATATAAAATAAATCCGGTTACGACAAAAAGCTGGCCCGCCTGTGATTGGAGTGTATGCCGGTGATGCAGTTCCAACACCAGTTTTCCCCCCTTTATGGCCCTTCTGGTCGCCTCTATTGGTAATTAATTTTAAGCAATATCAAGGCATTTTATTGGAAACGATCCAACCTACGATTTTATTCTTTTCCAAACGTCAACAGGAAATGGCCGCGTTCCCATACCTGTAACGGGGGTGACAGCGGCCCTCTATGCGTCCCTGCCACCACCAGGCAATCACCACGGGCCTCGCCTGTGAGATGAATTGCTCAACTAATTTGCAAGTAACAGTTCAAACCATTTAGCGGCGGCGGTGGAGGCTGCGGGACGGTGGAGGCTGGCCCGTCATGGCGTCGCGGGCAGCCCATCCCACCACACACAACCTGACAGCCTGGAATCATCCCGTCGTCCCAAAAACTACTTTAATCATATCGAAGACTCTACATTACAAACGGGCCCGAGGCTTTCAGGGGCCGGCGTCCTCCGTGCGGCGGGGCTTCCCATGGGGTCTGGTAACGCTGGTCCCTCCCTATACGAGTTCTTGCAGACTTAACGGTCCCGCCGAGGTGGTGCGCGCTCTACCTTTTCAAAAAAGAATCTAGATTAATGATGGGTCAACCCTGGCTGTTCAGGGGCCGAGGGGAAGAGGGATCCTTCACTGCCACTCTCCTGCTCTTGAAAGGTTCTTCTCTTGAATAAGCAAAGAACTTTTTACGCAGATTCATTTGAAGTCAATAAGGCGGCCACATCCAACTCTCTCTCTCTCTCTCTCTCTCTCTCTCTCTCTCTCTCTCTCTCTCTCTCTCTCTCTCTCTCTCTCTCTCTCTCTCTCTCGACCCTGCACCATCTCCTATTAGCTTCCTCTCCAGCATAACCACACAGAGAGACGCTCTTCCCTACGTGGCATCACCTTAACAATATTTCCTCCTCCTCCACAACCCTTCGTCATCTTCCTCCACCTATTCATAACCCATCACACCATCGTCTTTCATCTCCACCCATTATATAACTCTTCCACATCCCACCTTTCCTTTCCTCCACCTCCCTCTAACCCATCCCATGCTGGACAGTTTTAAAGCCAACCATCGTGGAGGCTTCGATGGATGGCTACGCGACGGGCCTCCAGCTGCACCACCTTCCTGATGAGAACATAATTACCTTTTCTATGGGCGCACGCATGACAACCCCGCCCCGCTATCCCTAATCCTACCTACACATTCTTACACATTCCACCCCGCTAGTTTTTACGTCGTCAATACTCGGTGGACGGCTGGAAACCTATTAAGCTCCAGAGCCTCAGGAGTCTGGCGCCGCGGTGTTCACCCATCATGGGGTCTTCTGGGTGGATGGGCAGAGCGGCACACCTGGTGGGGAAGGGGCCACACCTGCCTCTACCTGCTGAGCGGCCTACCTGTCACCCCACCGCACTGCCTCCTATACTCTATGTCATACCAAAAAATAATAGATTAATAGGCATACTATCCACTATTAAAAGTCTATTGATCTTGCCAAAAAGTATATAGGCTCTTCCCACAACCAGTAGACAGACGGTGGAGCCTACAACTTTCCTTAATGCTAAGTGGCTGACCCTGTTCGGTATAAAGACCTACAATACTATATTACCTACTATAGTACCCACAACCTCGCCCTTATCACCTCATTGATACAGACAGATAAGCATAAAAGTGAACACTAAATCATGACCCTGACAGCTCCATCGGGGTATCTATCTCTATCTATCTCTATCTATAGACGGCAAGGAGTTCAAGGGAAGGAGGACTCACGTAAGGCAATGAGGCGTCCCGAACAGGAATATACAAAAGCCAGACGTCAGGTGACAAGGTACGTACACATCATTCTCCACCCTTCCTTCCCCCCTGAAAAAAACATACACGAACACGGACTGAGCTGAACAGTAATCAGATTAAGGTATCGGTTACCCTAAAAAAAAAAAAAAAATTCTCCACCGTTTGGACGCGAGGCTACGTCGTCTGTCAAAGCAGCTCGTCCCTCCCCCCCGCCGTGATGGTGGACCCAAAGACTCCCTTCGGCTCAAAAACGATTGAAATTCTTGAAATTCTTCGCTGATACTCATTGATAAGCCATTCAGACGGACGAGAAAAATAAGGAAAACAGGAAAACGCGCGTATATATGTAGAGAAAAAAGTTAGATATTTCTCATAAATGTTACATATTTATGAGATTTGAATGTCAACAGCTGGAGCGAGGCTGGACCGCTGGACCACTGACTCCCCCCGCCTCCCCCCCTCAGCAGCCTTGCCCGGCCAGACCCAGCACGCCACTCCAGGAGATTTCTTGATACAACTCGTTAATTTAAAAAGGTAATGTGGCATGGTATTTCCTACGAACAAAAGAGAGAGAGAGAGAGAGAGAGAGAGAGAGAGAGAGAGAGAGAGAGAGAGAGAGAGAGAGAGAGAGAGAGAGAGAGAGAGAGAGAGAGAGAGAGAGAGAGAGAGAGAAGAGAGAGAAGAGAGAGAAGAGAGAGAAGAGAAGAGACAGAGAGAGAGCAGAGAAGAGAGAGAGAGAGAGAGAGAGAGAGAGAGAGAAGAGACAGAGAGAGAGAGAGAGAGAGGAGAGAGAGAGAGAGAGAGAGAGAGAGAGAGAGAGAGAGAGAGAGAGACAGAGAGGAGAGCGAGAGGCGAGAGCGAGAGGAGAGGAGGAGCGAGAGGAGAGCGAGAGCGAGAGCGAGAGCGAGAGCGAGAGCGAGAGCGAGAGAGAGAGAGAAAGAGAGACCCACATGTCCTTCAACAGCTCCTACGTTTCAGAGGATGTTTTGCAGTCTGGGAACTGGCATTCTTCTTATGTCAGCCTCAAAACACTCATAGTGATTTCGTTGTGAAGCCAAAATACTCGTCTTTTGTATCGACGAGTGTTTTCCATCCGTGCGGCTCTCTCTCTCTCTCTCTCTCTCTCTCTCTCTCTCTCTCTCTCTCTCTCTCTCTCTCTCTCTCTCTCTCTCTCTCTCTCTCTCTCCTTCCTATAACCCTTTCTTTCCTTTTCTTTCTTAAACTTTTTGTTCCTCCTACATTCTCTCTTCCTTTCCTTTCTCCCTCCTCTCCTCTCTCCTTTCCCTTCTTTCACTTCGCTCTTTCATCCTTCCTCGTTCCTTACCTACTTCCTTCCTCTTCCTTCCTTCCCTCTCTCCTTCTCTCCTTCCCTGCTACCCACTCTCCCTTCCTCCCAGCTTATGTTCCTGACGAGACAATCAGCTTTTTCATTCTCATCCTCTTCTTTTCCCTGCTCTCGTGTATTCTATTTGTGTTGGTAACGTGTTGTGTGGGGAAGCGGCTGTTAGTGGTGTGATGGAGGCCAGGCAGCAGGTGGGTTGATGAATAGTAACCTCACGTCAGTCAGTCAGTCAGTCAGTTTATAGGAATGTGTTGAAAAATGGTTTGAGGCTGTGTTGAAGTACTATGTTTTGGTTGGGTTTAGGTTAGGTGAAAGAGGTGTTGACTATGTTGATTGCAATTGTTCAGGGTTTTTTATTTAACCCGTTGAGGCCCAGAACGTAATTTCCATTGTAATTTGACCACCATTAGATGATTTTTAATGAATATAAGCAATGTTTTTATAGATATGACCTGTTTCGTATCCTTGTCCACTAGCTAATTTGGTTTATTTAGTTACTTTTCATCATTTTATGGCTCGACAACATACTTTTTTTTATACCAAAGGAAAGATCTGGGCGTGAAGGGGTTAAGGAGTTTATTACATGTATAGATGATTCTTATAATATGATTCTCAAATAAAGGTTTATCAAGTTATATTATGGTTAAAATGATTCGGTATTTACTATGTTTTCGGTTTTATTTTACATCGGAAACTGGCAAAAAGTTAGAAAAAAGACCGTAACAAAAACGTCGCTCATTACCGAATAGCGAAGCATCTAATTCTACCGGTGTTGTGAAAAAAAATATAATACATTCGTTATCATACAAACATTATGCTGCATTGATACGCTACAATCACTACAATCACCCTCACACGAATAAAGCATTGAGTTCACCTTGCTTGTGATTCCATTGTTCTGTATTGTGAAGTATCGGCGTCCACAAAGCAGACCTTGTTTTGCGCCTCATCATAATAAGGGAAGGCAAGCGTTGACCTCTGGAAGCCGTGTTGTGTTCCTGCCTCTGCCATCACTACATGCACCTACATAAGCCTCAATGTTTTACTTAATGAATAGAAGAATTCCTACAAATGTATATACGTAGCAATACAGTCACTACATGCACCTATATAAGCCTCAATGTTTTATTTAACCCCTTGAGACCCAGAACGTATTTTCCATTGTAATTTGGCTGCCGTTAGACGATTTTTAGTGACAATAAGCAATATTTTATAGATATGACCTGTTGAGTATCCTTGTCGACTAACTAATTGGGTGTATTCAATTACTTTTCGTAAATTTACGGGTAACAACATACGATTTTTTTTATAGCAAGGGAAAGATCTGGGTGTGAAGGGGTGAATGAATAGAAGAATTCCTACACATGTATATACGTTGCAATACAGTTACTCTCTATAAGTGGAGAATTAAGAAGGTTATATATATTTTTTTTGTCAATGTTGTACGTGTGTGAAATGTGACGGTCTGATATATGTCCTGTTATATTGTTTTCAAATATCAGTGTGTGATTTCAACTCTGCTCGTCCATAGAACAGCCGTCAATAAGAGGAGTGTTATACTTGGAATAGTCTTTATGGGTACGAATCGTTTATTTGACAATCGTTTCAGTGGTTATGTTTTGTGCTGGTGCGTATGTCTCTCTCTCTCTCTCTCTCTCTCTCTCTCTCTCTCTCTCTCTCTCTCTCTCTCTCTCTCTCTCTCTCTCTCTCTCTCTCTCTCTGTATGTGTGTGTGTGCGTGTGCGTGTGTGTGTTTGTCAAAGTGCCGTGCCAGTGTGGAAAGCCTGTTGTGCCTGAGACTCACTGTGGAGACTCGCGTTGAGCTGCATTTGACCTCCGAGTCTTCAGGGGGGGACGGTATACACACACACACACACACACACACACAACCAGCCCCTTTACAACGCCTTCCCACCGTTAGCCACAACCCGCGACCCAAGCTTCTGTCGGTGCCTCACTCTATTCTACTCGTTGCCTTAAGCCTGACATAAGTCCTTCATTTACGCAGCTGGGAACGCGCCAAGAACACGAAGAAGAGCTGCATTCGCGTACCAAACACCCCAAAGTCTGATTCATGATACCGTTCACGTTACAGAAAGGAGAAAAATGCAGAGAGGTAATGTTGTCTTAGGAGCCGAACCGCACTCTGCCTAAGGTTCATCTCTGTTAGAGTGCCCTTTGAAGAGCTGCATTCGCGTACCAAACCTCGCAGTCTGATTCATGCTACCGTTCACGTTACAGAAACTTCAGAAAGGAGGAAAATGGAGAGGTAATTGTCTTAGAGCTGAGCCACTGAAAATCACTCTGTCTAGGGTTCACCTCTGTTTGAGTGGCCTTTGAACCTGCGGCAAGTAAAGACCCCTTACTCTGGACCTGCCGCATCCGGGTTACCCATCTTAGGTTTGCCAAGGTTCCCATTCATTAACAAACCCGAACCCGCTCAGGAGGAGGATGAACAGGTGAGTGCAAGGGAAGTCGTCCGCGCCGCTGCAGACTCGAACCAAGATCTGCGGACTCGTACACTGCACACACATACTCTCTCTCTCTCTCTCTCTCTCTCTCTAACGGCCGTCACACGAGTGGAAATAATGTTCGCTCCACAATGAGGCCGCAAAATCACACGCTTCTGAACGGGTCTTGTTCATTCTGCTTAAATTAGAAAATCACTTTGCCACCACTGCTCTCTCTCTCTCTCTCTCTCTCTCTCTCTCTCTCTCTCTCTCTCTCTCTCTCTCTCTCTCTCTCTCTCTCTCTCTCTCTCTTTCTCTCTCTCTCTCACCAGCTTTCCTTCCCTCTCCTTACCATTATTTCCCCTACAGTTTTTTCTCCTTCATGCGTTGTCCTTCTTAATGGGATAGGAGGGAAGGTGGAAAAGGTAGCGCCGCGGTGGTGGTAGTGGCGGCGGGTGGCGAGGCGCTGCTACAAGCTCTATACTAAATGGTTCTGGCAGGGTTGGATGACAAAAATCACAAGCAATTATCTGGGCAGTAAAAATACATCGGTGTTTTTTAAGGACTGACTTCACTCCGATTCCGCC
>JACEEZ010017375.1:297500-307500 GCA_016584305.1 Chionoecetes opilio
ATCACCATACACCTGCCTCACCACCACATCATCACCACATCATCACCACACCTGCCTCACCACCATATCATCACCACACACCTGCCTCACCACCACATCATCACCACACACCAGCCTCACCACATCATCACCACACACCTGCCTCACCACCACATCATCACCACACACCTGCCTCACCACCACACCATCACCACACACCTGCCTCACCACCACATCATCACCACACACCTGCCTCTCACCACATCACCACGCAATCACCCGCCGCCACGTAAGCAAAAGTAAGAATAAACAGTCTATACTTGCACTGGTCGACGGTTCACTCCCGACTCTAAAGCTAAAGTCTTAACACACATGTCTCCTACTCCTACTCCTATCACTCCTACTACATGAACTCCTACTCCTCATCTGTATTCCTCGCTTCACCCTCCTACCTCCTCCCTCCTTCTCATTGTCGTCTGCTTCAGTTTACTCTCCGTTTCCTCTTTACTATAACCTCTTTAATTGACCTCTTTAATTCTAACCCTATAATTTACCTCTTTACTAGTTGACTCATACACCCTTTCAGTCCTCCTCTCGGTCAAATCCACGTCGAGAAAACAAGCCGTTGCCATCTGATATTTTTTTTCAAGCTCTATAGACTTTTAAATAGATAGAGATAGATAGATAGTAGATAGATAAATAGATAGATAGATAGATAGTTAGATAGATTAATAGTTAGATAGAGATAGATAGATAGATAGATAGATAGATAGATAGACAGACACATAGATAAATAGATAGATAGATAGTCAGATAGTACGTCTATTAATCTTCCTTTTTTCACCTCAGTTACAATTCGTAGCAGCAAGGAGGGTAAACATAGTCTTGGACTCAAAAGTATAGTGGTGGCGTCTCTCAAGGAGGATCCAGATCTATTTATTTTCCTCCTCCCTGATCACATTTGCTTTTAATAGTAACATTGAACAAAAAACCGGACTGTTCCTCCCCTCCACCCTTCCCCTCCCCCCCCCAATACCTTGTCCAGTTAGTGTATTAGTAGTGTTTTTATTATTACCTGACTCTTATAACCTCTAACATGACCCCTTCATCTGCTTGGGACGAGTTTGAAATAATAATTGTGGGTCAGTGGAGTTCAGAGAGAGATTAAACACACACACACACGTACAGTCATATCACACACGAGGAGCAGCCATGAAAACACACACACACACACACACAAACACGTAGTCATATCACACACGAGGAGCAGCAATGAAAACACACACACACACACACACACACCACACGCACACGCACACACACACGTACAGTCATATCACACACGAGGAGCAGAATGAAAACAGCCGAGCGTGGACAAACGTGACAACACTTCTCAATCACAAGCTTTTTTTTATATAATCATTACGAGTGAGAGCGTTGCCATGGTTTTTACTTTTTTGTTTTATGTGTGTGTGTGTCTGATTTTTCCTGCGAGTAATTGTATGTTTTTATTCTGGTGTTCCGAAGACTTGTTTTAAGAATTATTTTGCGCGTGGATAACAACTCACATGTGACAGACGCGAGAGAGAAAACCCGAAAGAATATTGCTTGGCCGTCTCGCACCCTATAATGCAGGCAAGAATTTCTCCACACACACACACACACACACACACACACCAAGAGAAGGTGGATTAGCCAACTACGATACTTCCCGTGACCCATTTCAGTTTGGACTTGCCTAACACCCTGACCCGGCGTAGTGCAAGCAAGGGGTGACCTATGCCTGGTGCCTCCCGCTCCACTACTTTCATCATAACACACAGGGACAAAAAGCTCGTCCTGGCTGCTCTGCTCACCTCACCTAACAGCAACATCAGCGGGTTCGACTCCTCGCGCCGCGCCGGGCCGCTAACCCGACCCCACCAGACCTCTGCGGTGAAAGTTTAACTCGGTATTTATTGTTCATTCAGCTACGTGTGTGTGTGTGTGTGTGTGTGTGTGTGTGTGTGTGTGTGTGTGTGTGGTGTGTGTGTGGCGCCGACGCTCAGCACTCAGCACGCGATGAAATAAGCAAACAGGTAAGTATAGGTAAGTATAGGGAGTTCGGTTCCCCCTCCACTCGTCAGGGAAAACCGAGCCTTCGTGACGCTTCGATCCCTTAACGAGCACGGCCGATCCTCCTCCTCCTCCTCGGCGCCGTGTTCTGCTGGAGTGCCGGAGCAGAACTACAAGTATACACAGCGAGGGCCGAGGCGTGGCGCGGCGTGGAGGGGGAGGGGGGGGGGGGGGAGCCAACACCCCCGACTTGAAATATTAAGCCTGTGGATGTTGCCTGACCACTAGGGATGGGCTGAGGAGAGCGGGGGTGAGGGGGGGATGTAAGGTTAGGCTAGGAGGGGATAGGAGGGGAGGGAGGGACATGTAAGTCAAAATACCTGCTAGAATGTTACGGAATCGATGGCGATAAACACACCTCATCCTAGAATTCAAGAAACAAATGACCTTTTGGTATTGGGAGAATAATTTAGGCGTGGCAGAAGAATTGGATTTTGAGAATAGCAGACAGGGATGAATGGCAGCGGTGACGTCACGGGGCGGCGCGGCCAGGTGAGGAATATTGCAGGAATGTCAAGAGGATCGAGGCGCGGGGCTGCGGCGGGGAATGATTGAATATGAAAACAAAACAGCTGGACAAATGACATGACATAAATAATAATCATTCATCGGTTGGGAATAAGAAATAACCATATGAAAAACAGATGAGCAATATGTCTCCTCCGTCTCGGTAAAAAACGACATTAATACAGAAACACTACTATGTATTTCTTCTCTGTCGTCTCGTCGCAGGGTGACCGCGGGGCTCTTGGGGCTCCTGAGGGCGAGGCTTGGGACGTAAGGGCCTGGGTGCCGCGCCGCCCCTCACCCTGCGCAGCGCCCCTTGTAAACCTTTGACGCCTTGTTCTCAACCATACTTCCCTCACTTTCCAGGGTCGTTGGAGGTCACGAAGTCTTAATTCCCTGAACCACCATCACCATCACCACCACCGCCACCACAACCATCACCATCACCACCATCACCGCCACCATCACCACCATCACCGCCACCATCACCACCACCACCACCATCCCCACCACCATCACCATCACCATCACCATCACCACCACCACCATCACCATCACCACCACCACCACCACCACCACCACCACCATCCCCACCACCATCCCCACCGCCACCGCCACGCCACCACCACCACCGCCACCACCATCACCGCTACCACCACCAACAACAACAACATGTGACTGCTGTGAATACTGGAGCCACGCCAGAGCTTTCGCCACAAATAAATACAAAACATATACACAAAGCGGCGATAAGGATCAATAACACACAAGTACTAGCAGGCTAAGGAAAGCAATGTGAGAACAATGCACCGCACCGAACAGCAGCAGCAGACGAGGCTTCTATAATATAGTTGTCATGATTCAGTTGTTCCACTTGGCGACGCGGCGTTATATGATTCTACAGGACCACCAAGAGGGAGTTTGTGGAGTAAATGTCACCCGAATGCCACTCCTCTCCCTCTCACCCCCGAGACACCTGCCTGCCTGCGAGCACCTCCTTTTTACTCCACTTTGTCGCCTCATTTTCACCGTTTTGTACATTTATTGTTATTTAGTGTTATTTCAGTGTTTTTAGTGTTATTTTAGTGTTTTTAGTGTTATTTCAGTGTTATTTTAGTATTATTAGTGTTATTTAATTCTCTTTTCAGTGTTATTTAGCGGTTTTTTTGTGTCATTTAGTGTTATTTCAGTTATTTCAGTGTTATTTTAGTATTATTAGTGTTATTTAATCATCTTTTCAGTGTTATTTTGTGTTCATTGACCAGCGGACGGATAAGATTAAAAGAGAATTTCACCATTGCATTGACCTATTAATTCTTGCTAATGAGATATATACACTTAAAACAACACCTGAAGAAGATATCGGAGGTAATTAGATGGTTTCAGTGACCTAGTGATCCATGAAAGTCAATGAAAAACACTACACAAGCTTAATGGGGAGAAGAACGCACTTAACCCCTTGAGGCCCAGAACGTAATTTCCATTGTAATTTGGGCACCATTAGACGATTTTTAGTGAATATAAGCAATGTTTTATAGCTGTGACCTGTTTAGTATCCTTGTCGACTAGCTAATTAGGTTTATTCAGTGACTTTTCGTAATTTTATAGCTAACAACAGACAATTTTTTTTATAGCAAAGGAAAGATCTGGGCGTGAAGGGGTTAATGTCAAACGCGCACCGCCTCATGGTGTGTATGTAGCACTGTCTGCGTTTCTACTTACATTCCTTCCCCGACCCATAATTCATAAACCAATGTAGAGGAAAAGAAAGTCATATGGAAACAGAGTAAGGGAAGTAAAGTAACAATCTAACCTAACCTAACCTAACCCCTCTCTCTCTCTCTCTCTCTCTCTCTCTCTCTCTCTCTCTCTCTCTCTCTCTCTCTCTCTCTCTCTCTCTCTCTCTCTCTCTAACCCAACCTAGATTTTTCTGTTATATATTTTTCCCTGCTACTTTCTTTTCGATTACCACCTGAACGCACCCAATCGTCCCACACCTACGAGAATATCAATGCTACACCCTCCTTACCCCTTGCCTTGACACTTTCCACACACACACACACACACACACACACACACACACACATCACACACACACACACTCACTCGCGCACACACACACATTCTCCCCTTGTACCCTCGTTCACACACACACACATGCACACACACACATTCTCCCCTTATACCCTCATTCCCCACACTCCCCCATCCCCTCCCTCAACCCTGATCCCCCCATGCCTATTACCCTGATCCATTACACCCCCTCCCCCCAACACATCCCCCCCTACACCCCTATATTGTCCCCTAGCTCTAACTATCTCCCCCACATATCCTCTCCCTGATCCCCCTTATTCCCCTCGCCCTGACACTTACCAATACGCCGACCCACTTGGCAAGGCGGTCACAGTTCTTGCAGCGCCCTGACCCACGGCCACCCTGACCTATACCGCCAAAGGTCATCTCGAGGCCCCTAGCACGGTGACTGGTCGACGCCCTCAGGTGATGCCACGTTGAAGAAGGAAGAAAAAAAGTAGCAAAATGATTTCCACTTTCGAGATGTTACCTTTGAATGATGTTACTTTCTCTTTTCTGTCTATGCCTGAGTCTGATTATCTGTACGTCTCTCTCTCTCTCTCTCTCTCTCTCTCTCTCTCTCTCTCTCTCTCTCTCTCTCTCTCTCTCCTATTTTCTTCCCTATTCTTATCTTTCTCCTATTTTCTTCTCTATACTTCTTGTTTTCCTCTTATTTTCCTTCTCTCTCTCTCTCTCTCTCTCTCTCTCTCTCTCTCTCTCTCTCTCTCTCTCTCTCTCTCTCTCTCTCTCTCTCTCTCTCTCTCTCTCTACTTCCCACAAACGTACACTTTCTCTCTCCAATACATTTCTAGTCTAAAATACTACTTTGAGCGCCCCAGGTCGGCCCAACACGCTTTGCCTCAACTAAAAACCATGTGAAAGTCGAACCAGCATCAGCGGCGGCGGCACAGGCAAGGCAACGAGACGAGAAGCAAGTTGGAGAGGAAGAGAAGACCCAATACGGACACCAACACCAACACCTCCCTTCCCCTCACCTCACCTTCCCCTTCCCCTCCTCCTCACCACCAATCCCCAACCTTCCTCAAACGTCTCCAACTCTCATTCCTTCACCCCCTCCTAATAGTCCTAACCCCAACGCCGTGTAAATGTAACACGGACGCTTAACATAATACGACGTGATGCCACAACATAACTTAAGAACTCAGGGTTGTCCGGATCAGTCATAATGCAAGTGTTTGTAATTCCTCGACGCGACACCAAAGACATGAAAAAAATACCTGGACAATGTGCCTATGTTCTTGTTGATGTTCCCTGTTATCAATGCTGTTATCATGATGGTTAGTATTTGTGTTAGTGGCTGGGGCTGACAGAGAGAGAGAGAGAGAGAGAGAGAGAGAGAGAGAGAGAGAGAGAGAGAGAGAGAGAGAGAGAGAGAGAGAGAGAGAGAGAGAGAGAGAGAGAGAGAGAGATCTTTCTGCTCTCAAACTAGGATACATTGCTCTCTCTCTCTCTCTCTCTCTCTCTCTCTCTCTCTCTCTCTCTCTCTCTCTCTCTCTCTCTCTCTCTCTCTCTCTCTCTCCCTTCTCTCTCATAATTAAAATACACTCATTGGTTATCATTACATTCTACACAGCCGGTCTCGCCCTGCCCTGCCCCGCTCCGCCCCCGCTAACACCTGGAGCGTTTGCCGGCGTGAGAAACAGAATCCGGTTGGCGCCGATACCAGACTCCGGATACCAAGGATCGCACTATGCCGAAGCGGAACGTGAGACGAGTAACTTTAGGAGCGATGGAGGTAGGGGTGGAGGGTATGTGGATGGGGGTGGAGGGTACGTGGGTATGTGGATGGGGGTGGAGGGTATGTGAGGGGGTGAGGAGATAATGTGTTGGGGAAGGAAGGTAGGTGGAGGGGGAAGGAAGGGGGAAGGGGGGAAGGGGGGATATTATAGGAAAAAAGGAAGTGGGAGGAAATTTTAAGGAGCTGGAATGAAGGTCGGAATCATGATTTTTTTTTTTGGGTTCGATAAAGGGATGGGGATTTTTTTATTGGGGGGGGAGAAGGGAAGGGAAGGAGTAAAGGGAGATAAGAGAACAAGAGTGAAAGGGATAGAAATGGATAGCAGGAAAGATTTCGAAGGATTAAAGACGGACAGACGGAGGAGAAGGCGCAGAAGGGGTCTGGAGGGGAGGTGTTAAAGCACACTCTCTCTCTCTCTCTCTCTCTCTCTCTCTCTCTTTTTTTTCTCTCTCTCTCCCATTCGTCACCCTCATGTTCAGCTGTGGCCATGATGCGGGAAGGTCACTTCTGCCACGCCTTCGCCACTCAGCCGCATGTATCAATAGCAGCTGGGCGGGGAGGAGGAGGAGGAGGAGGCGGAGGAGGAGGGAGGAGGAGGAGTGAGATATGGAGATCGAGCAGCATGATAAAAACAACTATCACGGGAGGATAAGAACAACACGTGAATAAAAGAATAAAAGAATGACGTGCAGAGGATGTGAAGGTAGGAACAGAGGGAGGATGTGAGGCGGGGGGGGGGACAGGTTGGGTAGGGGGGAGGTGGGGGAGAATGAGGATGAATAGGTATTGAAGTCATGAGGAAGAGGAAGGGAGGGGCAAACGTACAGGGAGGAGGCGGTGGAATAGGAGGGTGAAGGCAAGGCAAAGGGAGGGGTGTGAGGGGGCAAGCAGACGTGGGAAGGAGTAAGAGGGTGATGAATGAGCTGCTTATGTACACCAAGAGGTCCTGAAGCAGAACCCGCCGCTCAGGACCTGAATAACACGACGTCAAACAAACATTCTGCCGATTCACGCCTTGAGCCGCCCACTCCACACCCTCGACGCCCTCTAGCAGGGTGGCGGCGCCCCTCGCAGGGTGGCGGCGGCGGCTGGACGCCCTAATGAAACCCTGGACCCGTGGGCTGAATATGCACACCCTGGCTTGTGATTTATCGGGCATTAGCATTTCAATCAGAATATTTACAAGTTTCAGCCTCGCTCCGGCGGGCGGCGAGCGATAACACAAGCCTCGTGGGCTGCTACGGCGCCACTCAGCGAGCGTGCCAGCCAGATGGCCCCGTAGAGAGCATTCTATTGATCTGTTTAGTTTTTAAGCCGAGAGTAAGCAGAAAAAGGTAACAGCGCAGCTTTTCCTCCGTGTTTAATACTGCGCATTACCATTACCGAGGCCCGTTACCGACGTGGCAGGCCAGGCAGCCCTCAGTTATTCGCAACACGTCACCACAACACACACTCGGAAGCGCGCCACGATTTTCTCCGCCAAGAAATTCCACGAGTAAATTTCGCTGCTTGGCATCGCGCGTAATCAGCTGACAGCATCGGGGCCCCGGCCTGAGCGTAACAGCTGATAATAACACTTGTGCGGCTCAGCCTCCCCTTCATATCCTTCCTGCCATCGGGCCTTTATGCCGCGGTGTAACGACCTTCCCTTTATCCAAGCTCATCATATCTGTCAATCTTTTCTTTATTGTATTATCTCTCTGTCTCCCCTTCTCTCTCTCTCTCTCTCTCTCTCTCTCTCTCTCTCTCTCTCTCTCTCTCTCTCTCTCTCTCTCTCTCTCTCTCTCTCTCTTTTCTTACACCTTTAACCAGAAACTTGGCCTCGCGTGAGGGAGGCGGGAGTCAGCCCCTGCCTGGCCGCCTCACACCTCGTAAGCAGGTGGTGCTATTGTCTGGCGAACAAAAGGAAACTTGACAGGCCTGGCCGGTGATTCCTCTTCACTAACCGATGATTTGCAGCTTAAAACAATTCACCGATCGATCATTCCTAAGGCGTGGCGAGGATGCAGAGCTGACGAGGTACTGAGCGGCGGAGGGCTGGAAGTACAGTGAATGAGGCATGAGCGTGGAGGCTGAGGACGAGGGTTTGGAGAGGGCCAGTGCCAGAGTCCCTTCATCCGTCACCACCACCACCACCGCGCGGGCCTGGCGGTGGTAGGAGAGCGCCTCTGTGCATATGAGGTAAACACTTTCATTTATAATCCGCCTCGACGCCGCATCGATTCCCTGTCGGCGGGACTCTAACTTAGTGTGGCGGTGTGGGGGCCGCGAGTACTCTGGCGGCGGGGCTGTGGGTGGGGACGGCGAGGAGGGTGCAGGTGGCCCTAGGGGGGGGGAGAGAGAGAGAGAGAGAGAGAAGAGAAGATGCCTAGGACGTTTAAAGGGGTGTGGGTAGGGTGAGGCTCCTGCCGTGCAAGGGGGTGGGAGGGGTGCAGGTGGAGGAACTATTGGGTCACATTAAAGGTTTGGTTGTGGCGTGGGAGGGCAGGAGCAGCAGCAGCAGGGCAGCCTTGTGATGGACGGAGGTTGGTGAGGTCGAGGAGCGAGGCAGCGGCGGAGCGACCTTTGCCAAACAGGAGAGTTGCGGTGTAGGGTTCGTGGGAGTCCGGCGAGGCTGCGACGGCTGCCGGTTCGTGCTGCTGCTGCTTCGCGAACCCTTGCTTCATAGAGTGATGGAGTAACTTTAGAGAGTCCTGAACAGCATTCCTGGAGCGTGGCCAAACGTAGCAAACTGCCCTCAAAATAGTGGTCTTTAAAGATGACGTGCCGCTCCACACTGCACCTTCGGGGAACTTATCTCGGGGGCGTGAGAGCAACTACGCTACACAGATGTGCGGCGTCCAAGTATGTATGGCTGGGGCGTGTATGTGCCAGGTCGTTACGATGCTATTCGTGGGAAGGCGACCAGTGGAGCACCGCGGCCCGTCCACCGCGGAGCCGCCAAGACCCGCACCGCAGCCACCACCGCGCCTTACAAGCAAGTCAGGCACTGGCGTAATGGCTCCCTTGCTAACATTCATTACACATAATCACACAGAAAACTGCTGGATCCTTCACGTCTCTGTGGTGGAGCCCTGGCGAGACACGCACTCACAGCCTGGATGTTTTAAGCTTGCATGAATAGGCTCTCCGAGAAAGTCAGGGTGTACGTGAAGGAACTCTTGGCCGCTGAACAAGTCCTCCAGCCTGCAGGGGAGCCGGCGTGCGTGGCGCCGCGGGGGGCGTGGGAGGGGCGACCCGCGGCTAAAGCAGGATGTCTGAGGCGATCTTGTACCAGATGTTGGTTATCTCGCCGCCAGCAGCCAGACGGGATGTGACCGCGCAAACACACACACACACACACACACACCACACACACACACACACACACACACACACATACACACGCACGCAGGCAAACATGCAAACACGTAAATTTCTATGTGCAAACTCAATGACGAGTCAACATCGCATTTCATAACAGAATTTCACGGACAAAATAAAGCATCTAGTGTTTATTTTGGTTTCCGGATAAAACAGAGGAATATATTGACCTTCCCATCACCTGCCATCATGACCACGCCACCA
>JACEEZ010017375.1:310000-315000 GCA_016584305.1 Chionoecetes opilio
ACTCTGAGACACCTACCAACTGTATAAGAAGAAGATCATAGCGACATAGAAGATCATTATAAGAAGATCATAGCGACATAGAAGATCATTATAAGAAGATCATAGCGCCGGAGATCAAGAAGAGAAAGACTAACTAACAACCAGCTATTTAACGGTGACATATTATCGATCTCACGCTAGCCAAGTCGAACCAAAAAAGCGTAAAAAAAACTGATGCTGACCGGATCCAAAGTTGTAAAAATCGACACAAACGTAGGATTCTCTCTCTCTCTCTCTCTCTCTCTCTCTCTCCCCTCTCTCTCATCTCTCTCTCTCTCTCTCTCTCTCTCTCTCTTTTTTTTTTTTTCACCCATGGTCTTGTCTTCTCTCTCTTTTTTTTTTCACCCATGGTCTTGTCTTCTTCTCTCTCTCTCTCTCCTCTCTCTCTCTCTCTCTCTCTCTCTCTCTCTCTCTCTCTCTCTCCTCTCTCTCTCTCTCTCTCTCTCTCTCTTCACCCATGGTCTTGTCTTCTCTCTCTCTCTCTCTCTTCTCTCTCTCTCTCTCTCTCTCTCCTCTCTCTCTCTCTCTCTCTCTCTCTCTCTCTCTCTGACGTGTATACCTTCATTGTTATATATTTTGTCCTTATCACCGCTCATTCTTTCCCGACCATTCCACTCACACACAAACGAGGAGGGGGAGGGGGAGGAGGCTGCTGCTGCTGGCGTTGATACTAATACAGCAAAGAATAACACCGAATAAGGAGAGGGGACGAAGTACAATGAAATCATATAAATTTCCTGGACGAGAGAATGGTGGCAGGTCTCCCCTCTGTGTCCCCTCAGTGTCGACCCATTGCGACCCTCTCTGTTCCCTCTCTCTCGGTAAGCTTGGATTCCCTCCCGCCCCACCTTTCTCTATTCGCCTCACCCTGAACTACCAATAACTTCCTCCCTGCTCTCACTCTACTCTGCTCTCTCTCTCTCTCTCTCTCTCGTCTCTCTCTCTCTCTTCTCTCTCTCTCTCTCTCTTCTCTCTCTCTCTCTCTCTCTCTCTCTCTCTCTCTCTCTCTTTTCACCCATGGTCTTGTCTTCTGTCTCTCTCTTTCTTTTTTCACCCATGGTCTTCTCTCTCTCTCTCTCTCTCTCTCTCTCTCTCTCTCTCTCTCTCTCTCTCTCTTTTTTTTCACCCATGGTCTTCTCTCTCTCTCTCTCTCTCTCTCTCTCTCTCTCTCTCTCTCTCTCTCTCTCTCTCTCTCTCTCTCTCTCTTTTCACCTCTGTCTTCTCTCTCTCTCTCTCTCTCTCTCTTTTCATCCCTGGTCTTCTCTTCTCTCTCTCTCTCTCTCTCTCTCTCTCTCTCTCTCTCTCTCTCTCTCTCTCTCGCTCTTGTTTTGCTTTCACACTACATATTAAGCCCATTCGTGCATGTGTGTGTGTGTTGTGTGTGTGTGTGTGTGTGTGTGTGGTGTGTGTGTTGTGTGTGTGTGTGCGCATGTATGTGTGCGCATGTGTGTGTGTGTGTGAGCATAAAACAACATTTAGTTACCTCTCAGATACCTAATAAAAAGGCCTTTGAATCACCTAATGCCACGTGAGTCACACTTATGAGTCACACGTAACACTCGGAGCCTCACCTGTATACCCGCATTCACAGGTACGACGCAACTTAGTGCAAATACAATTACAACATCCACTGCTTAAAGAAACTGTATCATCCTCTAGAGTCTATACCAATGAACCACTAAATGAACCACTAATTCACCTTACTAAACTTGCTAAGCTAACACCTTGCTAAACTTGCTTACTAAACTTACTAAACTAAAATCATATTGTTACAGAAACCCTCGAAGCACCTTATAAGTATCTACAAACCCTCAAAATCATCCTCTGAACCATGAAACACTGATCAAAACTCTAAAGTCACTCGATGAACCACTTTATGAATCTTCGAAGCACTTAGTGAAGCTTCGAAATCCACCGAGCAAGTCATAATTCCCTCTGTGTCACCTGCAAGAAGTATAAACAACCCTGGGAAGTCACCTGTTGCAAGCGTGGAGGTTCGAAGGCGAGGGACGCGTGGAGTCGGCCGCTAGGAACCGCTATCGACCCGCCACCGGACCGTGCACGAGAGACCGGACTTAGGCTTCGTTATCCGGCTCCGAGCTAATCATCATCTGGCTGGCTCCCCCTTGTGCCCCCCCCCCCCCCCCACCACCACCACCACCACTGTCACGGCTACTGTCCCGCCTGCCAACGCGCCCTGCATCAGTGAGAGGATGCGAGGAGTTGTGTACACTTGTTTATGCTGACTACTAGCCTACCTTCTATTGTTTTGTTTTTGCGTATTTTTCCTCCTTCTCCTTAATGTATTTTTCAAAAGCATTTCCGGAGAGAGAGAGAGAGAGAGAGAGAGAGAGAGAGAGAGAGAGAGAGAGAGAGAGAGAGAGAGAGAGAGAGAGAGAGAGAGAGAGAGAGAGAAAAATAGAGAAAAAAATTGAAAAACAAGAACGGAAAACTGGAGCAGCATTGTTTTCCGCGCCTAAAGTGTAAATTGCAGCGGGAACTTGGGTGATCTTGGCAGCTATTTCCCCCGTTCAGCGAGGGTAATTCTCCGGGTTTCTTAAGAGGCAAACTTCAAGTGCTCCCTCCCCTGAACTTGGTCGATCCGCGCGCCTATAAGTATCTCCAAGGACGCGATGGCATATTTTTTCCCGCGAGACGCCTAGACACTACCAGCGGGAGTAGGCCTAGAGGGGGTAGGGGGGGGGCAAGGATGAGGGGGGGACGTTATGGCAGGTGTGTGTGTGTGTGTGTGTGTGTGTGTGTGTGTGTGTGTGTGTGTGTGTGTGTGTGTGTGTGTGTGTGTGTGTGTGTGTGTGTGTGTGTGTGGTGGTAGATCAGATTACGGTGAAATGTAACATCTGTCTTGCCCTTAGAAAACGACATATTTTTTCTCTCTCTCTTTCTTCTTTTTTGGATCTGAGTCACAAATTTCGATTCCACCTTTTACTGTGCAGCTGAAAATCTCTTCCTCCTCTTCCTCTTGCTCCTTTCCTTCCCTATTACCTCTCTACCTCCCTACAAAGCCTCCCTCATCACTCATACGGCACCTCATGAGTCACTACCTCATTTCACTGCTCCTTCTCTCATATCTCTTCTTCTTCCTCATTCCCTTTCATATCCTTCTCACTTCTTCTCTCATTCTCTCATTCACCACATCACTACAGAGTTCATTCTCCTCCTCCCTCACCCATGATCTCTCCTTCCCTCACCACACATCCCTTTTCCCTCACTCCCTAACAACGCAACCCTCAATCCCCCCCCCCCAATCCCTACACAACTCACAGCCCCCCATTCCTATTCTCATTCCCTCACTGTACTGCCCCCCCTTCCCCATACAACCCCCCCCCTTCCCCATACAACCCCCACCCACCCCTCGCTTGCCCCCCCTTCCCCATACAACCCCCACCCACCCCTCGCTTGCCCCCCCTTCCCCATACAATCCCCACCCACCCCTCGCTTGCCCCCCCTTCCCCATACAACTCCCCCCCCCTCGCTTGCCCCCCTCTTCCCCATACAACCCCCCCTCGCTTGCCCCCCCCTTCCCCATACAACCCCCCCTCGCTTGCCCCCCCCTTCCCCATACAACCCCCCCTCGCTTGCCCCCTCTTCCCCATACAACCCCCCCTCGCTCGCCAGCTTAATTCCTATGCATAACACCAACGCCGCTACAAGAGAAAATTTGTCTGGAAATCCATTATAATATACATAGAGTCATTCGTCCGTGGTGTTTGACGATTAGTTTTCACAGACTGCACCAGCAAAAAAAAAAAATCATGAATATTATTTCGGCACGTTATACAGTAATTAGTATTAATTAATTGCATAAATAATAAATGGCACACGAATTCATACACCTCCATGTTAATTAGTTCTATCGAATTATAAAATTTGTCTTTTTTTCTATCATTTCAACAAAAGCCCTACAGCTAATTTGGTAAGCCGGGTATAAAATGAGGCTGTCGTTCGTTCCGTCGGGATGCGAGTAGCGAAACGGCCCTCAAGGATCACGAGGCGAGGCTTGAGGGAGAAGACAGTTCGAACCCCGCTACCAACCCCGCCACAACCTAACCCTATATTCTTGGGTTTTTTTTTAAACGAGATGAAAAATCCTGACTCCTTGCTGCTTACTGACAGATATTTGATGCCAGGAGAAGGGAATACTACGCTTCTTCTTAATTTCAACTGTATTTTATCATAGTTCGCCATAGTATCAGGTAAACATAGGTATCATTTTAAGCATGAGACCTTAAGATTGAATGGAATTTTTGCCTCGTTAAAAAAAATACTCTAGTACTCCACCTGCCACCCCAAACCCCAAACCCTAAACGTACTTCCCCACCTGAAATATCTACTAGTCCAAACCCCTTCCTATACCCCCAATGCCTTTCTCTCTCTCTCTCTCTCTCTCTCTCTCTCTCTCTCTCTCTCTCTCTCTCTCTCTCTCTCTCTCTCTCTCTTTCATAACCTACATGCTCGTTCCCGTCTCATTTAGTCTCCTTTCCCAACTCAACATGTCCTATTCACGTCCTGTACAAGTCCTGTCCAACACACAATCACCAACGACATGGATTAACCCATATCATTTTTCCTCAGTAAGTGTCTCTGTTTTCCGAGAACCAATGTCAAGTATGTCGACACTCTAGGTTAGCATTACGAAACCTCAAGTGACGCCGCTGCTATCGCCACCACCGCCACAGCTGCCGCCACAACCTAACTCTCGGGCAGGAAACAGAATATTGTTACAGAACACATACGAGTAACATGGGAGAGGACATAGAAAGGTTAAAACACACACACACACACACACACACACACACACACACACACACACACACACACACACACACACACACACACACACACACACACACACACACTGCAAGACTTGGCATGTAAATCAAAATAGTATAGAGGAACCTCAAGGCTGATGCGTCACTTCGGAGGGCGACAGAATGACATAA
>JACEEZ010017375.1:317500-327500 GCA_016584305.1 Chionoecetes opilio
AACACATTCGAAATTGGCGGGCTTTTTGGAAGAGGGCCGGGAGCCCGCCAAAATTTGAGATGATGGCCTAGCGGTGTCCAGGGCATCGGTGCCCGTGAAGGCTCTCTGCTGTGGTGGCTACAGGGCGCGGCGGTGCAGCCTGCCCCGGGACGCCTGCTGCAGAGGCTAGCATCTCCCGCGCGCCCACCCTCCCTCCACCTGGCAGCACAAAAGCAGTTCAGATTTTCTCACACTGATGCAGGATGCAAGCATTTTCCTGCCACGCCCAGGAAGGCAGGGGAGCGGAACCACCTAGCAAGCAGCGTAATGATGAAAGCATCAAGCATCGCGAAGAGACACCAAGCTAATGGAAACAAGGCGCCCCATGCGTGAGAGTTGTCTCGGCAGGCAGACCACACCGGCCTCGGGCGGGGATTCAAAACCTCGGAGGGGGCCCCAGGAGGGAAGGGGGGTGCGGGAGGTAGGCCCAGAAAGACTATGGGGGAACCAAAACCACACTGACTGAGGACAAGACCCCCCTCACCCCCCAACCTTAACACCAAAGGTAAACAGAGTTGTGTAGGAAGCTGCCAAGACCCGCGGCGGGTACGAAGCTCCCCAAAGGCTCCACCACCCCCCGCACGTCCGCCACCTCCACAAGACCCAGGAAAAGTTCACAAGCACCACGAATACCTGACGAGGAATATTCCTGGCCAAAAATATCGTTGTAGGAAGAAGAGAGAAGGCGGGGAGGAGGAGGAAGGGGGGTAAAGGACGGGTAGTGAGCAAGTGGAGTGGAGAAGAGAGGAGTGGACGGAGGATAAAGAAGCATCAGAAGCAAAAAATACAAACGTTGAAAAGGTACGAGAGGTGAAAAGGACTGAAAGAGTTAAATAGAAGGGATAAGAGCGAGGAAGGAAATGGGGAGAGGAAGGAGGGAGAGAGGGGGAGGCGGAGACCGGGAGTTTGTGGCTGCGGGTAGGAGGAAGGAAGGGGTACGAGGAGGAGGAGGAGGAGGGATACGTAGCGGAAAAGCACAAGCAACGCCAATCTTGACTCAAAGTTGTTCTAATATTTAAGAGCTAACAAGTCATTGGGCGCTCCTCATAGGCCAGCCTCACGCAGTATGCCCTTCTATAAAATGCTGATAGCGTTTACCCTCTCCTCGCTTCATAAAAGCACGCGCACTAAACACTGCACTCAAAAATCCCGATCAAGGTTTGCCCAGGCTCGGAGCCCTCGCTAGCCTCACCTGAAAAAATAAAATCCAGTCGAGAAAAATGCGACGGAATCAAACGCTCAACTCGCCAATAATTAATCAATGTTTACTCGTCAACAAAGTTAGTTTTGGAAGTCTAATATCAAACGAATACTCCATCAATAATCAATTAACGCTGGAGTATGAGTGACATGCTCTCAAAGAGCCTCGTTCCAGACTCGGGATGATTTTTCTCAGGATGTCTTCAGGCTCCAGACCGCAGATACCACCCCGCGGCCCCTCGCCCCTGTGGCCGCCTCCACCCTCTTAGAGACGCACAGTCACGTAGAAGCAGATGGCATCAACAAAGTTATCAAACCATTGCTGCATCTCTCATATTCTATGAATCACTGATGAAGGAACACGAAGCCACGAATCTCATAGCCGACGCGCCCGGACGGCTAGCCTTGGGAGTGTGAGTTTATTGTTTTCTTGCGCGTGTTTTTCGATGTGTTTACTGCGATGCTTCAGAGGCCCCGTGTGCTTCAGCCGGGCGGACTCAGGCCCAGTATTCGTCTTACGCAAGGCACAAAACACGAGCCGGTGGGCCGCGGTCAGTGGCGGGTCTGTCCGTCACGCCGCCAATATTTGTGCAGTAAACACCCTCGTGCCGTTTCCACCCGGGCCCTCACAGACTCACAGGCTCAATACATTCTATTCAAGTTCAGCGTTACGTCATCGTGTACTTTCATTACTCGTTCAATACTGGTCACGGGAAGCCAAACATTACATATTGAAATTGATAATGCGAGGTGGAGTACTGATCATATCAGCAGGTGGCGAGGCTGCGGGCTCCCACAAGTATAAATAATCAAATCTGAAACGCATTCTAGTGAAGTGAAACGTGTTCCTCGCCGCTGCGGAGGAGAAGCGTGTAGGGCGGGCGGCGGACTGCTTTCACACCTCGGCCGCTTTAATCAGATTTCGGATCGCCCCAACACGTCGAGGTGCCGTGCCTCCTCCTCCTCACAAGATGGCCGCCCTCCCTTCAGCAAACACACGTGTATCAAATCCTGAGTGAATTGCAAACACGGTGGATGGAAGAGCGGGGAGCGCGGTGCCTGTTACAGCGGATCAAGGTAGGTCAGCCGGCAACGCAGACGACCACTGCAAATTCCTGATACAAGCTGGACTCGTTCCTGGGCCGAGGCTGCGCACCCAGCCAAACGTGCCCGCTGAGGCACTCGGTGGGGCATGGGTTCGGCCCCAGCATGATGACACCGGAAGAATCCCTGAAATAAACGCTCCATGACCACTGCAATAGCCAGGTGGGTGCGGCGCAGTGGAGCAAGAAGTCTCCTTCACCAGCCTCGCCCGAGACGCCGTCAGAGTGGAGCATTTGGACCGAACTCATCCCGGGCCGACATTTCCACACACCTGCTGGGTAGGCTTGGCTCCAGGGCAGACGCGGGTCACTGCGTTTGGATTCTCTTTACCTTTACAGCACGCAGGCCCTCGGGGCGAGGCGGCGATGCTGCTTTGCCCAAAGTAACAATACCTGGCTTTGCCCACACGGGACACGGCGGGTGCGTTCCTGTTCACTACAGCAACATGACGCTGATTGGAGCGGCCCGTCGGCAGGACATTTTACTTAACAGACTCAATTAACATTTTGTCGACCACGCCGACGCCATTGTGCTACACGACACGACGAGGGTTGTGCCGCGAGCGACGTCCAACATTCCGTGGGTCACAAGGCGGCGCCAGACGCGTGGGGGCGGAGGAGCAGGTGGGCCCCATTGTGAGCACGAGAGGGAGGGTCCTAAAGTTCTGGAATGAGTTGACGGCATTCCCCTCCCCCCATGTTGGGCGAGGGTGAAGCAGAATGAGCGGCCAGGCAGACAGCGGGGAGCAAAGAATTAAGAGGGGCAAGGTGAAGAGAGGCCAAGTGAATAGGAGTTTAAAAAAAAAAAAAAAAAAAAAGGAAAATACAAGTAAGGAAGAAAATACTTCAAAGAATACATCAAGTCAGGGAAAAAAGTGGCGAGGCTCCTCTAGGGCGGTACCAGGACAGTGACGCTGCGGAGTCCCACGGTATCTCAGGCCTCCCTCCTTGCCCCGACCCCTCCCTCACCTGCCGCGCCATAGGGAGTGCGGGCGGCGGGCGGCGGGCGGTGGGAGGGAGCGAAGGGCGGATGGAAAGGGAGTTAGCCTGCTGTGAATCGGCATACCTGATGGGAGCCCCCGGGGGTGACCTCGTGGAGAGAGGGTCAACCAGCCGGCCCCTGCTGAGGTCATGACCCTGGGCAGGAGGTGGCCGGCCAAGATGGAGGTGGCAGGGGAGGGGCGAGGGAAGTAGAGGTGGGGGGAGGTATGGGAAGTGGGAGGAGGCAGCTGGGAAGGCTGGTGGAGGACAACAGGTATGTAAGGTGAAGTGGGAGGGATAGTGAGGGTGAATGGGGATGAGAGGAAGGCTGTGAGCAGAGTGGAGATGGGCAAGTGACAGGAATGAGTGTGGAGAGGGCGGCACACTCCCACGCTAACGCAGGAGTGAAGAGCCTCCCTCCCACGCAACAGCCACCGGGACGGACGGGCGGAGGGGCTGTGGAGGGCAACAGGCGCCACATTGTGTAGCCACCGCCCACAAGGCCCGACTGTCCGGGGGGAAGGAGCGGCCCAAAACTGAGGCGCGTTGGGTACAGTGTGCGGAGGCCCCACCTTGACCTGAGGAGGTGCGCTACAGATGGCGGCTGTGTAGGAGGAACAGTACGAAGAGAGGACTGTTCTTACGAGCTTGGGAGGGCAAGAGAGAACTACCTGAAGGAGAGATTCACGGAAAGAAGTTACAGCAAGAGGAGAGGGGTGACGATAAAGTGCCTGTGTGGGACTGTTATGTTAGACTGGGAAGAGGGTGAAGGAGACTACTGACGAGACGGAGTGATGAGGGAACATAGATACGAGACGTGTCCTTGTGTGGGTCTGGGATCAAAAGCGGTCTCGAGGAGGAACTGCACGGTTAGATGGATGGGGGGGGGAAGAACAGCCTGTAGAAGGTACTCAGGGTTGGAAGGAGGGGAGGAGCAGCCTGTAGAAGGTACTCAGGGTGGGAAGGAGGGGAGGAGCAGCCTGTAGAAGGTACTCAGGGTGGGAAGGAGGGGAGGAGCAGCCTGTAGAAGGTACTCAGGGTGGGAAGGAGGGGAGGAGCAGCCTGTAGAAGGTACTCAGGGTTGGAAGGAGGGGAGGAGCAGCCTGTAGAAGGTACTCAGGGTTGGAAGGAGGGAAGGAGCAGCCTGTAGAAGGTACTTAGGGTTGGATGGAGGGGAGGAGCAGCCTGTAGAAGGTACTCAGGGTTGGATGGAGGGGAGGAGCAGCCTGTAGAAGGTACTCAGGGTTGGAAGGAGGGAAGGAGCAGCCTGTAGAAGGTACTTAGGGTTGGATGGAGGGGAGGAGCAGCCTGTAGAAGGTACTTAGGGTTGGAAGGAGGGGAGGAGCAGCCTGTAGAAGGTACTGATTATTGGCAAGGAAGGGCCTGATGATGGACTAGAGGAAAGATGGTGGTGAGGGTTGGCCTGCAGAAGGGACTGAGGGCAGGGTGGTGTTGGAGGTTCCCTGGCAGGCAGGCGTGCGCGGCTTAGCATGCGTGCCACAACCCGCATCCTAATTTGCAATCTGACCACTGTTGCCACCACCCCAGGGGAAGCCAACCCTATATGAGTCGCACCCCGGCTGTCACCCGCCATAAAATTCTTACATACAACCCTTCATTTGCCATTTAACCAACACGACTCTTTCTGCCGCCGTCGCCGAAGAAAACTAAGAAAAAAGCGACACATCGGAGAGTTAAGAATTACTATGACCTTAGGATAACATAGACTGGGTGGCTTCCTTTGTTATCATGATTACTTTTTTTTTTCTTGTTCATTCATAACTTATTTCTAGGAGCACAAGTTTATTTCTTCAGGGCAGTGTAGCCAAGGGAGGGAAGACCGAAGGGGCGATGGAGGGAGGGAGGCTGACGAGGTATTGGTACTGGCAACACTGACTCCCTCTACTTCACAACTCGCACTCTGTATGGTTCCTCTCCCCCCCTTAAACCCCAACACACCCGCACCATATCCACACACACACACACACACACACACACACCTCGCCCTTTTTCTCCAGCGGCGTAATACTGAAATCGTGGCGTAATCAAATTTTCCACCCTGATAACGCGACTCGTATAAAGTTTTCGTAACTGGGAAACATATCAATCCCTTGCCCTCTATTGGTGTTTTTGTTGTTGTTGTTATCTTCGTCGATGTTGAGTGAAGGTAGAAGTGTGCGGTGTGAGTGAAATTCCATCGGCATTATTGATAATTGAGGTGATGGTGGTGATGATGATGGTAGTGGGAGGAGGAGGAGGAGGAGGAGGAGGAGGAGGAGGAGGAGGAGGAGGAGGAGGAGGAGGAGGAATAGAAGCAAGAGCAAAAGAAGATGATGATATGGAGGAGGAGGAAATGAACGAGGGAAGGAAGAAAAGAGAGGGGAGAAGGAGGATGGCGTGTAATGAGTGGAGACTGGAGACTGGCAAACAAGATCAGGCCCTTTCATTCCAACGCCCTCCACCCACTGCGGCTGTGGGGGGCGCGGGAGGGAGTGCAGACAAGGCGCCCTACCCTGCCTGCACCCGCCGCGCCGCCTGCAGAGCCAGACGGGCGGCACCTCAGACAGAGCCACGACTACTACTACTACTACTACTACTACCACTACTATAACAGCAGCATCAGAAACAGGAGGAATAGCAGCAACAACAACATAAATGCTAATAAAGATAATGATGACAATGATGATGATAATAATGATGATTAGTAATGCTGTCTTAATTAAGATTCTGATTCTTTTGGACCACAAGACAGAAATGATAACGAAGATAATGATGGCAAGTATAATGATGATTAGTAATGCTGTCAATATATAGGAGACCCCTGAAATGAAGAAGAAAAAAAAAGGGTATTATTCCAGATGAACACCGAATTCACTTTGGTGGACGAAATTATTTTTTTCTGGTGAGTTTTGATGTGTTTTGAATTAATCTGCTAACCGTTTCGGTCGCAAATCTTTTTTTTTTTTTTTGGGTGAAGGTTAGTTTATGTTAGGTATAGGTTAGGTTAGGTTAGGTTAGGTTTGATATAGGTCATGTTAGGTTAAGGTTAGGTTAGGTTTCGGTTCGGTTCGGTTAGGTTAGGATAGGTTAGGTTAGGTTTGATATAGGTTATGTTAGGTTAAGGTTTCGGTTCGGTTCGGTTAGGTTAGGTTAGGTTTGATATAGGTTATGTTAGGTTAAAGTTTCGGTTCGGTTAGGTTCAATTTGTTTTATTTTTATTTCTGTTGACTCAAAAAAAAAAAAAGTGATTTGCAATAGAAACGGTTAGCATTCAAAACACATCAAAACTCACCAGAAAAATATTGTTTCGTTCACCAAAGGAAGTTCGGTGTTCATCTGGAAATTTACCAAAAAAAAAGGGAATAACCAAAAAAAGAGAAGAAAAAAACAACACCCGAGGGCGTTGCTGCGGCGAGTGTGACCAATCCGAAGCTGCAGGTGAACTGTTAGTGCATCATAAATATCCAGGTGGCGAGACAGCTAACGAGGCGAACAGGTTAAACAGGGTCTGTTCAGCTATTAATGGACTGAACCCATGCACAGGCCAGCCCCTTGCGTCCTACTGGAGCCCCTGAGCCTGAGGAAACCATGTAAGACCCTCGGAGCGCTGTCTGCTGTCACCTACGCAAGCACAGCGGCCGTTAGGGGGGCACAGCAAGGCGTTAGGGGGCACAGCAAGGCGTTAGGGGGGCACAGCATGGCGTTAGGGGGGCAGAGCAAGGCGTTAGGGGGGCACAGCAAGAAGTTAGGGGGGCACAGCGGCCGTTAGGGGGGGACAGCAAGGCGTTAGGGGGGCACAACAAGGCGTTAGGAGGGCACAGCAAAGCGTTAGGGGGGCACAGCAAGGCGGGCATGATAGCAGGAAGGGCGCAGCAGCCTTGCCCTCAACTATTGCTGTTCTAATCTGCTGTGTTGGCGAAGATAATTTGATGACGTAATCTGCTCCAAAGCCTCGTCAATCTGAGTACAGAAGAGAGAGAGAGAGAGAGAGAGAGAGAGAGAGAGAGAGAGAGAGAGAGAGAGAGAGAGAGAGAGAGAGAGAGTGTGTGTGTGTGTAGGGAGCTTCAGGAGGCCATTTCGTGCACAAACATATTTCCACATCCTCGGCTCGGTTAGTAATTCGTGCTCTAGTTTGCGTCGTGCCCGCCCGCTACCCAAATTAGTGCAAGTCACCCCACCCCCCACCCCTCCCCTGGCCCTGACCCGCTACCCCCATACCCTCCCTGCCTCCACAACACACCTGCCCCAGCTCTCTACTCCATTTAAATACCAAGACTTCTCCCTCACCCCCTCCAACATCTACTTCGTCCCGTGCATTGAAACCAGGTAGTGCTATAGGTAACAGCTTATCGACCGACGCCACATACACTCCTCTATACGACGCCCTCCCCTTCAGGTCTCTTCAGATGGTTCTCTCTACTACAGGATGTAACGATGCCTTGACCTATACGGCAGGGAACAGACGCCACCGAGAAGGGTTTTACGGAAAAAGAGGGAATTCCACTAAGGAGGGAGGGAGGAAAGGAGGGGGTGAAGGAAAGGAGGGAGTGAAGGAGGGGATGAAGGTGGAAAGGAGGGGGTGAAGGAGGAAAGGAGGGGGTGAAGGAGGAAAGGAGGAGGTGAAGGAGGAGATGAAGGAGGAAAGGAGGGGGTGAAGGAGGAGATGAAGGAGGAAAGGAGGGGATGAAGGAGGAAAGGAGGGGGTGAAGGAAGGGATGAAGGAGGGAGGGAGGAAGGGAGGAAAGGTGAAGGAGGGAGGGATGAACACAGGATATCGAGGTAATGTGAAAGGAGACGCACAAAGGAGGATGAAGAAGAACAGATCACCATAGCGCCGTCAGCCCAGGAACAAGGCCAGAGTGATGCCGCAGGAAGGGAAGGATGGAGTCTGGAGGATCTGGAAGGTGGTGAGGCCTCGGGGAAACGGAGAGGCCCTGATGGGAGGCAGCACAGGGCAGGAGGTGGGGGAGGGGGGAGAGGTGTAGCAGACGGTGTATTGAAGTAGAGTACCTAGGTTGGCTCGTCCCAAGGCTATATAAGGCTAAGGAGTCGTGACTGGTCCTGCCCTGCCCGTGCCTGCTGCCTGCTGCCTGCACACACACACACACACACACACACACACGACATACACAAATATTTCCACAATGCAAACACACACACTGCGTCACCTGAATATACATAAGATAAGGAAAAAAAGAAAATGACAAAAAATAAATACACGCGATTTCAGCCGAAGCCTTTCACGTGTTATCTTATCAGGCAGTCCACCGGTAAGCCTTGAGGGGCTGTGCTGCCTATCGCTCCTTGCCGCCCTGGCCCCGCGGCGTGACGTCAGGCAGTGAGGGAGGACACAGCAGGTGCCACTGACGTCACGTGACTGAGAGGAATGCCGCCGCGAAATGTCAGGCCGCCGGTGATGACATGCGAGGTGGTGAGGTTGTTGGAGGGCGTGTGTGGTTGGTGAGGGAGCGTGGTGTGGTACGGTAGTGGTGTGGTGGGAAGGAGGTGGTGTTGGTGGTGGTGGTGAAGGAGGGAGAATAGGTGTGTGGGCTGGTAAGAGGAGAGAAGGTGTGGTTGGGTGGTGGTGGTGAAGGGCAGGGGAAGATAGGTGTGTGGGTGGTGGTGGTGAAGGGAGGGGAGAGATAGGTGTGGTGGACTGGTGGTGGTGGTGAAGGGAGGGAGAGATAGGTGTGTGGGTGTGGTGGTGGGTGAAGGGAGGGGAGAGATAGGTGTGTGGGTGGTGGTGGTGAAGGGAGGGGAGAGATAGGTGTGTGGGTGGTGGTGGTGAAGGGAGGGGAGAGATAGGTGTGTGGGTGGTGGTGGTGAAGGGAGGGGAGAGATAGTGTGTGGGTGGTGGTGGTGAAGGGAGGGGAGAGATAGGTGTGTGGGTGGTGGTGGTGAAGGGAGGGGAGAGATAGTGTGTGGTGGTGGTGTAAGGGAGGTGAGTGGTGGTGGTGGTGTGTGAAGGGAGGGAGAGATAGGTGTGTGGGTGAAGGTAGTGGGGTGGTGGTGGTGAAGGGAGGGGAGAGATAGGTGTGTGGGTGAAGGTAGTGGTGGTGGTGGTGGTGAAGGGAGGGGAGAGATAGGTGTGTGGGTGAAGGTAGTGGTGGTGGTGGTGGTGAAGGGAGGGGAGAGATAGGTGTGTGGGTGAAGGTAGTGGTGGTGGTGGTGGTGAAGGGAGGGAGAGATAGGTGTGTGGGTGAAGGTAGTGGTGGTGGTGGTGGTGAAGGGAGGGGAGAGATAGGGTGTGTGGGTGAAGGTAGTGGTGGTGGTGGTGGTGAAGGGAGGGGAGAGATAGGTGTGTGGGTGAAGGTAGTGGTGGTGGTGGTGGTGAAGGGAGGGGAGAGATAGGTGTGTGGGTGAAGGTAGTGGTGGTGGTGGTGGTGAAGGGAGGGGAGAGATAGGTGTGTGGGTGAAGGTAGTGGTGGTGGTGGTGGTGAAGGAGGGGAGAGATAGGTGTGTGGGTGAAGGTAGTGGTGGTGGTGGTGGGTGAAGGGAGGGGAGAGATAGGTGTGTGGGTGAAGGTAGTGGTGGTGGTGGTGGTGAAGGGAGGGGAGAGATAGGTGTGTGGGTGGAGTTGTAAGAGAAAGAAAAGGAAGAGGAGGAGGAGAAGAGTCATGCTGGAGGAACCCTTGCATGGTTAAGGTCTGGTGGGTTGAGAGTAATACACAAGTCCA
>JACEEZ010017375.1:332500-333588 GCA_016584305.1 Chionoecetes opilio
ACCATCACCATCACACCGTCGTTCCACGTGCATCATCAACATCACACAAGACTCATCACTATCACCATCACCATCACACCGTCTGTTCCACGTGCATCATCAACATCACACAAGACTCATCACTATCACCATCACCATCACACCGTCTGTTCCACGTGCATCATCAACATCACACAAGACTAATCACTATCACCATCACCATCACACCATCTGTTCCACCATCACCATCACACATGTTCATCTTTTGTCCCTTCCTATTTCACCTCACACTTTCTATCTACCACAGCGCCACAAAAGGGAGGCATAACGTGAGGCATCTACAAGTCTACAAGAGAGGACTCAAAGGGATACAACACGCTGGGAACACTAACAGAGAGAAGTAGAGGCTGTAATAGGAAGTAGTGGAAAGTAGTAGAGTAAGTAAAGGAAGCTAGTAGAAGTAGTAGAGTAAGTAAAGGAAGTAGTGGAAAGTAGAGTAAGTAAAGGAAGCTAGTAGAAGTAGTAGAGGCTGTAATAGGAAGTAGTGGAAAGTAGTAGAGTAAGTAAAGGAAGCTAGTAGATGTAGTAAAAGCGGTAATAGGAAGTAGTAGAAGTAGTAGAGTAAGTAAAGGAAGCTAGGAGAAGTAGTCGAGTAAGTAAAGGAAAGCAGTAGAAGTAGTAGAGTAAGTAAAGTAAGCTAGTAGAAGTAGTAGAGTAAGTAAAGGAAGCTAGTAGAAGTAGTAGAAGCTGTAATAGGAAGTAGTGGAAAGTAGTAGAGTAAGTAAAGGAAGTAGTACAAGTAGACAGTGTAGTTTATTCACTCCTGCTGCCCCCCCATACCCTACCCCCCCTTCTCCTCCTCCAGCAGCAGCAGCAGCAGACACATCATCGTCAGCACACCTGCTCAGTTTGTTCCCGCCTTCCGCCGCGGCAGACGAGGGAGTGTTATCGCACTATCACCGCCCGTAACACCTGCGACGCACTGCTTGCTTGATTAAATGACCGGCTTCCCGACCGTTCTGACTGGCCGAGGTTGTGAGAGAGCAGTAGAGAGAGAGAGAGAGCTGTCGAGAAGGATGGAGATTGAGGAGGGAGAGGGAAAGGGGAAA
>JACEEZ010017378.1:0-2500 GCA_016584305.1 Chionoecetes opilio
TTGCCATGAGTAGGGCAACAGTGTTTGGAGGTATTAACAGGACATTTTTGGGGGAGGGAAAATACTTAACCGGCTTTAACAAAAATCAGACATAGTTTTTAAAGGGGGGGGGGGGGGGGGCAACCATAAAAATTTCACATTTTTCAATTGCGGTTTAAAATTAAATCGATCTTAATTTATTTAAAAAAAATTTTAAAATTTGCGGGGAATGATTTAATTTTAAATAACGAAATAAGTTTTTTTGCAATATAAAATTAATATTAATTGTTGGGGGTTTTTGATTGAATGTTTTTGGGAAAAAAAAATTAGTGCCAAAATAGATTTTAAATTTTTTAAAACATTTTTTTGAAATAATAATAAAATTTAAAAATTTATATACAAGGATAATATATATATAAAAAATTTTAAACAGAATTTTTAATAATATTTAATATAATTAAGAAATATATAAATATATATAAAAAGATATAATTATATATAATATATATAATATATATTAAAATTAAATATAATATATTATAATAATAAAAACCCATAAAATATATATCCAAATATATTAAATTAATATATAAAACAATAAAATATATATATAACACATAATAAATAATACACAAATATATATAATATATATAACATATATATATAATATATAACAATATTTTAATAAAAATTTTTTTATTAAATTTTTTTAAACCTTAAATATAATATATAAAATTATATAATATAAAATATAAAATTTTTAAAATATGTATTTAATATATAAAATATTTTAATACAATATATATACGAATTATACATATATATATACAATTTAACATATAATATAATATACAGTATATATATATAATATATATTATACAGAATTAATTTATATATATTACAGAATATATATTATAAAAATATATATATAATTATATATTATATATACTGATAAATATATATTAAAAGTATATAACATATATAATTATTATTATTATGTAAAAATTATATGTTAAATTTATTTAATAATATAATATATAGTATATATATATAAGATATATATATACATATACATATATAAAATATATAATTACATTTATATAATATAATATACAGTAAATTTTTAATATATATTAATTAAGAAATAATTATAATACATTTAATATATATAATTAAAAGTATATATATTATAATAATATATATATAATATAATTTTGTAATATATTAGGGGGGCACTTAGCCTATAGTGAATTTTATTTTATCCGTTTTTTAGGGGGGCGGGTGGTTTTCGGGTTTTTTTCATTCCCCGTACAAAATAATTGTGAAAAAGGGGTTTAAAAAAAAATATAATTTTTAGAGGTCGGAATTGAGGTCAAAGTTGACATTTTTCGGGAAAAAAAAAAATTTTTTTCAAATTTTTTAAACATATTTTCGAAAAACATTTTCCATCATAAATTGCTTTTCCGAGTATTTTGGCTTTTTTTTTTTGTCAACAATGTTTATTAACCACTTCGGTGATGGGAGCCGGCCAGGTCAGGCCAAAACAGGCAAAAAAACTCGTTAGCCCGCGTTCCGGGGCCGTTTTCCCCCGGGTTGGCTCAGTCTTAGTGCACGTTTCGACCGAAAGGAGGGGTCGGTTGGCACCATGGGCCTTAAAAAAATGTTTCCAAGCTCTTAACAGTTCGGTTCTTTTTTTTTATTCGCTCTTTTTAATTTTTTGTTCCCCAAAAAAGTGCTTTTCCCCTGGGGGTTTTTCCCCAATCACCCTCATCCATTGACAGTTTCTTTTTTGAGCATTACAAAAATTTTTTATAAAATTGACAAAAATAGCCTTCCCCCCTCCCCTTTTTTCCCCCAGATTTGCGATGGCGACGACTAGGCAAACACGACTGTGTACCTTTTCCATGACACTGAACAACTTAGGGAAAAGCGACTCCCAACAGAGGAAAAAGCTCCCGTCTTTTCCCTGACCTTCTTTTGGAATGAAGCACGAGAAGAAGCCCGCGGCGGCCAAAGGTGATGATGAGGTACTCGCATTCTGGGCCCGGGCACCCCCTTTCCAGTCCAGGCAGCCCCCCGGGCGCGCGACAAACTCATCCGATTACGATGAGGGGTCTCCTTGAAGAAGAGCAAGTCGAAGCGCGGGCCGACCCAGGGGGGGGGAAAAAGAGGCTTTCGTCGCACCCCTGCGTCGCCTTTTCGACATCGCGCACAAGATGCTTTTACATCCTCACAGAGGAAAGGACCGGTCCTTCCTGCGGCCCCAAAAGGGGAGGGACGAGCCCCGGGTTCTCTCGGTTCTCGAGACATGTCCCTTGCTGTAAAAGAGAAGAAGGTCAAGGAGAATTTGGATCAAACGAATCGCCGGGGGCGGAAGCGGGGCAAAAAGGGCCCTTTGAGCTTGCCCGGCCCGTTGTGCTTTCGGGCAGTTCTTCCGCGGGATTTTCTTCCGACTCCAGTCCAGTGCCGGAAAACAGTCCTCCCCGGCCCGTTGCGGCGCGCACAGAAGGGAACGTCTTAA
>JACEEZ010017378.1:7500-12458 GCA_016584305.1 Chionoecetes opilio
ACAGGGAAGTGAGGGTCAGGGCTGAGGAGGTAATTAGAGAGGTTAGAAGGGGAAGTGAGGTCGGAGCCGAGGATGATTATATCTCATTTGTAAGGAATATAATTGACGGACAGAAAAGAAATATTCCTTTATAGGGAGATAAGGTCCAGAAAATTTGATCCAAAATGGATGACCACCAAGTTAAAACACAACATTGGAGTAAAAAAGAAACATTTATTTAAGGTCAAGGCAGGATTGGAAAAACAAAGAACAGTATAATGTGATGGCGAGGACAGTGAAGAAATTAACTCGAGCTGCTAAGAACAAATTATGAGATTAAAGTAGCAGAACAGGCGACCAGGGACCCAAAGGGGTTCTATCAGGTTTTTTAAAACAAAGACAAGGGAATTAGTTGGGCCCTTAAGGTCAGGACAGGGTGAAGTCTTAAATACGGATGAGGATATGTGTAGGAAGTCTAAAATGTTATTTCTTAAGTGTTTTTACGGAGGAGGATACACAGACGATCCCTGATAGTGAGCAGATGTTCAAAGGAAGCGATGAGGAGAAAACTCAAAGATTTTGTGATAACTAGGGAATGGTGGAGAGGGTATAGAAAAAATGAAAACATTTAAATCGCCAGGACCAGATGAAGTGATCCCAGGGTATTAAAGGAATGCAAGGAGGTTGTTAGTGAGTCGTTAGTGCACATTTTTAGGAAATCGGTTGAGATAGGCGATGTGCCATTATTGTGGGGGGAAAGGAAATGTTGTTCCCATATTTAAGAAGGGAGACAGAGAACTAAAGTCAAATTATCGACCCGTAAGTTAACATCAGTGGGGGGTAAATTATTGGAATCTATTATTGACAAAAAACATTAGAGAGCCCCTAGATAAACATAGTTTGATCAATGATTCACAACATGGAAATTTACCAAGGGTAGGTCATGTCTCACCAATTTTTTGAGTTTTTATAGGAAAGTTTATGAGAAGGCAGATAATGATAAGGATTATGATATAATATATCTGGACTTTAGTAAGGCATTTGACAAAGTACCCCCACGAGCGACTCTTAAATAAGGTTAGGGCTCAGGTATAGATGGGAAGGTTCTCATTGGGTCAGAGCTTGGCTACGTAATAGGCAACAAAGGGTTACAATTTAAAGGTTCCAAATTGAATGGGGACTGGTGACAAGTGGAGTTCCACAAGGGTCTGTTTGGGCCCATTACTATTTTTGATTTTCATCAACGACTTGGTAGTGGGATTAGCAGTGATATCAGCAAGTTTGTGATGATACTAAGTTAGGTAGGATTATTGGATCACAGTTGACTTAAACATATTGCAGGGAGACTTAGATAAACTTAAAGATGTGGGCAGTCAGATGGCAGATGGAATTTTAATATTGATAAATGGAGCGTTATGAATATTGGTAGAAAAAACCCTGGTAATAGATACACCATAAGCAATGTATCGCTGAAAAGATCAGAAGGTGAAAAAGATCTTGGAGTGAGGGGGGAGCCCAGACCTCCGACCTAGGAACCAATGTATTGAGGCCAGAAATAATAGAGTATTGGGATTCATTACCAGAAGTGTTAAAAGTAGAAATGCGGAAGTTATTCTAAAGCTTATCTGGCTCTATCAGGCCCTCACCTAGACTATGCAGTTCATTTTGGGCTCCATATTACAGGATGGATATAGTGTTGTTAGAAAAAATGCAGAGAAGGATGACCAAAATGATACAAGGGATGCGTAACTTTAGTTATGAGAGGAGATTGGGAAATTATTAAAATTACAAATCACTCGAGAGACGAGAGTAAGGGGCGATCTGATAGAAGTTTTTAAGTGGATAAAGGGATTTAATAAAGGAGAGGTAGGAAAAGTTTTACGGCTTTTAACCAGGGTAGAGCAAGAAGTCACGGATTCAAGTGGAAAAGCGTAGATTTAGAAAGGAAATAGGAAAAAAAAATGGTTCACAAATAGGGTGGTGAATGAGTGGAATGGTCTCAGTAACAGGTAGTTAGTGCGGAGTCATTAGGGGGGCTTTAAAGGGGAGCTGGATAGGTTCATGGATGGGGATGAAAGGGGGATGTAGGTAGTGTTAGGTGACAGGAACTACCACGTGTAGGCCTCGCAGCCTCTTGTAGCTTCCTTATTTTCTTATGTTCTTATGTTCTTATCTATCTCATTCTCCAGATCAACCTGATCCCAATAGTCGGGATAGTCAGGATAGTCGGCCATGTTCTGAGATATCTGTAACCAATAATACAAATTAGAACACAGTAGTGCTACCTTCTAAATACTTTCATACCTAACCTAACCTAACCTATGTCAGTATTAATGAAGAATAAGCACAACTTTGTAGCAAACCAGCAACTTTTGTATTTCATAGATGTCCTTCAATGAGAGACGTGTGTTATTAATAAATAATACTGAGGTTATGTGGTTATGTGAAGTTAGCTTAAGCGGGTATCGCACGGGGCGTTTCATCAGACTGTTTTGTTGAACCAAACTGGCATTTGGTTAGACCTCTTCGTCGAACACTGACAACACATATAGCGCACGGATGGGGCAACCAACTGCTTCACCCAACCCTAACCCAAAGATGAAGCGTTGACAGTGCAATTTGAGATGGGGATTTGTTGTTAATGTTTTAGCATACGTAGCTACTGGTGAAGAAAAGGTTATTGTTATTATAAGAGAACAGCGACAGATGAAGACGCGTTCATATTGGTTAAATGGGTTATAGTGGACGTGAACTGCGCAGTCGCTACCACCGTTGCCATTTGACATATTTTTATTAACTTTTGCTAAGTATAATGTGCATTATTAATCCACTTCTGCGTGCGTTACCGAAGCGAAGTTAAGCGAATCGAATGGTGTGCGACTGATTGCCGGCTGCTGCGGCTGGTTGTCCCCACCAACTCCTGCAGAATATGGCAATCAATCGCACACCATTCGATTCGCTTATTTTACCTAAATAACTCTACAAAACATAACCTAACCTAGCTATTATTATATTAAAAAATTATTTTATGAAAGGAAAAAATTGCGGTAACAATGGACGAGGACTGCGCGGTCTCTGCATGGGCTGCAAATGACTCCCGCCCCGCATTCGCCCGCTCGCAAGCCACTCTGTGGTCCACTCTGCCCCGCCCTGCTGGGAGGATTATTACCCAAACCTAACCGAACATAACCTTCTAACGGGAGGGGCTCCTTCCCCCTCGACCCTCTGACGAGAATATTAACATACCGAAACTTAACCTCAGCTCCTAAAGGATGTGCCAGACGTGGAAGGGTGTGTCTGTATGCACTATTAGACAACTTTATAATCTCTTCAATATGTATATAAGTTTTAAAGGTAACGCACGAAGAAGTGGATTAATAAGGCACATTATACTTAGCAAAAGTTAATAAAAATATGTCAAATGGTAACGGTGGTAGCGACTCCACAGTTCACGTCCACTATAACCCATTTAGCCAACATGAACGAGTCTTCCTTCATCTGTCGCTGTTCTCTTATAATAACAATAACCTTTTCGGTATTATTTTACGATGGCACCAAACTTCCCTACACAATTAGGAGCATGGTTTTTGTTTACCGTATTGTATTCTAAGAGACATTTTCTCTTTGAGCCTTCCGTCGCAAATCAATAGTTTCGGAGATATAGAACATTTTAGGTGGGGGGAGGAATATGATTGTCTCCTTGTTTACAAAATGCCTCCCTCTTGCACTGGTCATTCACCCAGCTAGTTAACTAACCTAACCAGGGCATTGATTACGTAATCTAAGCTCAATCAAATAATGAGATGAAAAGTACAGAGGAAATCTCTGCGCAAGCATATTTTGGTATACTCTCAACAATGAGGCTTGTACACCACTGTTTATTACGCACAAAGGTTAATTTCGTCATTAAACAGCTAAAAAGTAACAAAGTCAAGGAAATGTGCTTATCTTACCTCTTAATGGGATGAAAAGTACAGAGGAAATCTCTGCGCAAGCATATTTTGGCATACTCTACTCTCAACAATGAGACTTCTACACCACACTGTTTATTACGCATAAAGGTTAATTTCGTCATTAAACAGCTAAAAAGTAACATAAAGTCAGGCAAATGTGCTCATCTTACCTCATAATGGGATGAAAAGTACAGAGGAAATCTCAGCGCAGCGAAGGGAATGGTGAAGACATGGGTCTGTGCGATGTCCTCGTTTGTTTACCTTCACCGCGGTGCGACGATATCCTTCGCGGCTCAAAACAGTTTGACGCTACCAAATTACGTGACGATGACATTCTTCACCGAAGAGAACATTTGACAATCCGGCCCAAAGAAACACAAAATGAAGACGACAAACGCGATCACGACAGAATTAGACGAAATACGAAAAAACTCATTTAGTAGAGCAAGAAAGATTTTGAAGTACGTATTGCCGAAATGAGCAAATCAAACCCTAAAGAATTCTACAGCTATGTTAAAAAGAAAAAAGTAATGACGTCAACCATAGGACCGTTGGAAATGGTATATGGCGAACACACAGAAAATGAAGTATCTATGGCGGATACTCTAAATCACTTTTTTGCATCAGTCTTCACAGTGGAAAACACGCAAAATCAACCCATCCCGAAAACCCAGAACAAAGGTACTTGCCTCAGCTCATTAACCTTTCAGGAATGTGACATTTTGCTCGCGATAAATAACATGAAAATTAACAAAGCTCCTGGTCCTGACAAAATTTCGCCACGCATATTAAAAGAAGCAAAGAACGAAATAGTAAAACCACTTTCCATCTTATTTAATAAGTCTTTACTCACCGGAAATGTACCGTGCGAATGAAAACTAGCAAATGTCACACCCATATTTAAAAAAGGAAGCAAGTCGCAGCCCGGAAACTATCGCCCAAAGTTTAACATCAGTTGCTGGAAAATAATGGAATCCATCATAAGAGACAAATATTAGTCTTGAAGAAAATGATAATCGACGAGTC
>JACEEZ010017379.1:2500-68331 GCA_016584305.1 Chionoecetes opilio
TACAATCTCAGCGTCTCAGTCTCAGCGGTGTCACAACAGTCAAGTTGAATCAACGATGTCTCACCAGTGTCGCCGCAGTTTCATTTTGTAGCAGCGGTGTCGCAGCAGTTTTACTTGGATTGCAGCGATGTCTCCATGTGACGGCGAATTTTTTGAACAGTTAAAAAAAAATCAGCGGTAAAATAAAAACGGTCAAATAAAAATGGCTGATGAGCAGTGCTGAATGAAGATAATGAATAGTGAGTGTGTTCTTGTGTGAAAATGACTGTACGTATATCGGACAACAGTTTTGGTGGTTTTTTTTTTTCTTAGAAATTTCTTTCCAAAATCAGGGTGCGTCTTCCAAGATGTAGCGTCTTATAAGCTGTAAAATACGGTATATATATTATATATATATATATATATATATATATATATATATATATATATATATATATATAATAATATATATATGTATATATTATTACGCCCCCGCCCCTACTGTCCTCAGCTAGGCTCCTAATACCTGCTCCGGGCTGCTTTCGTGAGAGCAGTGAAGTAGGCAGGTGCTAGACAGAGGGGACGCGTAGCAAGTTTACCAGGCTCGTACTAGAACTGAGGACTTACCAGGCTGCTTTCCTACTGTCTGGCTATTCACACACTCAGGTAGAAGGCCTTAGGCAAACACAGGGGTCCTTTTCTGCTGTATATTCAAGTAACTAACAGTACAAGCTCAAGGTCACTATACACATCACCACACGCCACTACACACACCAGGGATAGAGAAACACCTCCACTTCTTTCATTCCTGTACTAGGTAACACAACAAACCCAACACTTCATGACCCCGACCTCTGCGGCCGTCGTAGGGCACTACCACAGTCACCTACTTTCCCTTTGTCATTACGGCCACCGGGCGGCGAGAGGACGCCACTTTACCACACAAACCGGAGCACAGCTAGCTGTCACCTTTCACCCAGGCGCCGTTAGCCACAGGGAGCTTCGTCTACCCTTGGCACGCCTGTGAAACAACCTTAGCCCTTCCCTGCTCCCTGGCCGCCGGCGACTGCCTCTGGCAACTCCTCCCGGCGTTCCTTCCACATCACGCCGCATGCTGACCCAATAAAAACGCTGGCGGAGGCGACACAGCGTCTTTTTCCCGACCTGGTGGCCACTCATGAGCTCTGCCCTGCGTACATTTCCCGCAGCAGCTCAGCTCTCAGGGCGTGTGGCACCACCATCAGCCACCTACTTTCCTCCTTGCCAGCGTCCACCCAACGCTTTTATAATACACCCTCGTCCAGCCCAGCCGTAGCGCGGTCCACTGGTCCACGAGACACTTTGTTCTGGATATACCTTTATGCGAGTAATTATTATTCATACAGGTAGACTCACCTTGAAATGTGGATGATGAGTCAATGGTCCAGTAATTCACTTTTCTTTTAATCTGTTAACGTTGGAATGTTAATCAGTGGTTTCGTGAGGATGTAGAGAGACACAAGGGTAATTTTTTTTTTTTTTTTTTTTTTCAATTCTGCCTATAGCGCCAGTAGGCAGTGCTGATCCAGGGCTCGGATGGTAGGCTCTGGAGGTTCACTTGAGGGCTGTGATGGTTGGCCCTCGCCCGTTGGTGGCGCAGGCAGGATTCTTATAGTGACACCTGTGATTAGAGGCTCATGCTGCCCCCCTGTGTCCTCCGATGCACTCGCATTCGAAGGTAGAGTTGATGAGCAGGGCATGTAGGTGTTCTTAGGCCACTCGACGGTGCAGAAAGGTTTTGGGTTTCTTCGGGGATCGAACTCGGGTCACCGAGAACGCCAGTCGGAGAAGCTAACCATTCCGCTACCGCCTCCCCAAAATTGAGGTAGTATTATTGTTAATCTACAATATATACACTTTGACGAAATATACAGGAGTCCCTGTTAAGCTCCGTCTCTACCCTAGCTCAGACAGTCGCCCTTCTACCTATCGTTGGCAGAGAGAGCTCCGTGCCCCCTGCCAAGCAGTTGACAACTACCATGTTTATTTATCTACATATACCTCTGCTCCACTATTAAACATATAGTAATGAGCAAGTAATGTTTCTACCATAGAATAAACTGATAATATAACTACTCTATATAAATATCTATTATGTTACCATTTATTTATAAGAGATGCATAATAATGGTACGTGACATCTCAATTTATCCATGCCGGCCTTCTATCTTTGCTGAGTGCAGTAACTAGGTGTAGCCGGCCACACTGGCTGCCACCCCCATACATACATACATACATACGTTTCTACCCTTTATAAATGCCTTAACATCGCTCGGTCACGCGCCTGGCGCGCCCACGCGGCATAATAAAATGTACCTAACCATGTAAAAAATGTGTAATACCTGTCAGACCTGTGAAGATTGAACTTTTTCAAGTAAAAGATACTTGCCTAACGTGATAGTTCGCTTAACACAATAACAAAGTAGCTATAGTACACTGGGATAGAAAACAATGGAGTTTAGGTAATCAGGAGATTCGTTCTCCAGAGCCGCGAGTTGCATACTGCGACTCGTCAGAGAACTTGATCTCAGAGAAGGTAAATTAGTAACAAAAGATATTCTAGCGAATGTTAAACTCTGAAGAGATTCCACACGATGAGTCTCAAAAATCTCTGATGACTTAAAGGTGACATGCACTACAATAACATCCATGGTAAGCGTTACTTACAAGACCGGATAGTAGTGCTGAATAGCATCCTGTTTGAACAAGGGTTGCTTATTAAATTCATCTTGACCATTATCTAGTCACCTAGTGTATGTAAGAAATCCTCCTCAGTATAAAGACTCGCGGTTACTCTCCCACTAGCTGCATCTACCATGTTTGGCTAATCGCCGCAATATTGGACACCACAGTGAATGAGGATTAAAAAACTAGTAAAGTTTGGTCAAAGAAATAAAAATCAGTTGAGAGCATCTAAACGCACAATCGCACTGTTCAGCACTCTATTAAGCTGATTGACCTGTTAATAGGTAAAGGCAAAAATATTCAAAAGGTGTCAGAGATCAACATCAAGAATTTCCAACCTTTTACTGTTAATGTTAATTAATTGTTAATGTTAATAAGCCATTAAGTTAGCCGCCAAAATATTAACCAGTCGTTTATAGTCCTCCTGCAAGTCTCGGACAATGTTCATCCATAGCTGTCTCAAATAATAACTGAGACACCCTACCTAAGGCATTGACAAGGTCTCGCTTGGCTTGGGCATGCAAAGGAATGGCCTAGCTATAACATGATTGGCATGCAACAAGGTTAGCTTCATGAAGGTCAGTCGATCCTTCTAAAGGTCTATAATGATAATAACATGCAATACATGCATTTCACATAGCATGATTTGAAAGAAAAGTAGTTATACTCGGGGTCGTAGATTATAGCCGTGCATGACCTTATTAGCTTCATGAAGGTCAGTCGATCCTTCCTTAGATCTATAATGAAAGTAACATGCAATACATACATTTCACATAACATGATGTGAAAGAAAAGTAGTTAGACTTGGGGTCATAAATTATAGCCGTGCATGACCTTATTAGCTTCATGAAGGTCAGTCGATCCTTCCGAAGATCTATAATGAAAGTAACATGCAATACATACATTTCACATAGCATGATGTGAAAGAAAATTAGTTAGACTCGGGGTCGTAGGTTATAGCCGTTCATGACGAAAGTGTATTTATCTCAAGTAAATGAATTTTCCAGTGCGAGTTAAACATGAAATGCATGTATTGCATGTTATTTTCATTATAGACCTTCAGAAGGATCGACTGACGTTCATGAAGCTATACCCAGGCCTAGTACTCGCTGCGTCAGCTCGTCTCGACCAAGGCCAAGAAAGGCCTCTCTTCCTTAATTCACTGGCCAAGCTGCTGCTTGGTTCAAAGTTTAGTTTTTGTTTCAAAAAGTTTCGTCTCCCTCACAACCACGAATTCCAACACACAGTTTCAACGTAATTGTAATTGTTCAGCACTGAGATAATAGTATTCGTGCCACACGCCGCCACCAATTTATGTTCTGGATTTTCCTTTACGCGAGTAATTATTCACACAGGTAGACTCACCTTGGAATGTGGATGATGAGTCAATGGTCCAGTAATTCACGTTTCTTTTAATCTGTTAACGTTGGAATGTTAATCTGTGGTTTCGTGAGGATGTAGAGAGACGCCAGGGTAATTGAGGTAGTATTATTGTTAATCTACAATATATACACTTTGACGAAATATACAGGAGTCCCTGTTAAGCTCCGTCTCTACCCTAGGTAGAAGGGCAGTCGCCCTTCTACCTATCGTTGGCAGAGAGAGCTCTGTGCCCCCTGCCAAGCAGTTGACAACTACCATGTTTATTTATCTACATATACCTCTGCTCCACTATTAAACATATAGTAATGAGCAAGTAATGTTTCTACCATAGAATAAACTGATAATATAACTACTCTATATAAATATCTATTATGTTACCATTTATTTATAAGAGATGCATAATAATGGTACGTGACATCTCAATATAACCATGCCGGCCTTCTATCTTTGCTGAGTCTGCAGTAACTAGGTGTAGCCGGCCACACTGGCTGCCACCCCCATACATACATACATACGTTTCTACCCTTTATAAATGCCTTAACAACTTGGTGGCAGGACTCTCGGGTGCCACCTCCTCCCAATGGGGTCTCTCGGTGCCTGCTTCCAGCCAGCGGACCACAGGGGCGAGGTCAGGATCCTCCCGCTGTCTCTTCCTCCAGCGCTCTTGGACCTCGCTGGATCCGTCTCCCACTCATAGGCGTTGGCACACCGGATCGGGCACCCTCTTAACACAGTGAGCACAGTCAGGCTCACACGGGCGGAGGCTCAGGCTGTCTGCGTTAAAGAAAAAGAAAAGGTGCCAAGAAAGGCACCTCATGCTGGAAGAGAGTACACTTAGTGGGGCTGAGCTTGAGATTAGCCTTCCTCAGACGGCGCAACACTTCTTCCCCCAGCTCCTCCTCAAAAGTACCTCCCACGACAAGTAGTAGCTACATTGTCGAGATAGACTTCCACTGCAGCCCCTCGAGCACCTTCTCCATTAGGTGCTCGAAACACCCCGGGGCGTTGCAGAGACCGCAAGGCATCACATTGAAGTGCCACAGGCCCTGCCTGAAGGAGAAAGCGGTTTTCTCCTTGTCCTCCGCCATCTCCACTTGGTGATAGCCGGATTTCAAAAAGGCAAGTTAAAAAAGGCAAAGAGCCAAGTCTTAGCTTGTGATACGTGTGACAGCCTGGTGGTAAATGATACATCAACACTAACAGTCGATACATCAACACTAGCAGACGATAGGTGGTGCGGTTGGTGCCAATTTGACAAGGTGGAAGTTGCCGCGGAACGGCTCCCGCCAGTCTTGGCGGCAGTCTCATTCCAACATTCGTCTTGGAAGACGCATGAGTATTTTTCAGGGTATTTTTTAGGAAAAAAAGTGCGTCTTATAAGCCGTAAAATACAGTATGTTTTTCCTTGACGGCTCAGGTGGTTGACCCTGCACATTCTGGAGGGTCGTGATGGTTGGCCCTCGCCCGTTGGTGGCGCAGGCTGAATTTTTATAGTGACACCTGTGATCTATAGGTGAAGATCAGTTTTCTGTGATGGTCAACCATCAGTTTTCTGTGATGGTCAACCATCAGTTTTGGCTCATGCTGCCACCTGGTGTTTCCTCCGCCGTACTTGAAGTCACAGTCGAAAGAACATGAATGTAGCATGCGGGTTTCTTCGGCCACTCAAAGATGGATTTACAATTGCTCCTTGGTAGGACTTGAACTCGGGACCTTATGCTCACCTCCCAGGCTCTTGTCGACCACGTTAAAGATGGCCAAATGAGTTGGCCTGGCATGATTCGGACTCGGGACAACGAGCTCACCATTCCAAGACGCTAACCAGTCGGACACTGCCTCCCCAAAGTTTACAGACAAGGTTGTACCTTACTCATACAACCTTATCTGTAAACTTTGTATCTTACCGCGTTGTATCTTACAGATACAATCCGATGGGAAGGATCAGTTTCAGGGTAACGTGCCACATGCCCATATGGCTACAGTTGGCACTGACGGACTATACAGATAATAGGCTTCGATTCAGTCTCACGGTGCAATCGCTGATTTGAAACGTTGTCATCCCAGCGATACCCCATGATTCTGCGACGACACAAATTACCAAAGGAATTGATTTGCCTCTTCAAGTCTCTATTTAGTGTCCATGTCTCACATCCATAGACTAAGACAGGGATTGTAACGCCGCGTTTTGTTGCTTTACAATTCTATTGGTTTCCTGCTGCCAACACCCCAAGGATAAGGCCGGGGAACCTTAAGACTACACTAGAAATAAAACTTAGGGTTTCCCTTTTGGTAACAGATTTATTTCCAGCCGAGATTGAGGCACTAGAATGATTAAAACATATTACTCCCCTCAACACCCTTCCGGCCATTCTTACTTTCTTACACCACCACCTGAGCAACAATCTGAAATGAATTTTTTTTATTGTAGGGGTACTAATATGAGATGATAATTCGATCACTCCCAGGAAAACTCTCGGGAATTTCCTTTACACAACTAGTCACCCGATATATCCACACTGTAGTGCTCATATTACAACCCTAACCAGGGCATGTAGTACGGTACGGTACGGTAATATTTTTCGTAATTCGTACCTCAGATAAATACAGTACCGTAATTCCGTTCCGTACCTGAATATTTGTATTGTACCGTACTAGTACGATTAATTTCCGTACCGTAATTTCGAACTATTTTTTGTACCCAAAAACATTTGACTATCATAAAAAAAATCAATAATTGACAAAATTACTAATCATTTTCCATTGTGATTAATTTACACATACTTTTACAGGTAGCTACATACAACACATAGTAACTTCTACCCATTTATCTTTATATTTCTTCTATAATAATATAAGCGAAAGTGTGTCTGTCTGTCTGTCTGTCTGTGTGTGTGTGTGGTATAGGTTCCGCCCCCCGTGGCGCAAACACCTCATATGGCACATTTTTGGAACCGGGTTGACCAGGGGAAGGTCATAAGCCTACTTATGAGATGATCCGATCACTTTTTTTTTCTTTTTTTTTTAGCAGCCTATTAGCGAGAATTGTGAAAACAAAAGTGGGTTGCGAGAATTGAGGAAGCCTTGATGTAGGGTGATGGGTAATGGGTGAGTGAATGGGTGGGGTGATGGGTAATGGGTGTGGGGTGATGGGTAAGTGAATGGGTGGGGGGTGATGGGTTGGGGGTGATGGGTGAGGGAATAGGTGGGGGGTGATGGGTAATGGGTGAGTGAATGGGTGTGTGGTGATGGGTAATGGGTGAGTGAATGGGTGGGGGGTGATGGGTAATGGGTGAGTGAATGGGTGGGGGGTGATGGGTAATGGGTGAGTGAATGGGTGTGTGGTGATGGTAATGGGTGAGTGAATGGGTGGGGGGTGATGGGTAATGGGTGAGTGAATGGGTGGGGGGTGATGGGTAATGGGTGAGTGAATGGGTGGGGGGTGATGGGTAATGGGTGAGTGAATGGGTGGGGGGTGATGGGTAATGGGTGAGTGAATGGGTGGGGGGAATACATACATTTCTACATCCATGATTTCAGGCAAGTTAGAAGGGGCTATCTGGAGAGTCCATGTTTGGTGGGGCCCACCAAACAAATTAGCAAAAATTGCCCTCCGCAGGAGCTAGCCAAAAAGTCTGCCCGGAGGGCGGCTTTGCGGCTAGTACTACATACAGTTCATAGTTACCTCCTATACCCGAGACTTACAAATCATTAACTATATACCCAGCTAACCACCACCGGCGGGCCTACGTGGGCATTAGAGCGGCGAACGGCGGCCACCAGCGGCAAACTTGCCCCCGAATGCCCGCCGTAGGGCAGCTGGTGTATTTCAGAGAGGATTTTTTTTTATATTGAAAATCAGTGTACAGAATTTGAAGAATTTATTCTTTCTATGTGTAAACATTATTAAACAACAGTTATATGAAGATATTGATGTAGTATTACATCTGTGGTGAATAACAGCGGCTACCTCCGTATGCCCGCTGGTGTATATTTGAAGTGTACAAGAAAGTTTTCAACTCTCACGCAGCTCATGCACGCAGCGGCAACGAGCTCAGTCGCCAGTCGGCTCGCAAGCGCTAAAGAGGGAGGTTGTGCCGAGTCGTGTTGCCGCTCCGTAAGGATTATTAACCTGCCTACCTTTGACCAACCATCGATCATTACCGACACGTACGTTTATATATATATATATACTACATACATATATTTATGGTGGGAGGATAGAGAATGAGAATTATCGTCGCTATATATATTTACGATGTGTTTAGTGCTGACAGTGCTGTCTTATATGGCTTGTTCTCGTGCCATTTCAGTGTTTTTTGTGTGAAGCCCAGTCTGCCTACCTGCTCCCTGCACCTTTTTTAAGTGTCGGTGAATTTGAAGTATGTTGTGGTGTGTCTTATATAAGTCTTGCAGTTTAAAATGGCGCCCACAGTCACTTGGCATTAACCTTTTCGCGCCAATTGTGACTTCATGCAACTTTTAGGAGCTGCGCACTGGTTGGCTGGAAAGACTCAGCTTCTCTCAGCGTCTCTGATTGGCTGTCCCGCTTAGAGAGGTGTCCTTCAAATATGCAAGCCACCGCTGACACACCGGACTAAAAAAAAAAAGGGAAAACCTCTCTCTCGATTATAGTGTTCAGTGTACTTAAGGAGTACTTTGGTACTTTGTGAAAGTTAGCTCCACATCTACATCATCTCTTCTACATTACGATGTACATTACGTACATCATCTGACTCGATCGCACCGACCCACCTGCCTTTCCTAAGTCTTGGATATCTACCAATTAATTACCTGTGGCACTATTCTATAGGGTATTGTAACACTACCATAAAGGTAAGCGTTGTGACAGTAACAGTGGCTGTTATTCAATGGCTTTCTCGTGTTTTTGATCATACACTATTTATTTTCCTCAACATTCCGTTTCTTACCTTAGCGATCTATTTTTTCAGAGTTCCGTACATACAGTACAGTGATATAGATACGCACTGCCATAGTGCATTGTTGGATTAATATTCCGCAGGAGTTGGCGGGCTCCACAGGCCTTACAGCTTACTTTTTCTCTATTATTTTCGGCTCAGTATAATGTGCAGTACTTATTCACTTACAGAAACCAAAAATATAACGGTATTTTGGTACTTTCAACCAGTAATTGAGTAAGAGGTTAAAAGTACTCTTTTCCTATGTATTTTGATGGGTAAATTTTTACACTAGGACCGAAATTCCCTACACAATTGGGAGTGTTGTTTCTGTTCACCTTATTAGATTCTAAGAAACATTCTCCCTATGAGCTTCCGTTGCAAATCACTACTTTTGGAGATATAAGATGTTTTTAATAGGAAGAAGTGTATATGAGATATGAAAATTACACTAACCTAAATTTTTTTACATTGATACGACATTTATTTTGAATACAAATTATATCAATGCAATTTTAGTCATGTTGCCCTCCAGTTTGTATTATGTTCAACTGGCTTGGAGATTGTAAGATGGAATCATGGAACCCACATCAAGGTAGAATATAGTAAGAGCATGTAAAGAGCTTTTATAACTAATATAACGGTTACATAATCAGCTATAATGAGCACACCCAACACAGACTTGCTCACGTAGCTTTGGGTGTGACGGGGCAGCAGCTTATTGCCTGTGGCGCCGCAGAACCTCTAGTCTGGAGTGCCGGGGACCTGTAGTGAGGGTTGCTGAGCCTTGTGTGTGTGTGTGTGTGTATGTATAGGGAGTGTCAAGCCCATAGGGAGCTTTAAAAGGAGGCTAGATAAATTAATGGATGGGGATGAAAGGTGGATGTAGGTACATAGTGTTAAGTAACAGGAACTACCATGTGTAGGTCTCGCGGCCTCTTGTAGCTTCCTTATTTTCTCATATTCTTTTGTTCTTTTTTTGTTCTAACCTAACCTAATCCCACGCTTTAACCTCATAAAGCCAGATCTGCATTAAAAAAAAGAGTCCGCGGAAAGGGAAGAAGGCGCGATGCAGGTCGCAAGAGGAAGAAGATCACTTAAAATGATCTCTCACCTCCCTATAAACAACATGTCATATCTCCAGAAGTAATTATTTGCGACGGAAGCTCATAGAGAGAAGGGTCAGGATCTGTGCGCCCCCAGTTATGTCAGGTTACGTAACCAATGTCTATGTATTGTATTAAACTGCAGTGTTACCGTCGAGATTTTTCTAGGAATAGGTAAATAATTCCTGTTCTTCAAGTCTTCATGAAGAGCAAGGAACCTGTACAGGCATGATGGACTATTTTTTAATGAGCTTATACTGGCTTGCATTATCTGTATTAGTAATTCAAACTTTTCTTGTCTGTGTTATACCTAATTGTTGGTACTATATCTACAGACTCCTACAATACCTAATTGTTGGTACTATATCTACAGACTCTTACTTGGTTTACTTGGTTTACTTGGTAGACTCCTACAATAAAGCACGGCAGAAGTTGCGGTTAGCCGAATTTCAGTCTGACCTGCAGACTGTTGACGAAACCAGCGACAGAGATGCAAGTTATCGTCAGTCAAAGAGAAGCAGAAGGTAGCTTGTTTTTCTTGTTCATACCTATTACATCACTCTGTAACTACAGTCAATTGACCCAGTGCCAATACTATAACATATATAAGGACTTCTAGAAGGCTATCAAGTGATGCTTTATTGCAACGATGACACAATCATGCTATCTAGGAACAGTATGAAAAAAAGAAAGGTTTCGTGCCTTCTGGCATCTTGCATAGTCTAAATAGAGTCCTCTCTCTCTCTCATAAATTTTACATCACAGTCCATATTTTCATACTTGAGATAAGGATGAGTCAAATATGCACAAAAAACTTGTTACATACTATAATAGTATAAGTTACTATTGTAGCTCTCTTGTAGCCTGCATGATGTATTAGCACAACAGATCTATTAGTTAGATGACAGGCTACGTAGTATTGCATTGTACAATGCAATGAAATGTATTTGAAAAAAGAGGGTTTAATATTTTAGAACAGCTTCAGGCTGTGCAAGATGTCCTTTGTAAATATCCTTCCTGTTTCCTTTTATTTATTTAGCATCTTTTATTTAGCATCTTTATAGAGGCTGGTTTCTGTATGTTTTCAGTACTTGTAGGTATGCAGAGGTGCACTATTTGTGTGGTCAGTTATAGTATTTCATCATTGTCTGGGTCTTCAAATGCTGCCCTGCTCCTGCAACCGTGCCTAGTTTACAGTTTAATTGTAGTTTTCTTTTCAAACATGAAAGAAATCATAACATGAATCCTATATATTTTTTTCCTTTATAAAATGCCTTCCACCAGGTGACCAAATCGCTACACTGACTCAAGCTCAGAAGACAACCCTTGCCTTAACATCAGAAAGAAAATTAGGTTTCATAAAAGCATTGACTCCGGCAGCACCAGTGAGGGCGAAGGTTCCAGTGGGATGGCAAGCCGTGCAAGATCCCTGCCAGTGCCACCAAAGCCACCAACCCCAACAGTACATGTGCCTTCACTACCTGGTAATTATTTCTTTCAAGTAATATTTTGTTCCTTAACATTTACATAATGATTGGTAAGCCTTAGCATGCAATTGTATATTAAGTGTTTAGTAAGGGTGTTCAACATATGGAATAATACGGCATTGCAATATCACAAGCAGTAAAAATTTTGCACCTGTTTAAAGAATCCTACTAATTATTTAATTTCAAATGTAAATTTAACTTGACAGGAAGCCATTATTGTCAAATAAAACATTTATTCATGTACAATGTTAAATCAGGCTTTGAATGATTATGCAACTGGAGTTTGGTAACAAACCACTGTTTAATTTTTTTTAACACTTTGCAGTTCAAGACATTAGCAGCAGAATGGCACTGGAAAGGCACCCATCAAATTCCATGCAACCTGCAGCTTCCTAGTCAGTGAAATGTAAGCGCGCGCTCTCTCTCTCTCTCTCTCTCTCTCTCTCTCTCTCTCTCTCTCTCTCTCTCTCTTTTTTTATTTTTTTATATTTAAACAAATGACATCATGGTATACATGGGGCTACAAATAACAAAGAGGTTTGTGAAGGCAATGAGTGGCAGAAGCTAAAGATGTCCCCTGTCCCGGGGACATCTATCTGAAAGCTATGCCATATAGGATAATAACTAAGTATATAATGTTACAGGCTGAGGGTCACTGTCCGTCACAGGCACTTGTCAGGCGCACTATTGACACCTACACTGTGTGTCACTATGTCAATGTGTGTCACTTTTGACACGACACACTCTCTCTCTCTCTCTCTCTCTCTCTCTCTCTCTCTCTCTCTCTCTCTCTCTCTCTCTCTCTCCACTGTTGTAAATATAGCTGTTATTCACTAGTTAGTATTCACAAGGAAGAACTTTGTGATTTTTCATGAGAATCCTTAGAAGATTTTATCCAGATACTGTTTATCAAATCATGATTAGGGCACTCTGGTAATTAAGTATATTTTTCATTGCAGTACGTGACCTTGGACAGTTATTTACTGCTGTGGAGGCGTTGCGAACTGAGTTTCGCATGGAAATCAACCAGGTGAAAGATTTGGCTGAAAGAATACTGAGGCGGAACCTTCCATCACAGTCAGCGGAGCAGCCAGGGCTGCCAGACGGGGTCAATTTTCCTTTGACTGAGTTGGTGGATGTGGATGACCTGGAGATTAGACTTCAAGACGCGAAAGTGGAGAAGCAAATTGTAAGTTTTGCGATGGATGCTCCTCAGCAATTTATATGTAGTATTTATAATTATGAATGTTTTAGTACACTAATGGTCACAATTAAACATGAGTAACTGAAAGTTTCTCAGCATACATTTTGCAGTTGTATTTGCAATACCAGTTACCGGTAGAAACGTGTGTGTGTGTGTGTATATATATATATATATATATATATATATATATATATATATATATATATATATATATATATATATATATATATATATATATATATATATATATATATATATATATATATATATATATATATATATATATATATATATATATGCAAAGGAAAAAGCAAACAGCAACAGACCTGTTGGTCCTGGCTAGGCTGTTTGGGGTAATTTCTATAAGCTAAGACAACAACAGCAGTGCCTTGGATATTTACGTTGGTGAGAAGTAAGCAGGTTGAGGATTGGTTTCTAGGTCTAGTCTGTTTTTAAACGTAGCAATAGTATTACTGTGGACAACATGTGCGGGTAGAATGTTCCAAATACTCACAATGCAGTTAATGACTGTGTTTAGCTTCATATAATTTGAATCGTTTACTGACAACCGTAAATACGTTATTCCTGGTGACGTTTGATTGGTGATAGATATTTTATTAACTTATTAAATTGCTTCTCGGTACATGTTCGGATAAGCTAAAGTTGAGTTCTTTAAGTTGTTCTTCGTATGATTTATTTCGCAATCTAGAAATAATTGTTGTTACTTTGTGTTGCACTCTTTCTGGCTTATCCACATATCTATTTATGATATGGGCACCAGAACTTTACAAAGTGTTTAAGATGAAGGCGTACAAGTGCATTATAGATTTTGGGGATGCCTTTTTCAGATTTATATGCAAAGGTTCTGCCAATGTAAAACCTATTAATCTATTAGCTATTATAATTACCTCCGTACATTGGTGGTTAGGTTTTAGGTTGTTTGGAATTATGACTCCAAGGTCTTTTTCTTGGTAAACTTTACAAAATTGAACATCATACATTGAATAGCTAATATATATAAGGCCATGATGGTTTCAGTCTTTTCTAATTAATTGATCATTTCTGTACAATGAATGAATACACCCTTACTTTTATCATGGATTATGAGCTTGATTTTTTTATATTTCAATTTATTATTTATTTGCAGATTTGGGAGCTGTACTTGGTGGGAGGGACAGGACTTGAGGATACTGTCCGTGGCCTCATGAGGAGGGTCGTGGTCGGCTCCTTGGCCATGCAATACAACTGGTGTGGAAAGGGGGACAAGAGGGCATTTGGTGTCTTGAAGTTGAGGGAAACTCTCACCAGTAAGTATTTTTTCTGGTTATGTAGCTTATATAAGGATGTAAAGCTTTTAGCACGTAGGTTCTTTTGTAGCCACTGAATCAAATTTCTTACTTGGCAAACATGCTCTTACATAGCCGCTGATTTATTGTTTTTATTTGTTATATCATCCAGATGTTAGTAGTGTCTGTTAGATTGTTAGTATTGTCTGTTAAATTGTTAGTATTGTCCGTTAGATTTTTAGTATTGTCTGTTAGATTGTTAGTATTGTCTGTTAGATTGTTAGTATTGTCTGTTAGATTGTTAGTATTGTCTGTTAGATTGTTAGTATTCTCTGTTAAATTGTTAGTATTGTCTGTTAGATTGTTAGTATTGTCTGTTAGATTGTTAGTATTGTCTGTTAGATTGTTAGTATTGTCTGTTAGATTGTTAGTATTGTCTGTTAGATTGTTAGTATTGTCTGTTAGATTGTTAGTATTGTCTGTTAGATTGTTAGTATTGTCTGTTAGATTGTTAGTATTGTCTGTTAGATTGTTAGTATTGTCTGTTAGATTGTTAGTATTGTCTGTTAGATTGTTAGTATTGTCTGTTAGATTGTTAGTATTGTCTGTTAGATTGTTAGTATTGTCTGTTAGATTGTTAGTATTGTCTGTTAGATTGTTAGTATTGTCTGTTAGATTTTTAGTATTGTCTTAGATTATTAGTATTGTCTGATAATAGATTGATGCATATACTAGTAAAACTGCTTATTTTCATTCTTTCATAAATTATATAAATCATATTAAATATGTGTATATGTGTACCTAGTTGTATTTTACAGGGCCTGAGCTACACTCGTATGATCCTGTCTCCATATCTACATTTTTATTTTGCTTCCTTGGTGCTTACTGTTGGGCGAAGCCATCACCCCGGGAGGCGAGACAACCCCTGGCTAACATCCGGTACCCATTAACTGCTGGGTGGACAGGGACTCGGGTTTTAAGGAGACTCCTATCTTTCTCCGCTCCGCCCGGGGATCGAACCCAGGATTTCTCGGTTGTGAAGCAAGCGTGCTAACCACTGCTGTACGGAGAACCCACAACCCACATGTGTATGTGTATGTATGAGTATGGGTATATCAGTGCATATATCACTATACATGCATGCACACGTGGCTTTAGCCAGTTATTTCTCAATGTCATGCACCCAATGTGTTATTATGCAATGACTATAGCTTTATATTTTAAAGCCATCAACATATAAAAGTGGAATGGATGCTGTGGATGCGTGAGGAATGTCCCTTTTCATGAGAGGACAGCGTTGGAATACTTGAGAGAAAGGGGGAGTGCAAGAGTAGAGTGATATGAATAGGAGCAAATGGAGAAGTATGTGGTCTCCCCCTTGAGAGAGTGGGGAGAAGGTGTCAGAATAGTGTAGATTAGATTCTTTTAAAAGTTCTATTTTCTAAAGTTCTAAAGCTGGTGAAAGAGATGACTAAATCTGATGTGAGGCTAAGTGAAAGACAAGGAATGAGATGGATGGACAGTGAAGAAAGTGTTAGATGCATGAGGGATGTCTGTGGAGCAAGGAAGAGTGGTTGTGCATGATAAGGATGAATAGAGACCAGTTGTGAATGCATCAGTAGAGACGTGGCCTCGACTGGAGTTTTTTCTGCATCTGGTCTGATCAGCTGATTGGTCCAGGTGTAGGGAAGGGAATGGGTCTATTGTGGTGCAGCAGGGATAGACCAGCTCTGCTGTCGGGCCCTGCTGTGGAAATCACAGGTTGTGCTGCGAAACTGACCCCACGCAGTGTGGTGCGGTGAGGATCGGTCCTCTCTCGTAGAAGTCTAGAGGCAAAGATGTGAGGGAATGTGTGTGAATGTATTTTTGTTGAACATAGTTGTTAAGGAATGCATGTGAATGTATTTGTTGACGCCTTGTCTCGGCTACCCCATTAAGGGGGATGTCAGCCTGGTATGTAGATTGATAGATAGATTTAGTTATCTGCTACGATTCTTCCATGCCATTTACTATTATTTATTTTATCATTATTTTTTTTTACTAACAATACCTTTAATTTCAGAAACTGTTCGAAGACACCAACAGCGTCAGACTGCAACCACTACAGAAATAGAAAAGATCATGAAGGAATGGCTTCGTACAGCTAGAGACAGGGATGGAGGACGGCGCAGAAGGGACCAACGTAGAGTGTAGGACCCCTGTCCAGTATTTATATATATTTATATATATATATATACTGTCACCGCTAAAAAGACTTAGGACAAGAACGACGTCTTCAGAATTTTGCCCTTCTCGGTGGTATGTGTTAAAAAATTTCGGGTTTGTCTTAAATCTGACATCTCACTGGGCTGGATGTTAGTCCTCGCAGTGCTCCACCAGTGATCACGCAGGCTGCACTAAGGTATGTATGAAGGGTAGAGGGTTACCATCTTTGCTCCTTGCACCTAAATACCGCCCATCACCCCACCTTCATCTAACCCTTCCCCACGTCTACACAAACATTTTGCCTGACAAATCAATCCAATGTCAAGAAGACACACATAGGCCCGTACCGAGTCATGATGAAGGTCGAGCGACGAACGACAGAGGAAGGGTAGCGTAAAAGGGTTATTTTTCGGAACGAAGAGCAGCGACGACGGTCGAAGGTCGGCACGAAGACACGGTACGCCGACCTTCGTCGCTGCTCTTCGTTCTGAAAAATATATCTTTTACGCTACCCTTCCTCTGTCGTTCGTCGTTCGTCGCTCGACCTTCATCATGACTCGGTACGGGCAAGTGTCACTTTGTACAGTGGTGGCAAGTCCATGAGCCAGATAACATGGGAGATGGGAACCTCCAGAAATGCTGTCTCAATCTGGTGCATGCAGGCTCTAAATGATGAGTTGGTAACTAGTTTGGTGGAAAAAGAGTTAGAACTACCTCGGAAAATGTCAAAGACTTGCTTGCTTGGTCTTCTTTGACGTTTTCCGAGATCGTTCTAACTCTTTTTCCACCAAACTCGTTACCAACACATTGGATTGATTTGTCAGGCAAAATGTTTGTGTAGACGTGGGGAAGGGTTAGATGAAGGTGGGGTGATGGGCGGTATTTAGGTGCAAGGAGCAAAGATGGTAACCCTCTACCCTTCATACATACCTTAGTGCAGCCTGCGCGATCACTGGTGGAGCACTGCGAGGACTAACATCCAGCCCAGTGAGATGTCAGATATAATACAAACCCGAGAAATTTTAACACATACCACCGAGAAGGGCAAAAAATCTGAAGACGTCGTTCTTGTCCTAAGTCTTTTTTGCGGTGACAGTATATATATATATATATATATATATATATATATATATATATATATATATAGGTATATATATAGGTATATATAAATATATATATAGGTATATATAAATATATATATAGGTATATATAAATATATATATATAGGTATATATAAATATATATATATAGGTATATATAAATATATATATATAGGTATATATAAATATATATATATAGGTATATATAAATATATATATATAGGTATATATAAATATATATATAGGTATATATAAATATATATATAGGTATATATAAATATATATATATTATTTATTTATTTATTTATTTACAGTGGAGTCGACCCTAGCGAGATCTTCCCTTATGTTAAAAGGAATTCAAGGAGTATGTAGTATAGTAAAAAGGAATTCAAGGAGTATGTAGTATGGTAAAAAGGAATTCAAGGAGTATGTAGTATGGTAAAAAGGAATTCAAGGAGTATGTAGTATGGTAACAAGGCGTATGATATTATAGAGACAGGATGGCATGACAGCATAGTGGCATATAAAGGTGGATGGATAGGTACAGGAAGGAAAATAGGACCTTAGTAAAATAGGAAAGACATCCTGCTTATTAGAGTGTTTTATCTAATTATCTAATTTTATAGTTCATAATTTTGTATTTTTGTATGGCCTGCAAATTATTTAAATGTCGATATTCGATATTCTCGATATACTAATGTCTCGATATTCATGGCTGTTCCACCATGTAAATCCAATGCGGAATTTTTTGTTGTTAATATGAAATAAACTGGAAGTCCAAAGTGATTTATGGTTCTCTTTATCGTATTACTGGATAACGGCAAAAATATTTTGGCTTATACTTACAGCATATTGTATATATAGTAATGTTTTGATGGGTGTTGAACAGTCCATTAGTCTAAGCGCCTAATGGGCTGTGCAACAACCATAAAAACATTACTGTATCTGCAATATGCTTAGAAAGTGTAACCGTAAATATTCCTCAATCAGTTAATATAACAGCGGCAAATGGTCATATGCCCTACGGCGGGCCGCTGGGAGCGGCCCGCCGGTGAGCCTCTGAGCAAATCCCCAGCGGCCCTACGTCGTACACTTCCGTCGGGCCGCCGGTATGACATACGGAGGGCCTCCGGAGGCCCTCCGTCTTTGTGTTTGCTGGGTATATATATATATATATATATATATATATATATAATATATATATATATAATATATATATATATATATATTATATTATATATATAGTCAAACCTCGATATAACGGACCTCGATGTAACGGACTTCGGATGTAACGGACTCCATTTGCGTGATTATTATTATTTTTGTTTTGTTTTGCATATCAGACCGCTTATCGCTGCTCGAATTGTCAACTCAACATAATTGTATTATTTTCTCATTTTACTTTGGAATGCTTGGGTTTTAAGGAGTTTTGATGTATCACATATTAAGATATATAAGAAGGAGCCTGTGTTCCTAGTGATTTAGTGGTAAAAGGTGTGTATTGTTTAAAATAGTGACTATTAGTGTTATGGCGTGGCCGCTGCTACGTCTCCCTGTCACCTCAACACCCTAAATCACCCTTATCTAAGGTGACACACAGTGCTACACTGACCTAAATAGTGACACGTGTATAGAACTGCACTTCACAACCATATAATATATATAATAATGAGCACTAGTTATGATAATAAGCAATACCTTTGGAAGCCACGGCTGAATCTGGCTCGTAGTTTGTTTAACTTTTACTACAGTTTACTACTACTATCATAGCTTAACTAGCCAGACGGTGAGAGAAAGCATCAACATTTTAGGGATAACCCATCACTTTACGAGACTTTTTCTCCCTTTTTATCTATTTTGGGGTGATTATGATGTCTCATGATGCTGCTGCTGCTGCCGCAGCCGCGCTGCCAGGCGTGGATGAGCGCTTTGAAAGTATTTTCATATCTTTACTCATATGTATGAATAATAGCAATTCAAATGTGATTATATGTTGTTACGGTCGGTGACATGAGGTCGCCACCCCAGGCCATGCCCCAGGGACACGTGGGTCTAATTAACTTAATTCAGGATATTCAAAACAAGATCAACATATGAAATCCTTATATAATTAACACGCTTAACTCCAATTCCTTGGTACAACAACAGATAAACACTTGAATACACGTCAGAAGATTCACAGATAAGATACCACGCACAACGCTGCCAGAGCTCACTCTCACTTTCCGTCTCTCTCTAGCCTCCAGCCTCAACACACAAAAACACCTTAAGAGCACTTCTAACTGAGTCTCATCACCATCACAAAAAGAGCACTTCTACTGAGCCTCTACACATAACACAGAGCGCTTCTACTGAGCCTCATCACCATCACAAAAAGAGCACTTCTACTGAGTCTCAACACATAACACAGAGCGCTTCTACTGAGCCTCATCTTTGCCACACACAATACTTCCCTCCTACTCTCACTTTCCGTAAAGTCAGCCAACTCGACATCGGTGAACCAATAATGCAGAAAAACAAGCTTCACAAAATACTTACAATACTCTCATATCAAGGGTTAGAAGGAGGACTCACACAGCCTCCCACGTGATGCCCAGGCCCGACACATCGGCTCCTCACACAACACTATACGAGTGGGATGCTTGGAGTGGAGAGCGAGGCGAGGTCACGACCTCTTTTATATGGGTGACCTATCTAGCTGCGTGTGGCAACCCCTAGCCACACCATGCTTCCTACCAAAAGGGGGCGGAGCTACGCTCTGCCCAGCCATCTTGACCACCTCAACATACGCGGGAAATATGAATTTTCGTCACAATGTCTACATTCAACTAGAATAATTAAATTTCATAGCATACCAAGCAGTAATGAGCGAGCCTGGATACTTATTACCTCTCCTAATACCAGTCCAGAACAGTCGTGGGCGAGTGTGCCAAATCCCTGATGTTCCTTGCTAGTCACTGTTTGCCTCCCAACATAGCTACATGGTCTGGTTGTGTTTGAGATTATTTCTTATTTATTTCACGTGTAGGAGCGGACCAAATTCAGCATGTAGTGCCAGTCACTGTTTACCTCCCAACATAGCTACAGAGTCTGGTTGTGTATGATTATTTTTCATTTATTTCACATTTTTTTTTAAAATATATTTTCCCACCCTTGGGAAAATACCCTCGCTATAACAGACAATCGGCTTTAACGGACCACTCCTCCCCTCCTTTACTCCGTTATATCCAGGCTTGACTGTATATGTATATATATATATATATATATATATATATATATGTATATTATATATATATTATATATATATTATATATATATATATATATATATATATATATATATATATATATATAATATATATAATGAATGAAGTCACATATAAATATATATATATACTGTATATATATATATATATATATATATATATATATATATATATATATATATATATATATATATATATATATATATATATATATATATATATATTATATATATATAATATATATACATATATATATATATATATATATATATATATATATATATATATATATATATATATATATATATATATATATATATATATATATAGCTAATGAAGTCACACGGTGGTGTTAATTAATGGGGTCAAATCTCGCTCACTCTCATTCCCCTATCCACCCATCCACCCACGCCACACCCTCACTCAATCATTCACCTACCCGCCCATCCACCCACGCCCTCACTCTCTTACTCACTAACCCATCCATGCCCTCACTCATTTCTTCAACACCCCTCCAACCCACTACTCTTTCACCCACCCACAGCCCTCACTCGCTCACTTATTCACGAATCCACCCACGCCTTCACTCACCCACCCACCCATGCCTTCACCTACTCACGCCCTTACTCACTCACTGTTCCATCCCCAGTGACCATGAACGAGGTTGAAGTGAGGTGATTATATATATCTATCTATATATATCTATATCTATATCTATATCTATATATTAAGGTAGATAGGAACTAGACACATGGCCTGTTGAACTATTAATCATTATCCCCAGGAGTCCCAGGACCCCAGGTCAACACCCAGGCACTGGATGTAAAATTCCTCCCTGGTAATGAGGTCACACGGTGGTGTTAGTGGGGTCACCTACCGCTCCTAGAGTCCCTGGCAGGGCATGTAGTACGGTACGGTACGATAATATTTTTCGTAATTCGTACCTCAGATAAATACAGTACCGTAATTCCGTTCCGTACCTGAATATTTGTATCGTACCGTACTAGTACGATTAATTTCCGTACCATAATTTTGAACTATTTTTCGTACCCAAAAACATTTGACTTTCGTAAAAAAAAATCAATAATTGACAAAATTACTAATCATTTTCCATTGTGATTAATTAATATACACATACTTTTACAGGTACATACAACACACAGTAACTTCTACCCATTTATCTCTATATATACTACATACATTTCATAGTTACCTCCTATACCCGAGACTTACAAATCATTAACTATATATATATATATATATATATATATAATATATATATATATATATATATATATATATATATATATATATATATATAATTATATATATATATATATATTATATATATATATATATATATATATATTAGGGTGCATTAATTTTATGTATTGCATGGTAAAAACATGATGGCATCAACAATATCTTCCTTCAATCCCACGCCACTTTACTTATCTCCTTGACCTGAGGAGGCTGAGGGATAATCCCCATGCCACGTCCACACCCAGGCAGCTGGGCAGAAATTCTACCTAGCCATAGACCACTGTATACCTGGACTGCACACGGAATATCGGCCTGTCGCACAAGGGGCTGAAGTCGGAGGGCCGCTCGGATTCATATATATATATACGGATCATATAGACTGGTTTATCAGTATATATGATATACTGTAATCTTCGTAAATGTTTGTTCTATAATATTATCAAATAAAAAACAGTAAAACACGCTAAAGAAATGCCATTACGAGACTCATTACGAGATTACGAGTCGCATTGAGGAGATGTCAGACAGTGTGAACGACTCGCTTAAGACCTGTTGCTCTAATTTTGATGCCTTCTCTCTCACTCTTGATGAGAGCACAGACATGAAGGACACAGCCCAGCTGGCGATTTTCATTCGTGGAGTCACTGCTGCCCTTCAGGTTTATGAGGAGTTTCTCCAGCTTGTTCCATTGCACGGCACCACCACTGGGCAAGGCATCTTCGACGCCGTGCTTCAGTGTGTGAAGCAACACTCCCTCGACCTGTCCCGTCTCGTGTGCGTGACGACCGACGGTGCCCCAGCAATGACTGGAAAGAAGAAGGGTGCCGCCTCACTGCTAGTGCGTCACTGTGAGGCCGCCGGACACACCCAGCCCATCCACAAGGTGCACTGCATCATCCACCAAGAGTCCCAGTGCTCCAAGTCTGCCAACCTTACTGATGTCATGTCTGTAGTCGTGAAGGTTGTCAACTCCATCCTCTCCCGCAGCCTTAACCACCGCCAGTTCCAGGCACTAACGGACGAAGTCAACGCACACTATGGTGACCTGCTTTACTTCTGTGAGGTCCGCTGGTTGAGTCATGGAGCCATGCTCCAAAAATTTTCTTTGCTCGAAACAATTTTTCTTCTTCATCTTTCCCTCCTATGCTTCACCCAGATGGCTCCACAGCTGTCTCATTTACTTCTAAAGCTGAACTCTTTGCTCAAACATTTGCTAAAAATTCCACTCTGGCTGATGAAGGGCTTGTTCCTCCTTCTCCTCCACCCTCTGACTATATTATGCCTGTCATTAAGATCCTTCGGAATGATGTTTTCTTTGCCTTTTCTGCCCTAGATCCTCGGAAGGAAGGTCCTGACGGAGTCCCTCCTATTGTTCTCAAAAACTGTGCTTCTGTGCTTGCACCTTGCCTGGTCAAACTTTTCTGTCTTTGTCTATCTACTTCCACCTTTCCTTCTTGCTGGAAATTTGCTCACATCCAACCTGTTCCTAAGAAGGGTGACCGTTCTAATCCTTCAAACTACCGTCCTATAGCTTTGACTTCCTGCCTTTCTAAAGTTTTTGAATCTATACTTAATAAGAAGATTCTTAAGCATCTATCTGCTCACAATCTTCTATCTGATCGTCAGTACGGTTTCCGTAAAGGGCGATCTACTGGCGATCTTCTAGCTTTCCTAACTGAATCTTGGTCATCCTCCTTTAGGGGTTTCGGTGAAACTTTTGCTGTTGCCCTTGACATATCAAAAGCTTTTGATAGAGTCTGGCACAAATCTTTAATTTCCAAACTACCCTCATTCGGTTTCTATCCTTCTCTTTGTACCTTAATTTTAAGTTTCCTTTCAAACCGTTCTATTGCAGCTACTGTAGACGGACATTGTTCTTCTCCTAAATCTATCAATAGTGGTGTTCCCCAGGGTTCTGTCCTATCACCCACTCTCTTTCTATTATTCATTAATGATCTTCTAAGTCTAACTCAAAGCCCTATCCACTCCTACGCTGATGATTCTACCCTGCATTTTTCAACGTCGTTTATTAGACGTCCAACTCAACAGGAACTAAGTGATTCACGGAGAGATGCCACCGAGCGCCTAACTTCTGATCTTTCTATAATTTCTGATTGGGGCAAAGCAAACCTTGTTTTGTTCAATGCCTCAAAAACCCAATTTCTTCACCTATCTACTCGACAAAACCAACCAGATAACTATCCCCTCTTCTTCAATGACACTCAACTGTCTCCTTCTTCTACAATGAACATTCTAGGACTATCCTTTACTAAAAATCTGAACTGGAAATCTCACATCTCATCTCTTGCTAAAACAGCTTCTAAGAAGTTAGGTGTGCTGTGGCATCTGCGTCCTTTTTCTTCTCCCTCCCAATTGCTTGCTCTCTACAGGGGCCTTATCCGCCCATGTATGGAGTATGTCTCACATGTTTGGGGAGGATCCACTCATACAGCTCTCCTAAACAGGGTGGAGTCAAAAGCTTTTCGTCTCATCAACTCCTCTCCTCTGACTGACTGTCTTCAATCTTTAAATCACCGCTGCAATGTTGCTTCTCTTGCTCTCTTCTACCGTTATTTTCATGCTCACTGCTCTTCTGAACTTGCTAACTGCATGCCTCCCCAACTCCTGTGGCCTCGCTGCACAAGACTTTCTACTCATTCTCATCCCTATTCTGTCCATCTTTCTAATGCAAGAGTTAATCAGTATCTTTACTCTTTCATCCCTTTCACTGGTAAACTCTGGAACTCTCTTCCTGTTTCTATTTTTCCACTTTCCTATGACTTAAATCTTTTCAAAAGAAGAGTAACAAGACACCTCCCGAAGTAAATTGGCCTACCCCTGTTTTTATTTTATTCTCTTACTGTCTTCTTTATAGGGACTGGCAACTAAGCGGGCTTTGTGTTACCCATTTTTGTTTTTCCAACCCGCAATGGCTTGCTCGTCTGGCCCTGCTCACAGATATCACTATGCACCTAAATGACCTCAATGTGAAGCTGCAAGGCAAAAACATTCTAGTCGTAGACATGTATTCGCACATCACCGCCTTCGAGGTAAAGCTGCGCTTGTGGGAGGCTCAACTGGCTGCTGGTCAGTTTATGCATTTTCCTCGTATTGCGGCTTGTGCACCTGATGATGTGGACCTGAACACTTGTGTTGGTGTTGTCACCTCTTTGCGGGAGGAATTTGCCTCCCGTTTCACAGGTGTCAGGTCACTGGCTCCGGGCTTCAAGCTGTTCACCTCCCCCTTTGACTTCCCTGTGGACGAAGCCCCTGCCCCCCTGCAGATGGAGTTGGTGGAGCTTCAGTGTAATGACGAACTGAAGGCAAAGTACCGTACCGCTTCTCCACTGTCCTTCTTCCGTGACCTCGTCCTCCTTTCTAACAAATTTCCAAATTACATTGAGCATGTAAAATGCATCATTGCCATGTTTGGCAGCACTTACTGTTGTGAACAACTCTTTTCAAAAATGAAATATACAAAGTCTCGCATTCGCTCCCAGCTAAGTGACCGCCACCTCAATGACATTCTGCTCCTGTCTACCTCATCAATCGATCCAGACATTGAATCACTTCTCAATGGCAAACAGTGCCAACCATCCCACTAATTTGCATGTCTCTTGATAAAACTGTTTTCTGCAGTCACTGATTTGCATGTTTTTCAATAAATTTCTAGTAATCTAGTCACTGATTTGCCTGCTTTTCTACAAAAATTTTGTATATTGTCACAAACTGTTTTCTGCAGTCACTGATTTGCATGTATTTCAATAAATTTCTTGTAATCTAGTCACTGGTTTGCCTGCTTTTCTATATTTTTTTGTATATTGTTACATACAGTTTTCTGCAGTCAATGATTTGCATGTTTTTCAATAAATTTCTTGTAATCTAGTCACTGGTTTGCCTGCTTTTCTATAAAAATTTTGTACACTGTCACTTTTGGGTTCTCTTTGGCACTCCGGCCCGCAGGCTACTCCTAGCTTTCTTTGACCCCTCGCACTGAAAAGGTTGCCGCCCCCTGTTTTAGACCAAGGGAAAATTGGGGGGGGGGGGAGAAAATGTGAGGTGTCTAGGACCAGAACGTTGTAAGCGACGCAAAAAAGAAAGAAAAAAAGAAAAAAAAGAGAGAAACGAAGGCCTAAAGTTTATCTTTTGTAACCCGAAGACTAATAAAGATATCAATATTTTTTTTGGTCAACATTTTTTTATTTTTTTTTATGCAATACAAGCAGCAGTGCACATGCACAGATGATGAAAATGTGCATAATATATGAAAATTAGTAGGCTTTGGGTTTTCGGGCAAGTGTATTCATGTACACTTAAAGCATTTGTCATTCCATAACTAATAATGCTATCAAAGTGGGGATGTTTTAATTTTGAAGAGGATTACCTAGAATTGTTTTTGTATGTCTATTCCCATGTTTGGGGTGTGCGCACATGGGTAAATACATAAAAAGCAGAAAATAATATTAATAAAGTAAAACAGATGGTAAGGAATTTGCTTGTGGGGGTAAGTATGCTTCTAATTCATGACTGTAAAGATTGTTTTTGTTATTAGACACTAACATAAATAACTGAACTCATAATAAGCCTCCACAATCTGTACAACGTACCTCCCTACCAAAAGCATACTTAACGTTGTAAAGTGTTGTTACGACGAATTTAAAGTATCCAGTCCATATCTTCCTGGTCCGAGCTGTGTAACCAAATATAAATAAAATAAATAAAGCAAACTAAGAAATGAAGGGACAAAGGAAAGTTAACAAAGAGAGACTATTATTAAATAATTTAACAAACAAAAATAAATACTCAACTGTCAAACAAAGTAGTTCTCCCGGCGGGAGAAGGGTTGTAGTGTGTAAGAGTAGCTACACAGGATGAGGAAGAGGGCAAAGATGGTTGGGGAGGAGGAAGGGTAGAGGAAGGATCTGGAGGGGAAGAGCAGGGAGGCAAGGATGGAGAAGGTGTAATGCCCGTTATTCAGGAGAGATAGTATGAGAATTATTGTCATATAATTCCTGAGTTATGTCTCGTAAGCAGTTCACTCTTTTAGTTTCTCGGGTGACTCATCGCCCTTCCTTCCTACGCGCCATTTTGTTTATCTTCTTTCCTTCCTCCCGCCATTCTTTCTTCCTTCCTTCCATTCCCCCCCCCGACATGCCGGTTGCGAGTCAAAATTCTGGAATAATATTCCGCGATCAGTGGTACTAATCAACATTGGANTTTTTCCATTTTCCATGTGATTAATTAATATACACATACTTTACAGGTACATACAACACACAGAACTTCTACCCATTTATCTCTATATATACTACATACATTTCATAGTTACCTCCTATACCCAGAACACTTACAAATCAATTAAATATTATATATATATATTTTATATATATATATATATATATATATATATATATATATATATTTTATATATATATATATTTTATAAAATATATATATATATATATATATTAGGGTGCATTAATTTTATGTATTGCATGGTAAAAACATGATGGCATCAACAATATCTTCCTTCAATCCCACGCCACTTTACTTATCTCCTTGACCTGAGGAGGCTGAGGGATAATCCCCATGCCACGTCCACACCCAGGCAGCTGGGCAGAAATTCTACCTAGCCATAGACCACTGTATACCTGGACTGCACCGGAATATCGGCCTGTCGCACAAGGGGCTGAAGTCGGAGGGCCGCTCGGATTCATATATATATATACGGATCATATAGACTGGTTTATCAGTTATATATGATATACTGTAATCTTCGTAAATGTTTGTTCTATAATATTATCAAATAAAAAACAGTAAAACACGCTAAAGAAATGCCATTACGAGACTCATTACGAGATTACGAGTCGCATTGAGGAGATGTCAGACAGTGTGAACGACTCGCTTAAGACCTGTTGCTCTAATTTTGATGCCTTCTCTCTCACTCTTGATGAGAGCACAGACATGAAGGACACACCCCAGCTGGCGATTTTCATTCGTGGAGTCACTGCTGCCCTTCAGGTTTATGAGGAGTTTTCTCCACCCTTGTTCCATTGCACGGCACCACCACGGGGCAAGGCATCTTCGACGCCGGCTTCAGTGTGTGAAGCAACACTCCCTCGACCTGTCCCGTCTCGTGTGCGTGACGACCGAGGGTTGCCCCAGCAATGACTGGAAAGAAGAAGGGTGCCGCCTCACTGCTAGTGCGTCACTGTGAGGCCGCCGGACACACCCAGCCCATCCACAAGGTGCACTGCATCATCCACCAAGAGTCCCAGTGCTCCAAGTCTGCCAACCTTACTGATGTCATTCTGTAGTCGTGAAGGTTGTCAACTCCATCCTCTCCCGCACCTTAACCACCGCCAGTTCCAGGCACTAACGACGAAGTCAACGCACACTATGGTGACCTGCTTTACTTCTGTGAGGTCCGCTGGTTGAGTCATGGAGCCATGCTCCAAAATTTTCTTTGCTCGAAACAATTTTTCTTCTTCATCTTTCCCTCCTATGCTTCACCCAGATGGCTCCCAGCTGTCTCATTTACTTCTAAAGCTGAACTCTTTGCTCAAACATTTGCTAAAAATTCCACTCTGGCTGATGAAGGGCTTGTTCCTCCTTCTCCTCCACCCTCTGACTATATTATGCCTGTCATTAAGATCCTTCGGAATGATGTTTTCTTTGCCTTTTCTGCCCTAGATCCTCGGAAGGAAGGTCCTGACGGAGTCCCTCCTATTGTTCTCAAAAACTGTGCTTCTGTGCTTGCACCTTGCCTGGTCCAAAATTTTCTGTCTTTGTCTATCTACTCCACCTTTCCTTCTTGCTGGAAATTTGCTCACATCCAACCTGTTCCTAAGAAGGGTGACCGTTCTAATCCTTCAAACTACCGTCCTATAGCTTTGACTTCCTGCCTTTCTAAAGTTTTTGAATCTATACTTAATTAATAAGAAGATTCTTAAGCATCTATCTGCTCACAATCTTCTATCTGATCGTCAGTACGGTTTCCGTAAAAGGGCGATCTACTGGCGATCTTCTAGCTTTCCTAACTGAATCTTGGTCATCCTCCTTTAGGGGTTTCGGTGAAACTTTTGCTGTTGCCCTTGACATATCAAAAGCTTTTGATAGAGTCTGGCACAAATCTTTAATTTCCAAACTACCCTCATTCGGTTTCTATCCTTCTCTTTGTACCTTAATTTTAAGTTTCCTTTCAAACCGTTCTATTGCAGCTACTGTAGACGGGCATTGTTCTTCTCCTAAATCTATCAATAGTGGTGTTCCCCAGGGTTCTGTCCTTTCACCCACTCTCTTTCTATTATTCATTAATGATCTTCTAAGTCTAACTCAAAGCCCTATCCACTCCTACGCTGATGATTCTACCCTGCATTTTTCAACGTCGTTTATTAGACGTCCAACTCAACAGGAACTAAGTGATTCACGGAGAGATGCCACCGAGCGCCTAACTTCTGATCTTTCTATAATTTCTGATTGGGGCAAAGCAAACCTTGCTTTGTTCAATGCCTCAAAAACCCAATTTTTTTAACCTATACACTCGACAAAACCTATTAGACAACTATCTCCTCTTCTTCAATGACACTCAACTGCCTCCCTCTTATACAATGAACATTCTTGGACTATCCTTTACTAAAAATCTGAACTGGAAATCTCACATCTCATCTCTTGCTAAACAGCTTCTAAGAAGTTAGGTGTGCTGTGGCATCTGCGTCCTTTTTCTTCTCCCTCCCAATTGCTTGCTCTCTACAGGGGCCTTATCCCCCATGTATGGAGTATGTCTCACATGTTTGGGGAGGATCCACTCATACAGCTCTCCTAAACAGGGTCGAGTCAAAAGCTTTTCGTCTCATCAACTCCTCTCCTCTGACTGACTGTCTTCAATCTTTACATCACCGCTGCAATGTTGCTTCTCTTGCTCTCTTCTACCGTTACTTTCATGCTCACTGCTCTTCTGAACTTGCAACTGCATGCCTCCCCAACTCCTGTGGCCTCGCTGCACAAGACTTTCTACTCATTCTCATCCCTATTCTGTCCATCTTCCTTATGCAAGAGTTAATCAGTATCTTTACTCTTTCATCCCTTTCACTGGTAAACTCTGGAACTCTCTTCCTGTTTCTATTTATCCACTTTCCTATGACTTAAATCTTTTCAAAGAAGAGTAACAAGACACCTCCCGAAGTAAATTGGCCTACCCCTGTGTTTTTATTTTATTCTCTTACTGTCTTCTTTATAGGGACTGGCAACTAAGCGGCTTTGTGTTACCCATTTTTGTTTTTCCAACCCGCAATGGCTTGCTCGTCTGGCCCTGCTCACAGATATCACTATGCACCTAAATGACCTCAATGTGAAGCTGCAAGGCAAAAACATTCTAGTCGTAGACATGTATTCGCACATCACCGCCTTCGAGGTAAAGCTGCGCTTGTGGGAGGCTCAACTGGCTGCTGGTCAGTTTATGCATTTTCCTCGTATTGCGGCTTGTGCACCTGATGATGTGGACCTGAACACTTGTGTTGGTGTTGTCACCTCTTTGCGGGAGGAATTTGCCTCCCGTTTCACAGGTGTCAGGTCACTGGCTCCGGGCTTCAAGCTGTTCACCTCCCCTTTGACTTCCCTGTGGACGAAGCCCCTGCCCCCCTGCAGATGGAGTTGGTGGAGCTTCAGTGTAATGACGAACTGAAGGCAAAGTACCGTACCGCTTCTCCACTGTCCTTCTTCCGTGACCTCGTCCTCCTTTCTAACAAATTTCCAAATTACATTGAGCATGTAAAATGCATCGTTGCCATGTTTGGCAGCACTTACTGTTTGTGAACAACTCTTTTCAAAAATGAAATATACAAAGTCTCGCATTCGCTCCCAGCTAAGTGACCGCCACCTCAATGACATTCTGCTCCTGTCTACCTCATCAATCGATCCAGACATTGAATCACTTCTCAATGGCAAACAGTGCCAACCATCCCACTAATTTGCATGTCTCTTGATAAAACTGTTTTCTGCAGTCACTGATTTGCATGTTTTTCAATAAATTTCTAGTAATCTAGTCACTGATTTGCCTGCTTTTCTACAAAAATTTTGTATATTGTCACAAACTGTTTTCTGCAGTCACTGATTTGCATGTATTTCAATAAATTTCTTGTAATCTAGTCACTGGTTTGCCTGCTTTTCTATATTTTTTTGTATATTGTTACATACAGTTTTCTGCAGTCAATGATTTGCATGTTTTTCAATAAATTTCTTGTAATCTAGTCACTGGTTTGCCTGCTTTTCTATAAAAATTTTGTACACTGTCACTTTTGGGTTCTCTTTGGCACTCCGGCCCGCAGGCTACTCCTAGCTTTCTTTGACCCCTCGCACTGAAAAGGTTGCCGCCCCCTGTTTAGACCAAGGGAAAATTGGGGGGGGGGGGAGAAAATGTGAGGTGTCTAGGACCAGAACGTTGTAAGCGACGCAAAAAAAAGAAAAAAAAAGAAAAAAAAGAGAGAAACGAAGGCCTAAAGTTTATCTTTTGTAACCCGAAGACTAATAAAGATATCAATATTTTTTTTGGTCACATTTTTTTTATTTTTTTTATGCAATACAAGCAGCAGTGCACATGCACAGATGATGAAAATGTGCATAATATATGAAATTAGTAGGCTTTGGGTTTTCGGGCAAGTGTATTCATGTACACTTAAAGCATTTGTCATTCCCATAACTAATAATGCTATCAAAGTGGGGATTTTTTTAATTTTGAAGAGGATTCCCTAGAATTGTTTTTGTATGCTATTCCCATGTTTGGGGTGTGCGCACATGGGTAAATACATAAAAAGCAGAAAAAATATTAATAAAGTAAAAACAGATGGTAAGGAATTTGTTTGTGGGGGTAAGTATGCTTCTAATTCATGACTGTAAAGAATTTTTTTTGTTATTAGACACTAACATAAATAACTGAACTCATAATAAGCCTCCACAATTTTTTACAACGTACCTCCCTACCAAAAGCTTTACTTAACGTTGAAAAGTGTTGTTACGACGAATTTAAAGTATCCAGTCCATATCTTCCTGGTCCGAGCTGTGTAACCAAATAAAAATAAAATAAATAAAAGCAAACTAAGAAATGAGGGACAAAGGAAAGTTAACAAAGAGAGACTTTATTAAAAAATTTAACAAACAAAAATAAATACTCAACTGTCAAACAAAGTAGTTCTCCCGGCGGGAGAAGGGTTTAAGTGTGTAAGAGTAGCTACACGGGATGAGGAAGAGGGCAAAGATGGTTGGGGAGGGGGAAAGGGGTAGAGGAAGGATCTGGAGGGGAAGAGCAGGGAGGCAAGGATGGAGAAGGTTTTAATGCCCGTTATTCAGGAGAGATAGTATGAGAATTTTGGGTCATATAATTCCTGATTATGTCTCGTAAGCAGTTCACTCTTTTAGTTCTCGGGGGGACTCTCGCCCTTCCTTCCTACGCGCCATTTTGTTTATCTTCTTTCTCCTCCCCGCCATTTCTTTCTTCCTTCCTTCCATTCCCCCCCCCCCCGACATGCCGGTTGCGAGTCAAAATTTCGTGGAATAATTATTCCCGATCAGTGATAACTAATGGATTCAAATCTTTTCATCCTCCCCAACCATCCTATCAGATCAAGGAACACTCCTAGATTCTTAATGTCTTTCAAAATAGTCCCCATCGTGACAGATCACGTTCATAAATGGAGGTCTTAGTAAAGTTATACGCTAAATTGAAAGTCTACCAAGTTTCTCTGCACACTTCCTACCCTCTCACTTCAGAATACGCGTTCGGACCTTTGACATGAAAGAATCACACCCTTCTCGGATATTAGTTTAAAAACATATTAAATTTCTTCTATATCAAAGTAACAGGTCTGTATTATAGGCAGCCTTTTCTTAGGTACACGAGTTTCATTATTTAATTAGTTATTTCGGGATTATAAGCTATTCATTTGAGGTCACGTCTAGACCATTCAAACAACTCCCTTTATGCCGCGGCCCGGGAAACCCCGTGAGACGGCAGTCTCAACCCATCCTTCCCGCGGGTAAGACGTAACAAATTCCGCTCCTGTTCCCCCCCCCCCCCCCCTTTCCTTTTTTATCATTTTGTTATCTATATTCCAAATATGGGTATCGTGTTTAGTTTTCGCTAACGTAAAGGGGCCTGCCCATCCTTATAAGTATTATTAACGAGTCTCAACCCATCCTTCCCGCGAGAGAGAGGCTTCAACGGGGTGTCCTCACGCCTTCCTCTCCAGGCCACATGGTCTTGTGAATCCCCACCCCAAACTCATTACTCTCACATTTTCTCTCCTATATATAATATTCAATGTATACTTTTATGCTCAGTTGATACGGACATAGGTGATAATTCTAAGAATGATTCATTGAGGAAGGTTTATGCTCATTAGAGCTTAGCTTCATTTCACAGGGAAAAGTTTCCCGTATCAGTTGAAAAGGTTTTTCTTACTCCGATTAGGTTTTTCCGGTGTTGGATTAACCCTTATATGTTGTCTGTGATCTCAACCCAAGAGACATACTTTTTTAAAGCATGAATAAATAGGATGATGTTTCAATATAGTTCTTGTGTTTATTATAAAAAAACCCAGGTGATTATTCTGTGTTAGGACAGTAATTCCCCACATTTCCCAAAAAAGAGTCAGCCTTACTCGGTATAGTTCCACGTACCAATCACGACTACCAAGATAAATCTAATCTTAATATTATTCAAACGCGCCCAGGGAGTAACCCAGAGAACTACTCGCCTGAGCTGGTGGCAGCACCCCCTTAACTCATACCCTGTCCCCTTAACCTAAACCCCTACCCCTTCCCCTTAAATACATCCCCCATTTCAGTATTCTCCGCAGTGAGAAGTGTTCATACTATAATCACATAGTGAAGTCATAAGACTAAGTTAAATCCTCCATTCAAGTTGTAATCAAATGAAAAATCATAATCAATTAATATCATTCAAGTAACATTGACCAGTTATAAACTCCCCATAGGAGTTTCTGGCAACACACTGGTGGCAGCGGTGGGATTTTTTTTTCTTTGTGTCGGTCATAAGATACAATAAGTTTTAAAGTCTTTTCGAAACCCACAAAACTCTAGCAACACACTGGTGACTATAGCGGTGGGATATTATTTCCTAAAAATAACAGCAACAGAATCTCACCTGGGAAAATAAATAGCAAGATAGTCAAATTTCAGTAAATTTTCATATAGTAATCGATCATTATAGTAGGCTCATTAGATCTCCCCCCCTATAAACCAAACACCCTACACACATGAACCATGACCATGTGGGAGTGAGCTATAAGAAGCGAGCCGACACAGCCAGCTGCCGCGCGCCTCAACTCCGCCGCCCTTCACAGACTGCCGCGCCCTTCACCACTTCAGCCAGGCCGCATGCCGCGCATCCCCGCCGCCCTTCACAGCCAGCCGCCGTAGCCGCTGTTCCTGTAGCCGCATCTAGCCGCCCTTCACAGCCAGCCGCCGTAGCCGCTGTTCCTGTAGCCGCATCTAGCCGCCCTTCACAGCCAGCCGCCGTAGCCGCTGTTCCTGTAGCCGCATCTAGCCGACACCCACACGCCTCGACACCACCACCATGGCAAAGAAAGGACGCGAAGCCGCGTCGGGAGGGAAGTCCTGGATTTCTCTCAGTCTACCCACTGACGTCGTCAGGAGTTACGCTAATAACCCCAGCGCTAAGAACATTTACATTATCGCCGCTGTGAGCGACATCGTGGACGCCACCTCCAAGAAGGGAGATACAGACTCAGGCAAGGATACGTTCTTAGTTCCCAAGATCCTAGAGGAGTTTCCAGACAAGAAAATGGTTACCTTCTCGGTTGTCCCGTCGCCTAAGGTAGCCGAGCCATACAGCGCCATACTATCCATCCACCGGCTGACCAAGGACGCCAGCGACGTTTGCTGCGTCGATAGCAAGGAGCTCGACGACATCTGCTTCCGCACTCTCAAGCTTTTAAAACCCGACCTACGGAGGGCCTCCTAGAAGACTAAACGAGGATCAGTGCAGTGTTAGTATGCATTAGTTAAATGTTAGAAAATCGAGGAAGAATTATTTTGAACATGAACATTGAAAATTTAAATTTTTTGAACTTTGAAAAAGGTTAACACCTCTCGGTAGGGTAGTTGTAGTGTCACCCAGTTATTACTCTTGGGGAAATCAATTCGAAAAGTGTTAAATGTAAAAACTTGACCAGGATTCCAAAACAAATTGAGGGTCCCGTATGTTCTTAATATATCCAGGTAAGAGGTTGATTGGGATACCAGTCTTTGAATTTCATTAACAGACTCAGTTGGTTTGGTGAGTCTTCAAAGGGATTTTAATTCAAGTTACAATCAACACGACTCGTGGTGTATTCAGGTAAGGATTGAGCGAAAAGTGTTAAATGTAAATTTTTGAGTCAAGGGTTTGTGTAGTGTCAGACTAGATGAAACAATTTGGTCTAGGAGATTTCTCATGTCTAGAAGTCGGAGCGTCTGGTTTTCACAGGCTCAGCCTGGTTCAGTGGGAGGAGTATTTTAATTCGAGATAGTAGTACTTGCTTCTCACTTCACAGTCAACCCCGCTTGCGGTGTGGGCGGGCATTTCAGGACGCGTAAGGCTCTCGTTATCTAAACCCGAGAGTAGCCGGAGAGCACTCATGGGACGAACCTTGCGTTGAAAATGTAGGGACTGAGTCAGGATTTGACAACCACGTCACTACCCAGGTATCAGGTTGATTGGGATACTTCCTTTCATTGAATTAGTGTGTAATCTAAACACAAGCAGCACCCATTTTTAAAGAATAGAAGAATTTCCCTTAAATTCACTTTAAATCGTCCCATACACACCTCCTCTTGACGCAGCTTTAAAACGGAAACAAACGATCCGTGAGTAGTTAATTTGATATTGAAGAAATTTTAAATTTTTCCCCGGGGAATAGACGTGTGTAATGCCCGTTATTCAGGAGAGATAGTATGAGAATTATTGTCATATTTCCCGAGTTATGTCTCGTAAGCAGTTCACTCTTTTAGTTTCTCGGGTGACTCATCGCCCTTCTTCCTACGCGCCATTTGTTTATCTTCTTTCTCCTTCCCCGCCATTTCTTTCTTCCTTCCTTCCATCCCCCCCCCCCCGACATGCCGTTGCGAGTCAAAATTCGTAGAATAATTATTCCGCGATCAGTGATAACTAATGGATTCAAATCCCTTTTTATCCTCCCCCAACCATCCTATCAGATCAAAGGGAAAACTCCTAGATTCTTAAAGTCTTTCAAAATAGTCCCCATCGTGACAGATCACGTTCATAAATGGAGGTCTTAGTAAAGTTATACGCTAAATTGAAAGTCTACCAAGTTTCTCTGCACACTTCCATACCCTCTCACTTCAGAATACGCGTTCGGACCTTTGACATGAAAAGTAATCACACCCTTCTCGGATATTAGATTAAACATATTAAATTCTTTTTATATCAAAATAACAGGTCTGTATTATAGGCAGCCTTTTCTTAGGTACACGAGTTTCATTATTTAATTAGTTATTTCGGGATTATAAGCTATTCATTTGAGGTCACGTCTAGACCATTCAAACAACTCCCCTTTTATGCCGCGGGCCCTGAGAAATCCGTGAGACGGCAGTCTAACCATCTTCCCGCAGGTAAGACGTAACAAATTCCGCTCCTGTTCCCCCCCCCCCCCCTTTCCTTGTTATCATATTGTTATCTATATTTCCAAATATGGTATCGATGTTTAGTTTTCGCTAACGTTAAAGGAGGCCTGCCCATCCTTATAAGTTTATTAACGAGTTTTCAACCCATCCTTCCCGCAGAGAGAGAGGCTTCAACGGGGGTGTCTCACGCCTTCCTCTCCAGGCCACATGGTCTTGTGAATCCCCACACCAACTCATTACTCTCACATTTTCTCTCCTATATATATATTCAATGTATACCTATAGTGCTCAGTTGATACGGACATAGGTGATAATTCTAAGAATGATTCATTGAGGAAGGTTTATGCTCATTAGAGCTTAGCTTCATTTCACAGGGAGAGTTTCCCGTATCAGGTTGTAAGGTTTTTCTTACATCCGATTAGAGTTTTTCCGGTGTTGGATTAACCCTTATATGTTGTCTGTGATCTCAAGCAAGAGACATACTGTTTCAGCATGAATAAATAGGATGATGTTTTCAAATATAGTTCTTGTGTTTATTATAAAAAAACCCAGGTGATTATTCTGTGTTAGGACAGTAATTCCCCACACTTCCAAAAGAGTCAGCCTTACTCGGTATAGTTCCACGTACCAATCACGACTACCAAGATAAATCTAATCTTAATATTATTCAAACGCGCCCAGGGAGTAACCCAGAGAACTACTCGCCTGAGCTGGTGGCAGCACCCCCTTAACTCATACCCTGTCCCCTTAACCTAAACCCCTACCCCTTCCCCTTAAATACATCCCCCATTTCAGTATTCTCCGCAGTGAGAAGTGTTCATACTATAATCACATAGTGAAGTCATAAGACTAAGTTAAATCCTCCATTCAAGTTGTAATCAAATGAAAAATCATAATCAATTAATATCATTCAAGTAACATTGACCAGTTATAAACTCCCCATAGGAGTTTCTGGCAACACAAAGGTACTGAAGAAGTAGTGGGGTTGTGGCAGGAGTGTCGCCTGGTGCTGAAGATGGATTCTTGATCTGGCTAGGGGGCTCAGGTGCACAAAGTGTCTCTGAGAGTCGAGTTTGGGGAACGGGCATAGCAGTATTCCGCGCCGGAGTCAAAGGAGAAGCAGGGGTCGGTAAATCAGGGGGATCCGGAGGGTCATTTGATAGAGGGGCTGGCCCTAAAGCCCCTGTAGAGTTAAGGTTATCATCAAAGACTACTCTATACTGGACTTGCTACTCGTGCTCCGCGCCAACCCGCCCATGACCAGTTTTGGAGGCCAGTTTTGCGATTCCTGCCATTTTTTAACATCACCCCTATTTCCCTTCCTAAGGTTTATCAGTATATATGATATACCGTTATCTTCGTAACTGTTTGTTCTATGAGATTATCAAATAAAAAACAGTAAAATACACTAAAGAAATGCCATTATGACAGAGTGAAGAAATATGCATGACCTCAATATATACTTAAACTCTTCACCATTTAATATTTTGCGAGAAAACATTTTAGATGCTAGCGATAGAAAGAAGCGGATTTTCATTAGCTTTCCATTGATATATTTCGTTTTCTGATAAATGAATTACCACCATGCCTAAATTAGCGTTAACTAAAAAAATAACATCATCAATCGTATCGGCAAGTAAAAAAGGGTTCCATGAATACAGTAGACTATGGCATATCCGTATAAATGATACACTGTTATCTTCGTGAATGTTTGTTCTATAATATTATCAAATAAAAAACTGTAAAATACACTAAAGAAATTCCATTATGAAACTCTGAAGAAATATGCATGAACTTATATTCACTTAAACTCATCGCAATTTGATATTTTGCGTGAAGACTTTTTACATGCAACATATCAATAGAAGCGGAATTTAATTAGCTTTCCATTGCTATATATAATTTTCTGATAAATGAATTAGAACCATGCATAAATTAGCGTTAACTAAATAAATAACATCATCCATCGGGTAATTATCCCGATAGATGATGTTATTTTTTTAGTTAACGCTAATTTATGCATGGTTAAGATTCATTTATCAGAAAACGAAATATAGCAATGGAAAGCTAATGAAAATCCGCTTCTTTCTATTGTTAGCATCTAAAATGTTTTCTCGCAAAATATTAAATGGCGATGAGTTCAAGTGAATATTAAGTTCATGCATATTTCTTAACTCTCTCATAATGGCATTTCTTTATTGCATTTTACTGTTTTTTATTTGATAATATTATAGAACAAACATGTACGAAGATAACGGTATATCATATATACTGATAAACCATAGGAAGGGAAAAGGGAGTGATGTTCGAAAATGGCAGGAATCGCAAAACTGGCCTCCACTGGAAATAGCCCAAAATGAGTAGCAAGTCCAGTATAGAGTAGTCTTTGTTATCATCATTGGCCATGGTAAGCCTGGGGTAAAGAGGGGGAAATAAACGGTCGGCCCCTCATAACCCCAAAGAGGGGTAAGGGCAGTGGTACCGAGGGTATACGGTGCCCGTGGCACCCTGAGGCCGTTTAGGACTTGCCCGAAGCCAGCCTCATATCTCATCAGCATGGCTCTCACACCTTAGGAGGAAAGGGGGATAGGAGGAGGGATAAGAGTAGAGATAGAGGGAAGGAGGGGAAAAAGGAGGAAGACAGGAAAGGCCAGACAGAGGCCCGAAGCCAAGGGGAGTGGCCAGGAAGTTGTCCCCCGGGCGTCAGGCCCCAGTCCCCGGGCTCGAAGCCCCCCCACGATGACAGCGGGCCAATCCTTGTGGAACTGTGTGGTTTGTGGTGAAAAGGCAAGTCATGTCTCTCGCAAACAGTCCACTGGTCTCATCCCGCCAATGGCAGTGGTTGCAGTGGTTGACAACCATATTACTACTACTACTTTTACTACAACTACCATTAGTAGTAATAGTTTAAAAATACCATAATTATAGTAATGTCAGCTACCAATGCCAAATGTTTGATGAACCTCCAGTCCACTTTGCAATATTCATCACCTTCCATTTGTCCACCTAGTCATTTATCGACCCCCTGGAAGATCTCATCGACCCTTGGGGGTCAATAATCGATAGTAACCACTTTGGGAACCCCTGGTCTAAACGGTATTTCCTAATCAGATGTGCATCACTCAGCTCACTCAACACGTCCCTACGTGGGTGAATATTCCTTCACTGAGGCTGTTGTATCTCGGCCATGTTGTCCGTAGCACTGTATACCATAGCCGCGGGAACGTATATCATAGCCGAGCTAGAACATGGTGAACCCAGTCCTTGCCTTCGGCGTGGTTTATGATACTTACAACCCCACAATTTATGATACTTGCCAGCCAGTTATGGATAAAATATGCCATTTTGTCTAGATATGATATACGTTCTTAGCTATGATTGCTTTGGAAATACTACTACTACCGGACCTTGGTCTGGGCTAGAGCCTAGAAGACTGCAGGTCCCAAAGGCTTTGCCTCTTTGTGCAGCGCCTCGAGAGCCATCACCAGATCCTCCAGCGACTGAGCAAAGATTACTGCATCATCGGCATTAATAAGATCAGTGATCTTGGTATTGCTGAGGGATGCTCCACAATCAGTTTGGTCCACAACTCTTCCCAATACCCATTCCATACAAGTGTTGAAAAGTGAACAAGAACATAAGAAAATAAGGAAGCTACAAGTCAAATGCCTTCTTGAGATCAACATAGGCTGCAAGCAGATGGGGCAAGGATGCACCAAGTAGCGCAGCCAGAGGGGGCGACCCCCCCCACCCCCAAAATTTTGCCGTGAGTTCAAGAATAGATTGGAAATCATGTCAAATACTTGTTAAATCCAGGGTGTAATAGTCGGTATGTCACATGTTTGGGGAACTGAAAGAATATGCAATTTTGAGTAGCAAGTCTTCTATTGATACATCTATAATAATATAAGCGAAAGTGTGTCTGTGTGTGTGTCTGTATGTGTGTGTATTCATCTAGTTGTATTTTACAGGGCCAGAGCAATGCTCGTGTGGCCCCGTCTCCATATCAACATTTTTATCATTCATCCTTAGTGCTTTGTGTTGGCCGAAGCCAGCACCCCGGAGAGCAGGTCACAAACCCCGGCTAACACCCGGTACCCATTCACTGCTGGGTGGACAGGGGCTCGGGTTTTAAGGAAACAACCCCTCTGTTTCCGCTCCGCCCGGGGATAGAACCCGGGACTTCTCGGTTGTGAACCGAGCGTGCTATCCCTTACACTACGGAGTACCCTGTGTGTGTGTGTGTCCGCGATAGGTGCCGCCCCCAGTGCCCCAATCCCATCATATGGCACAGTTTTGGAACCAGGTCGACCAGGGGAACATTTTAAGCCCACGTATGGTATGATCCGATCACTTCTTTTTCTTCTATTTTTTAGCAGCCTATTAGCGAGAATTGTGAACAAAAAAGGTGGGTTGCGAGAATTGGGGAAAACCCCTTGATGTAGGGGGGATGGGTAGGGGGGAAAAGTGAAGGGTGGGGTGATGGGTAAGGGGTTTTTGGGGTGAGGGGTTTTATTTGAAGGGGTGGGGGGTGATGGGTGATGGGTGAGGGAAAAAGGTAGGGGGTGAGGGGTTTAATTTGGGTAGGGGAATGGGTTTTGTGGTAAATGGGAATGGGTGAGTGAAAAAGGTGGGGGGTATGGGTAAGGGGTTGGGGGAATGGGGGGGGGGTTTTTGGGTAAGGGGGTGAGTGAATGGGGGGGGGGGGGGATGTGAATGGGTTGGCGTTAATACATACTTTTTACACCCATGTTTTCAGGAAAGCCTAAAAGGGGGCATCGGAAGCCCCGGGTTTTTGGGGTTTTGGCCTTTTCGGCCCCCCAAAACACAGGTGGGGGGGCCCAAAAGGTTTTTAAGCCAAAAGCCCCCGCCTGGAGGGGGCTTTGCGGCTAGTATACTTATATTATGATTTTACTTTACTTTTTATTTGTGAGCATGGCCAAGAGATTAAAACCCAAAAATTGTAAGATTCGGATGGGAGGAAAAATTAAAATGGTTTAGGGGGGAGGACGGGGGCAAGATGGGTTTTATTTAGCCATATCAAAAGGGGCATTTTGGGGGAAAGGGAGTGTGTTTTTTTAATTTCTCATGGTTAGCCCCCGGAGCCCCCCCCCCGAATATATTTTTGGCCTTTCGACACTGGATGACCCCCGGGCCCCAAAATCCTATATTCACAGGAAATAAGCGGATCACCTCCCCCCCCATTCATAGCACTTTCAGTCCCAGAGTAAAGGCCCGTCAGCAGACAAAAGTCCTTCAGGAAAACCCGGAAGGCGCAGATGATCCCCGAGTTTTCTTAAAGATGCACCCAGTCAAAAAAGGGCCCTTTTTGAGAAACAAAATAGGCGCAAAAAAGCCCCCGTCAAACTCATGTCAGCGTTCCATCAGGGCCCCCGAAAGGCTAGCTACGGTCCCCCTTTTTTTTAGCTAAATCGAACGTCCGTTTCGTCCTAATATAGTCGATCTACATAATTTTCGAAAATGGTGAGCTTTTCCGGTAAATCCTGTTTCTGCTGTGTTTCTGTATGGCCCACCAAGCCTAACTAAACTTGTGTGTCAGCAGCTGTTAGGGGAACCACACCAAATATGGCTGCTTTTAGCAGAAATTTCCGTATATCTAGCATTGAAAAAAAGAATTATGGAATTGAAATTTTTTTCGCTAAATTGAGCTTTCCGGTAGAGCGAATTCCATTAATCAAGCTTCTACTGCAGTTGGAATATTTTTCAGCCTTAGTAGAGGTTTGTAGCCTCAGAATGCTTTTGTTTCAATTGATCTTTCCTTGGTTCTTGAATATTTTCAGGGTGCCAACTAGAATGGTAGAATTAATTTTTCATAGCATTAATAATATATTTTGTCAGTTATATTAAGGAATTTTTTACCAAGACCAATACAGGGCTCTATCACGCAGGACTAGAATTCTCCCTTAGGGGAGACAAAGAGAGGCATGTCAGGAGTCTTGGTGAGGGTTTCGAGAGCCATTTGAATGCTCCTGGACTTGCACTGAAGAAGCTTCGCCCCCAAATCTCTATCTTGGCGAGTGCTATCTGAGCAGCAGAAGGACGCCTCGTGTCAGAAATGGATGGGTAGATGACTTGTTGGGCTGAGTACTTTGGGCAGTTGTTCATGGTGGACCCCTCCAATTGGGTAGTTTTCACACCACGGGGTTTAAACGGGCAGGGGATGCTGTACTGCCCCTTTGACGAAAACCACACCCTCTCTTGACAAAGTTAGATAGGGCTGTAGCAAAGTTGAGGGTGGAAAGGCAGCTGGTGTTTGTAATATCAGTACGGAGCTGCTCAAAAGCTAGGGGTAAGGCCATGATCTGGGGGTTGCATGCGTTTAACTGCAGTGTGGCAATCAGGTACTATTCCTCTTGACTGGAAAAAGGGGGCTGGCTCAGCATGCCAGGCAAAGTTCTTGCCCATCTATTGCTGACACGGACTGGTAGTCATCTGCGAAGCATCAAAGCCCTGATCAGTCTGGTTTCACGCCAGCTAATTTCAACAACGGACCGTATGCTACCCGCTTCGTGTCCTGATGGAACGCTGACTTTGATTTTTCGACAGGGGCTGCTTGCAGCCTATGTTGATCTCAAGAAGGCATTTGACTGAGTGCATCGTGAAGCACTCTGGGATCATCTGCTGCTTCGCGGGATTTCTGCAAGGGACTGTTTGGTCTGCTGACTGGCCTGTACTCTGGGACTGAAAGTGCTATGAAAAAGTGGGGGAGGTGTATCCAAACTTTTTTCCTGTGAATATAGGAGTGAGGCAAGGGTCATCCAGTGTCGCAGCCCCGAATATATTTCGGAGGGGGGCTCCAATGACTAACCATGAGAAATTAAAAAACACACTGCACTTCACCATGCACATTGATGTATGGCTAAATCACCCATCTTGCCTCCCGTCCTACCTCTAAACCACTTAAATTGTCCTCCCATCCGAATCTTACAATGTTTGATTAATCTCTTGGCCATGCTCACACATAAAGTAAAGTAAGTCATAATATATAGTATACTAGCCGCAAAGCCGCCCTCCAGGCGGACTTTTTGGCTACAACCTTTGGCCCACCACCTGTGTTTGGTGGGCCGAAGGCCCACCAAACACAGACTCTCCAGATAGCCCCTTCTAGCTTTCCTGAAATCATGGATGTAGAAATGTATGTATTAACGCCAACCCATTCACATCACCCCCACCCATTCACTCACCCATTACCCATAAACCCCCCACCCATTCACTCACCCATTACCCATCACCCCCCACCTATTCACTCACCCATTACCCATCACCACACACCCATTCACTCACCCATTACCCATCACCCCCTACCTATTCCCTCACCCATCACCCATCACCCCCCACCCATTCACTCACCCATCACCCCACACCCATTACCCATCACCCCACCCATTCACTCACCCACTACCCATCACCCTACATCAAGGTTTCCTCAATTCTCGCAACCCACTTTTTTGTTCACAATTCTCGCTAATAGGCTGCTAAAAAATAGAAGAAAAAAAAGTGATCGGATCATACCATACGTGGGCTTAAAATGTTCCCCTGGTCGACCTGGTTCCAAAACTGTGCCATATGATGGGATTGGGGCACTGGGGGCGGCACCTATCGCGGACACACACACACACAGGGTACTCCGTAGTGTAAGGGATAGCACGCTCGGTTCACAACCGAGAAGTCCCGGGTTCGATCCCCGGGCGGAGCGGAAACAGAGGGGTTGTTTCCTTAAAACCCGAGCCCCTGTCCACCCAGCAGTGAATGGGTACCGGGTGTTAGCCGGGGTTTGTGACCTGCTCTCCGGGATGCTGGCTTCGGCCAACACAAAGCACTAAGGATGAATGATAAAAATGTTGATATGGAGACGGGGCCACACGAGCATTGCTCTGGGGCCCCGTAAAATACAACTAGATGAATACACACACATACAGACACACACACAGACACACTTTCGCTTATATTATTATAGATGTATCAATAGAAGACTTGCTACTCAAATTGCATATTCTTTCAGTTCCCCAAAACATGTGACATACCGACTATTACACCTGGATTTAACAGTATTTGACATGATTTCCAATCTATTCTTGAACTCACGGCAAAATTTTGGGGGGGGGGGGGTCGCCCCCCTCTGGCTGCGCTACTTGGTGCATCCTTGCCCCATCTGCTTGCAGCCTATGTTGATCTCAAGAAGGCATTTGACTTGTAGCTTCCTTATTTTCTTATGTTCTTGTTCACTTTTCAACACTTATATGGAATGGGTATTGGGAAGAGTTGTGGACCAAAACTGATTGTGGAGCATCCTCAGCAATACCAAGATCACTGATCTTATTAATGCCGATGATGGGAGTAATCTTGCTCAGTCGCTGGAGGATCTGGTGATGGCTCTCGAGGCGCTGCACAAAGAGGCAAAGCCTTTGGGCCCTGCAGTCTTCTAGGCTCTAGCCCAGCCCCAAGGTCCGGTAGTAGTAGTATTTCCAAAGCAATCATAGCTAAGAACGTATATCATATCTAGACAAAATGGCATATTTTATCCATAACTGGCTGGCAAGTATCATAAATTGTGGGGTTGTAAGTATCATAAACCACGCCGAAGGCAAGGACTGGGTTCACCATGTTCTAGCTCGGCTATGATATACGTTCCCGCGGCTATGGTATACAGTGCTACGGACAACATGGCCGAGATACAACAGCCTCAGTGAAGGAATATTCACCCACGTAGGGACGTGTTGAGTGAGCTGAGTGATGCACATCTGATAGGAAATACCGTTTAGACCAGGGGTTCCCAAAATGGTTACTATCGATTATTGACCCCCAAGGGTCGATGAGATCTTCCAGGGGGTCGATAAATGACTAGGTGGACAAAAGGAAGGTGATGAATATTGCAAAGTGGACTGGAGGTTCATCAAACATTGGCATTGGTAGCTGACATTACTATAATTATGGTATTTTTAAAAATATTACTACTAATGGTAGTTGTAGTAAAAAGTAGTAGTAGTAATATGGTTGTCAACCACTGCAACCACTGCCATTGGCGGGATGAGACCAGTGGACTGTTTGCGAGAGACATGACTTGCCTTTTTACCACAAACCACACAGTTCCACAAGGATTGGCCCGCTGTCATCGTGGGGGGGCTTCGAGCCCGGGGACTGGGGCCTGACGCCCGGGGGACAACTTCCTGGCCACTCCCTTGGCTTCGGGCCTCTGTCTGGCCTTTCCTGTCTTCCTCCTTTTTCCCCTCCTTCCCTCTATCTCTACTCTTTTCCCTCCTCCTATCCCCCTTTCCTCCTAAGGTGTGAGAGCCATGCTGATGAGATATGAGGCTGGCTTCGGGCAAGTCCTAAACGGCCTCAGGGTGCCACGGGCACCGTATACCCTCGGTACCACTGCCCTTACCCCTCTTTGGGGTTATGAGGGGCCGACCGTTTATTTCCCCCTCTTACCCCAGGCTTACATGGCCAATGATGATAACAAAGACTACTCTATACTGGACTTGCTACTCATTTTGGGCTATTTCCAGTGGAGGCCAGTTTTGCGATTCCTGCCATTTCGAACATCACTCCTTTCCCTCCTATGGTTTATCAGTATATTGATATACCGTATCCGACATGTTTGTTCTATATATTATCAAAGATAAAAACAGTTAAAAATTGCATGAAAACTTAACATGTTNATTTTTAAAAAAAAATAGGGGAAATTTTTAATTATTTTCAGCTATATATAATTTTCTGATAAATGAATTAGAACCATGCATAATTAGCGTTTAACTAATAAATAACATCATCCATCGGGTAATTTCCCGATAGATTATGTTATTTTTTTAGTTAACGCTAATTTATGCATGGTTAAGATTCATTTATCAGAAAACGAAATATAGCAATGGAAAGCTAATGAAAATCCGCTTCTTTCTATTGTTAGCATCTAAAATGTTTTCTCGCAAAATATTAAATGGCGATGAGTTCAAGTGAATATTAAGTTCATGCATATTTCTTAACTCTCTCATAATGGCATTTCTTTATTGCATTTTACTGTTTTTTATTTGATAATATTATAGAACAAACATGTACGAAGATAACGGTATATCATATATACTGATAAACCATAGGAAGGGAAAAAGGGAGTGAATGTTCGAAAATGGCAGAATCGCAAACTGGCCTCCACTGGAAATAGCCCAAAATGAGTAGCAAGTCCAGTATAGAGTAGTCTTTGTTATCATCATTGGCCATGGTAGCCGGGGGTAAAGAGGGGGAAATAAACGGTCGGCCCCTCATAACCCCAAAGAGGGGTAAGGGCAGTGGTACCGAGGGTATACGGTGCCCGTGGCACCCTGAGGCCTTTTAGGACTTGCCCGAAGCCAGCCTCATATCTCATCAGCATGGCTCTCACACCTTAGGAGGAAAGGGGATAGGAGGAGGGATAAGAGTAGAGATAGAGGGAAGGAGGGGAAAAAGGAGGAAGACAGGAAAGGCCAGACAGAGGCCCGAAGCCAAGGGGAGTGGCCAGGAAGTTGTCCCCCGGGCGTCAGGCCCAGTCCCCGGGCTCGAAGCCCCCCCACGATGACAGCGGGCCAATCCTTGTGGAACTGTGTGGTTTGTGGTGAAAAGGCAAGTCATGTCTCTCGCAAACAGTCCACTGGTCTCATCCCCCCAAATGGCAGTGGTTGCAGTGGTTGACAACCATATTACTATACTACTTTTACTACAACTACCATTAGTAGTAATAGTTTAAAAATACCATAATTATAGTAATGTCAGCTACCAATGCCAATGTTTGATGAACCTCCAGTCCACTTTGCAATATTCATCACCTTCCATTTGTCCACCTAGTCATTTATCGACCCCCTGGAAGATCTCATCGACCCTTGGGGGTCAATAATCGATAGTAACCACTTTGGGAACCCCTGGTCTAAACGGTATTTCCTAATCAGATGTGCATCACTCAGCTCACTCAACACGTCCCTACGTGGGTGAATATTCCTTCACTGAGGCTGTTGTATCTCGGCCATGTTGTCCGTAGCACTGTATACCATAGCCGCGGGAACGTATATCATAGCCGAGCTAGAACATGGTGAACCCAGTCCTTGCCTTCGGCGTGGTTTATGATACTTACAACCCCACAATTTATGATACTTGCCAGCCAGTTATGGATAAAATATGCCATTTTGTCTAGATATGATATACGTTCTTAGCTATGATTGCTTTGGAAATACTACTACTACCGGACCTTGGTCTGGGCTAGAGCCTAGAAGACTGCAGGTCCCAAAGGCTTTGCCTCTTTGGGTGCGCGCCTCGAGAGCCATCACCAGATCCTCCAGCGACTGAGCAAAGATTACTGCATCATCGGCATTAATAAGATCAGTGATTTTGGGTATTGCTGAGGGATGCTCCACAATCAGTTTGGTCCACAACTTTTCCCCAATACCCATTCCATATAAGTGTTGAAAATTGAACAAGAACATAAGAAAATAAGGAAGCTACAAGTCAAATGCCTTCTTGAGATCAACATAGGCTGAAAGCAGATGGGGCAAGGATGCACCAAGTAGCGCAGCCAGAGGGGCGACCCCCCCCCCCCCAAAATTTTGCCGTGAGTTCAAGAATAGATTGGAAATCATGTCAAATCCCTGTTAAATCCAGGGTGTAATAGTCGTATGTCACATGTTTGGGGAACTGAAAGAATATGAAATTTTTGAGTAGCAAGTCTTCTATTGATACATCTATATAATATAAGCGAAAGTGTGTCTGTGTGTGTGTCTGTATGTGTGTGTATTCATCTAGTTGTATTTTTACAGGGCCAGAGCAATGCTCGTGTGGCCCCGTCTCCATATCAACATTTTTATCATTCATCCTTAGTGCTTTGTGTTGGCCGAAGCCAGCATCCCGGGGAGCAGGTCACAAACCCCGGCTAACACCCGGTACCCATTCACTGCTGGGTGGACAGGGCTCGGGTTTTAAGGAAACAACCCCTCTGTTTCCGCTCCGCCCGGGGATCGAACCCGGGACTTCTCGGTTGTGAACCGAGCGTGCTATCCCTTACACTACGGAGTACCCTGTGTGTGTGTGGTGTCCGCGATAGGTGCCGCCCCCAGTGCCCCAATCCCATCATATGGCACAGTTTTGGAACCAGGTCGACCAGGGGAACATTTTAAGCCCACGTATGGTATGATCCGATCACTTTTTTTTCTTCTATTTTTTAGCAGCCTATTAGCGAGAATTGTGAACAAAAAAGTGGTTGCGAGAATTGAGGAAACCTTGATGTAGGGTGATGGGTAGTGGGTGAGTGAATGGGTGGGGTGATGGGTAATGGGTGTGGGGTGATGGGTGAGTGAATGGGTGGGGGTGAGGGGTGATGGGTGAGGGAATAGGTAGGGGGTGATGGGTAATGGGTGAGTGAATGGGTGTGTGGTGATGGGTAATGGGTGAGTGAATAGGTGGGGGGTGATGGGTAATGGGTGAGTGAATGGGTGGGGGGTGATGGGTAATGGGTGAGTGAATGGGGTGGGGGTGATGTGAATGGGTTGGCGTTAATACATACATTTCTACATCCATGATTTCAGGAAAGCTAGAAGGGGCTATCTGGAGAGTCTGTGTTTGGTGGGCCTTCGGCCCACCAAACACAGGTGGTGGGCCAAAGGTTGTAGCCAAAAAGTCCGCCTGGAGGGCGGCTTTGCGGCTAGTATACTATATATTATGACTTACTTTACTTTATGTGTGAGCATGGCCAAGAGATTAATCAACATTGTAAGATTCGGATGGGAGGACAATTTAAGTGGTTTAGAGGAGGACGGGAGGCAAGATGGGTGATTTAGCCATACATCAATGTGCATGGTGAAGTGCAGTGTGTTTTTTAATTTCTCATGGTTAGTCATTGGAGCCCCCCTCCGAAATATATTTCTGGCTGCGACACTGGATGACCCTTGCCTCACTCCTATATTCACAGGAAATAAGCTGGATACACCTCCCCCACATTTCATAGCACTTTCAGTCCCAGAGTACAGGCCAGTCAGCAGACCAACAGTCCTTGCAGAAATCCCGCGAAGCAGCAGATGATCCCAGAGTGCTTCACGATGCACTCAGTCAAATGCCTTCTTGAGATCAACATAGGCTGCAAGCAGCCCCTGTCGAAACTCATGTCAGCGTTCCATCAGGACACGAAGCGCTAGCATACGGTCCGTTGTTGACTTAGCTGGCGTGAAACCAGACTGATCAGGTCTTTGATGCTTCAGCAGATGACTACAAGTCCGTGTCAGCAATAGATGGGCAAGAACTTTGCCTGGCATGCTGAGCCAGCCCCCTTTTCCAGTCAAGAGGAATAGTACCTGATTGCCACACTGCAGTTAAGACAGCATGCAACCCGCAGATCATGGCCTTACCCCTAGCTTTGAGCAGCTCCGTACTGATATTACAAACACCAGCTGCCTTTCCACCCCTCAACTTTGCTACAGCATATCTAACTTTGTCAAGAGAGGGTGTGGTTTCGTCAATGGGGCAGTACAGCATCCACTGCCCGTAACCCAGTGGTGTGAAGCTACCCAATTGGAGGGTCCACCATGAACAACTGCCCAAAGTACTCAGCCCAACAAGTCATCTACCCATCCATTTCTGACACGAGGCGTCCTTCTGCTGCTCAGATAGCACTCGCCAAGATAGAGATTTGGAGCGAAGCTTCTTCAGTGCAAGTCACAGGAGCATTCAAATGGCTCTCGAAACCCTCACCAAGACTCCTGACATGCCTCTCTTTGTCTCCCCTAAGGAGAATTCTAGTCCTGCGTGATAGAGCCCTGTATTGGTCTTGGTACAAATTCCTTAATATAACTGACAAAATATATTATTAATGCTATGAAGAAATTAATTCTACCATTCTAGTTGGCACCCTGAAAATATTCAAGAACCAAGGAAAGATCAATTGAAACAAAAGCATTCTGAGGCTACAAACCTCTACTAAGGCTGAAAAATATTCCAACTGCAGTAGAAGCTTGATTTAATGGAATTCGCTCTACCGGAAAGCTCAATTTAGCGAAAAAATTACAATTCCATAATTCTTTTTTTCAATGCTAGATATGACGGAAATTTCTGCTAAATGCAGCCATATTTGGTGTGGTTCCACTAACAGCTGCTGACACACAAGTTTAGTTAGGCTTGGTGGGCCATACAGAAACACAGCAGAAACAGGATTTACCGGAAAAGCTCACCATTTTACGAAAAATTATGTTAGATCGAGCTATATTAGGAGCCGATAACGGACGTTCGATTTAGCAGAAAATTGAAGTTACCGGAATCAACCTTGGCTGAATGTTTTAGTTATATCTCCCTTCTACTGTAATAAAAAAAAAAAAAAAAAAAAAATAGAACTTTTCTTTTTCAACTGCATAAAGCTCTTCATTCACTTTATCTTTATCCAGCTTGGCCTACAAAATTTTGGCCAACAGGTCTTGAGAGGATGGTTGCATCTATGGCGGCAGACGCCAAACCTCCTTGATATACCGTATAAATTTAGAGTACGCCGTATAACAAAATTCTTTTTCTCAAATTTGGCATGCCAATTTCCTATGTAAAATGGAATTCTAAGACGATTTTATCTTTATCCATTTTTGCATTTGAGCAATTCTTACTATGCAAAATCGTACTTTTATATTGCACCCTTATCGAATAATGCTTAAATGGGTACGCAGTGTCCGGTTGGTCCTGTGTATTGCATCATGCACCATATGAGTTCCAATGACTGTGGTAGCATCTGCANGAGGGTTCTAGTCCGGCGTGACAGAGCCCTGTGCTGGTCCCGGTTCAGCCAGCCTGGAAGCGCGACTCTCCTTGATTTTCTCCAGCGTCTCCGTCGAGACAAAACCACGCCTTGACCTCGGGCCTCCCCAATACACTCCTTGGCAGCCTGTAGAGTTTCACGTTTGAAGGTATCCACAGTTCTACAGGGTCCCCGAGAGCACCTAGCACATCAACCGATTTGAGACTGCCACCGCATACTTATAAGCACATGTCAAGTCCTTCAGTTTCTCAAGATGAAACACAGTATGGTTACCTCTTGAGATTCTTCTGGACTTGACATGAAGCTTAGTGTAGCAACAACAAGTCTGTTATCTGCTCCAAAGAACTCAGCATTCCGGTAAACCCTGCAGTTCTGGAGGATCCTCCAACGAGTACTAACGAGGATGTGGTCGATTCTCCTTAGCTACCCGTCCGGCATTATTAGTGATATAGTGACACCTCACCCGCAAATATTTTTCGGCAACTGCCTTAGTTAGTAAGTGTAAGTGATTTACATGGGGCTTTGTGTCAAACATATGATCACTAAGATTAAGGAATATGCTTTTACTGACGAAAGTCTGCAAGACAGCACTTACCACCTTATGGAAGTTACTCTCCCCATGTAAAATGTGGAGCTTTTGTGCTGGCCATGATTTCTCTAACAAGATTTTCACTTGCTACACAAATGTCTATCACGTCGTCTGTCAGATATATTAATCTCCCTTTGGTTTTAAGGTTGATAAGGGAGTGGATGGAGGAGGCAGTGGCGTCTCTCAAGGTCAAAGCGTCAATACAGGCCTCGCAATGCACAGATTTGCCAAGACTGTGCACCACGAAGCCGGCAATGTAGGTAACAATTTTGTTGGAGCACTTTGATAGGTGTGAAGCAGTGGGAATATACACGTAATCATTTTCCTCTATATTATGTGATTTTGTGGTTTCATATTTAACTCTGCTTTTAACAAGAGAAGTGTTTATGATCTTTACTGAATGTGAGAAAGTGTTTATGCTTCATTACACTGGCTAGGTACAGTTAGTATTGGTACAGATTCCAGGGGGAGGCAATATCTAGCATATCATTACGTACCAGCACCTTATTATATATAGGCAGCAGAAAACTGTCTGACTGTGGGATTATTATTGCATCCTCCCATATGTCTTACTTTCCCAAAAAACAGTTATATATGGTCTTTACTTAATTATACGTCATTAAAATTTAAGTGTTGAACCATTACGTAGATGCAAAGTTTTTAAGCTTTCATGTAGGATCTGAAAACTCCGTATATAAAAAGAAATCCAAGAAAGCCTGTTTTTCGATTTGACTTCAGAACCTCCAATCCTTCAGATAATTTAAGTGATCTAATATACGTTTCTGCTTTCACAAAAAATCTTTTACATAATTTGAGTTTGTTTTTGAATTTAAGACTTGTAGCCACTTGCATTCAATTCCTGGAATTCATTATGTCAAAAACAATGTTGAACATCATAATGAAATTGATAGTAGCTTCACAGCCATCAAATTACTAATTTGTTTCCTGCAGACAAATCTCATGAATTTGCAACTGATTCACTGAGTAACTGTGCTGCTAATTTAACATTATTTTTTTTCTTCTCTCACGCAACATGTGCATTGTGCAGCTCTCAGTTATCCCTAAATGAAGCTGTTCGTGGTCTTGAAGATGCAACCTTTCAATAAAATCCCACTTCACTAAATTTCCACTCTCATCGACCAATACCTTCTTATCACCAAAACAGTTCCTCATACGTTTCAACATGTGGCAAGGATCTAGAAGAACACACACTGGTTGCTATGTCACTGGATGTTTAAAAGCTGATTAAATAGTGTCAAATGCAAAACTACACCCAAGATTATTAATCATGGCTATATTGGATGCTGCGCCGTCACAAGTTGGATGAATAACTGTGACGCCTGCAGAATGCAGCTTTGTTAAACATTGCGTGACTAAATTAGCTCTCTCCGCAGCACCAAGTCCTGCAATTAGGAAATATCCAACCGGTAACATCCACATGCCATTCACTGACACAGCCATGACTGTTAGAGCGGGGTAGTATTAGCGCGTTTTCGCGACCTTTCTAGCCCGGTCCAGACTGGCTCAGTCCGGGGCGGACTCTGTTTTTCGCGAGGCGGGCTAGACCGAGGCCCACGAGAGAGAAGGCCTGTTCGATGGGGGTAATACGTCACAACAGTAGTGCGCTCAGTTCAGGGTTCACAGGTGGACTTAACTCTCTCCCTGTAAAATGCTGTGTGTCATGTTTTAAGTGATCATATTTTTTATTATTAGTTTTTGACCAATTACATGTAGATTAAAGCATTACCCCAGCAAGGTTAAGAATAAGAAAAATATATACACACAGTACATTATATACATTTTATTAACATGGATAATACAGTATATGCATCAACAAAACATTTTCCTTCCTTAATTATGTAGTCAGGTCATAGGTCTGTCAAGCTTTGCCGTCAGCTTTCTCCAGTAGCTACATCGAAGAACGTAGTATCATATACTTGATCCTCAGGTTTGAGGTGCAGTTCACAACCTGAAAAGAGTGAACATTGTTAACCTCCCTTTCTATAACTCTGCCGTTGTTTATTCCGACTTATATATTACGGTTATTTGGAATTTTGCCAAACCTGTTTAACCATTCAAAATATTTAAGATGACTGGAAATACCATATTAAACTTAAGATTTTAAGTATCTCGAGGCCCACATCTCCTTTATTATATCCTTTTAACAAATTAACAACTATCAGACCCCCCCTTACTCTCCCCCTTTCCCGAGTTGAGTTTTTAATTCGTAGTTTTCAATTTCCCCTCATAACTTAAGAGTTACGCACCCCCTGTATCTTTTTTGGTCACCCTTCTCTGCACTGATTTTATGCTATTCCCCTCCTGTAAAACAAAAATAATATATAATTTAAGCTAAATGGCTTTAATTTTTAAAAAAAAGATTAAAACAGTAAAACATTACTTTTTCCCCGCTGTTTTTATTTGGGGTTTAAATGGGTCTCTCATGATCGTGCAACCACTTGGCCCACTCCCTCCCCACTTCTTTGGGAAAAAAAAAAACACTGCCCTTGGTCCTTTTCGATAATTCCCTTTTCAATCTGGGACACAACAAATGGAAAGGGGATGTTTTCCTCAAAAAATATGTCTCAACCCTTTTATCCTATTTGGGGACGACGTGACCTCTCATTCCACGTCGAATCAGCACTGATGAAATGAAGTAAATACTTTTTCCTCGTCCATCACTCTCTTTACCCCCCCAAACGAAAGGCCCCTTTTCTCTCGTGGGGGCCCCGGCTTTGACCGGGGTGGAAAGGGCGGGGCGAGCCAACCCAGCGACCAGGACCCCCTTGGCCTAGTTTAGTGAGGGAATGGCGCAAAGCGCCATACAGTCAGTGGGGAAGACGCCCAGGAGCTTCTCGTGCTGCTGATAAGACATGAAACACCATGATGGCCGACCATAAGACTAAAGTAATTTCACGAAAAATGTCAATATTCGCAATTTGCTGCAAAGAACATCATGGGAAATGAATGTACCGTCAATAACACTATATAGTCACCACTGCACTAATGTCACCAGGCGCCATATATTATGATATTTAGCATCACTGCAGACTCGTATGTGTCACTGAAGACGTGTATAGTGTTATGTAGATAATGTAAAACTACGTACTATGTACGTCTCTTCAGTGGCACATACAAGTCTGGTAGTGTTGCTAAAAACTCGTAAATATATGCCCCCCTGCGACATTAGTGCAATGGCGACTATAGCTAGTGTTAGTGTCGGTAAATGAAATGAGATTTCATCATTCAATTTTTCATGGTGATCCCTGCTACTTGACTTCCCATTGGGAAGTCAAGTAGCAGGGATGGCTGTGAAAAATTAGGCTGAAAAGTACGATATAATAACTGTAGCAAGATCAGGCAATATTTTGTGTAGTGTTCTAATTTATCAGAAAATTTTGCCATTATGTTATTTTCAAAGAAGTATAGAAGCGCCAGTCAGTAGTTACACGAATCATTGAGACCACAATAACTGCACAAGACAGACAAATTAACTTGCATGATAATACGGCTAATAACACGTAATCCACCAGTAAAAGGCCTGCTATATACGGAAATCCCCAGGTAGTGGATGCCAGTACCTATAGATATGATACATAATGGTTATATAAGTTATATATAGTAGAAGTTTGACAGGGCTGCGACAGGTCTTGCAATATTGTGTTGCAGGGATTTTTTCACCGTCCAGAGATTTATAAACCTGGCTCTCATCACACACAAAATGATGACCACGGTTCACCTTTCATATGCCAACTAGGAGGTTATTACCTGAGGTCAAAATTAATAACCCCTTGGTGTGTCTTTGGGGGGGGGGGGCAAAGCTTGCAGGACGTAGGACCGCCCACTTGATCCCCCAGCCAATAGGAACGAAGAATGGGACGGGGCCAGTCTAGATGTGTTTTTCGCGAGCATCAGTCCAGCCTGGACTATTCCAGGCTGGCCTGGACCGGCTTGGTAATCGTCGCGAAAACGCGCTATAGGATTGAGTGCACACGCGCAGCGTGTGGAGTTGCCAACAACTCCCATAATATATCTCACAAAGGCTCGGTCACGCACCTCGAGATGTCCTCATCTCGACAAAATGATAATAACTGGAGATAGGAACATCTGAAAGTGCCTAGTAAAATAAAATTAGAACCCTGAATATACAATGTTAAATTGGTAAACAAAATAAATGTGGACATGCAAACTTACGAAATAAAATTTAAGAGAAAATTTGTTATATACAAAATAATTACTACAGAGCATGGCTAAATGATGGTTAATGTGGAGTCCGAAGGAGCTTTACTGTTGTATGAAGAGGCCGTATTGGAGGTTAGTTGTGTCCGAATTGAAGGCCGAGGTGAAGGCCATGTGGAAGGCCATGAGGAGGGCCAGTGGAAAGACGTGAAGATGACCATGGGAGGCCGAGGTTGACCATGGAAGGTCAAAGATGACCTTGGGAGGTCGAAGAATGACCTTGGGAGGTCGAGGATGATCATGAGAGGTCGAGGATGACCATGGGAGGTCGATGTGGGATGCCAATGTGGCTCAAAGCCGTCCTTAGCCGAAGGAGGTGCTGAGTAGACGTCCTTGGACGAAGGAGGCTGGAGTTTGTGTGCGTTTGCGTTGGCGAAGATGGCGCTGACGAAGGCCGGAGTGTGCGTTGGACAAAGGTGGCGCTGACTGGGGCCGTAGTTTGCGAAGGCGGCGCTTGATGTAGGCCGGACTTTGCGAAGGCGGCACTTGATGCAGGAGTTTGCGTTTGACGAAGGCGGCGCTGACGAAGGCCGGAGTTTGCAAAGGCGAAGTGGCGCTGACGAAGGCCGGAGTTTGCGTTGACGAAGGCGGCGCTGACGGGGCCGGAGTTTGCGTTGACGAAGGCGGCGCTGACGGGGGCCGGAGTTTGCCTTGACGAAGGCGGCGCTGACTTGGGCCGGTGTTTGCGTTGACGAAGGCGGTGCTGACGGGGGCCGGAGTTTGCATTGACGAAGGCGGCACTGACGGGGGTCGGAGTTTGCGTTGACGAAGGCGGCACTGATGGGGGTCGGAGTTTGCGTTTGACGAAGGTGGCGCTGACGAAGGCTGGACTGTGCAAAGGCGGCGCTTGATGCCGGAGTGTACGAAGGTGGCACTTGAGGTCGGACATTGTTATCCTTGGAGCGAAGCACTATGTAGACGCCACACGTGAAAGAATGGTAGCCAAGTAGCACAGAATTACCAGGATGCTATCATTTCAGACCCCCATGAGGCATCTTAATTACATCTTAATTAGAGCCATTAATTACGCTGGAACAGGTATCACTGTCGGGGCATAGCACCCGACCATAACTTTGGCATATACTTTCGGGTATCTGCATTACAGCAAGTAACCTGTGCATGGCGTCCATATCTCATGTACCACGCAAGTGCCCTAGTGAGAGAGAGAGCAAGGATAGGTAATGGAGGAGTGAGGGCCGAGGTGGGGGTACGGGGGGAGGAAGCAAGGAGGAGGGAGGGGAAGCCGGAGGGGATGATGAGGGAGGGGCTTGATACACGTCCAAGTACGTCACCTCAACCTTCCCCTGTCCGAATATGTCCTCGGCTCGAAGCAGAGTAAACGCCTTCATTTAACACACTGGCAATGCACTCTACTGCCATAGATTAGGACGGTGTCAGACACACTGTGCCAAACTTTTTGTTCCACCCATTTAATTGATCCACTTTTTTGTTTAGAAGATATTGCGAAAACGATGCTTTCATGGGGTATGAAATGGATAGTAGGTGTGTCACAAAACGTGGTATGTGGTTGCAAGTAGTGTATAACAACACAGGTGTGTGTATGTGGGCGTGAATGTGTAGTCCAAGTAACGTGTTACTGTTGTAAATGCCATCAAATACAAAGCAGAATTATGTGTCACAGAGTGGGTGTGTACCTGTGTTTTTAGCGTCCACTTTTATTATTATTTTTTACATTAAAAAATGGGTTTTGTATGTTCTTAGCTGACACTGGATAGACCAAACGCTAAGTTCGCACACAAGTTTTATTACGGCTGGGAATATGTAGGTAAGTCCGCGGATGGGGTCACGAGGAAGCAGAGAGAGGAGGTGGTGTGCTCTTCTTGTTGGCTGGGATGTAACTGAAGGTCCTGGTCGCGAAGGCAAGGAGCTGCGAGGAGGTCCCTGGGAATTTGGGTCAGGCAGAGTCAGGTCACCAAAGCTGTGTGGCGTGGCCTTTAGGGGTGATTAGCCAGGTGGCGTGACGGCAACCTTAGAGTCACTACAGTACTCCCCTTTTCACAAAAAACTAAAATATTAATAATAATTCGGGAATGACAAAGCCCCTGAACTATTGCATATGGAAGAACTGTGGGCGATGAATAAGCCGTCCCGAGCGCGTCGTGTAGCCCTCAGGAACGAAACCGTCCCATAGACCGCCCCGCACTCGCTGTCCCTCGAAGGTGATTCCACGGCAACGGTTTGTAAGGTTGCCGGTAGGGCAGGATGCGGGAAGTCTGAACCGTCAGTTCTGCAGAAGGGAATCAACTGGTGGGAGGGGGGGGGAAAGGGAGGGGAGTGAGGATAAGGTGTTTGGGGTAAGGTGCTGGGTCAGTGTAAGATAGGATGGGAATTGGGGAAGGTGTTGTGAGCGGGGCAGGTGTAGGATGAGGAACTGGGCGTGGGGAAGGTATTGTGAGTGGGCAGGTGTAAATGAGGATTGGGGGTGGGGGCAGGTGTTTGTGGAGTGGGGCAGGTGTAGGCTGAGGAGGGGGAATAGGGCTTGGTGGAGGATGGGGGGGGGCCCCGAGGTGAGGGGTGGCGACGAGGACGCAAGATCTCCGGGCTGAGGAGAGGTTTGAAGAGAAAGGGAGGGGGAACCCCCCGTACGGGGCCGGGGGGATGATGACAAAACGGGGTGAGGGAGTGGTGATGATCTGAAGGAGGAGAAGGGAACGGACGACGGGTTTGAACATTATGAGGGAGGAGGGGATAAGGAGTGAAGGAAGGAGATGAGCCACCTTCACTCCGGTCCCCTGAAGTCAACATAAGGGTGCCCACGAACTTTGTCGAGGTGACTGCTTCTCGGAGCGGCGCAGGGCACGGAAGGGACCCTTATAGAGTGGGTTCAGGGGTCTCGTATGGGCGTCCGTCCGCAAGAACATGTGTGTCGCTGTTTGCAGTTCCGGCGGGAGGTGAGTGGGACGCGGCAGAGGCGTACGTGGGGGCGTGGGCCGTAGTGCAGCCATGGCCTGCCGAAGCGCCGGGAGGAAGGAGAGGGCGTTGCTGGCATCCGTCACTGGGGTGAACTGGCACGGAAGTCGCAGGTCTTCACCATACACCAGCTCCGCCGGAGTGTGATGAATATCTTCCTTCTCCGTCGCTCTGAGTGTGAGGAGGAGGATGGGAAGGGCGTCTACCCAGCTTGTTGGGTGTGGCTGGGCCCAGATGGCTTCCTTCAGGCGTCTGTGGAAACGCTCCACCATTCCGTTGGCTTGAAGGTGATACGCCGTAGTACGCTGACGGCGTGTTCCCAGGAAAGCCAGCAGGTCAGCCCAAGCATGGGACTCAAATTGCACTCCTTGATCCGCGATGAGAGTGACAGGCGGCGACTGTGCTACCCAACCCGACAGGAAATGAGCAGCCGTGCACTCCGCTGTACTATCAGGCATGGGTATAGCGGCGCCCCAACGGGTCACTCTGTCCACACACGTCAGCAGGTAACGGTGACCGCGGGAGGCCGGCAAGGGACCCACCAGGTCGACATAGATGGTGTGAAATCATTGGGTGGGCGTGGGGAAGATGTGGAGAGGGGCTCGTGTGTGTCGGTGAATCTTTGCCGTTTGACAGGCAAGACAGGCCCTCGTCCATTCCTTGACGTCACGTCGCATCCCAGGCCATACCGCTCGCCTGCTGATGACGCGATGGGTACCGAGGATACCGGGGTGGTTCAGGGAGTGGTAGTGATTGAACACTGCCCTGCGGAGTTGATTGGTGATGAATGGGCGTGCGTGGCCACACGATACATCACACCAGAGTTTGGCCGCGGAGTTGGGGACGTCATGCAGGACCAGGTGGAGCGCTATGGGCCCCTCTATCAGGATTCGCAACTCAGGGTCTCCCTCCTGTGTCGCTGCCAGTGCCGCGTAATCTAACGGCGCAGGCATCGTGACCGCGGACATCGTCCGAGGGGTTGTATCGCAGCGGGAGAGAGCGTCGGCCACGGTATTGTCCTGCCCCGGGATATGACGAATGTCTGTAGTAAACTCTGATATATAAGCCAGCTGTCTGGAGACCCGGGGGGTGAAACTTTCGCCAGATGTACCATGGCGTGGTTAGTGGCTTGTGATCTGTCAATACTGTGACAAACTCCCTGCCCTCCAGGAAGTGACGTAAGTGTCTCACGGCCTCATACACCGCCAACAGCTCCCTATCGAAGGCGCTGTAGAGGCGTTGGGAAGGCTCCAAATGCTTGCTGAAGAAAGCGAGAGGGCGAAGCTCGTCCTCCACCTTCTGCTGGAGGACAGCGCCCACCGCTTATGCTGAGGCGTCAGTAGTGAGGACGGTGGGGGCATTGGGGACTGGGTAGGCGAGGAGCGTCGTGGAAGCGAGTTGTTGCTTGATGCTGTTGAACGCTCCCTCGGCTTCATCAGTCCACTGCAGGGGCTTCGGTGAGTTTTTATTTACCCCCTTCAGGAGGTCATGTAAGGGGGCGAGCCGAGCGGCAGCTTGGGGAATGAAGCGGTGGTAATAATTAATTACCCCCAGAAATTCCCTGAGCTTCCTGACCGTATGGGGCCGCGGGAAGTCCGTGATCGCTGACACCTTCTGCGGGAGAGGAGATAAGCCTGACGTGACTCTGTGGCCCAAGAAGTACAACGCCGGAGCACCCAACACACACTTCGCTGGGTGGATCCGTAAACCAAACTCCTGTAGGCAAGTTAGCAGCTGGCGCAGGTGGAGTTCGTGCTGTTGGTGCAACGATGAGGCGACAAGGATGTCGTCGATGTACACCACGACGAAGTCGAGTCCCCTGACTACTTTATCCATAAAGCGCTGGAAGGTCTGAGCCGCATTGCGTAGTCCGAAGTTCATGTAGGGGTACTCAAACAGACCGAAAGGCGGCGTCACTGCAGTCTTCGGCACGTCCTCTTCAGCCACGGGGATCTGGTGGAAGGCCCTTAGAAGATCAATCTTCGAAAAGACTGACCGCCCATGCAACATGCTGTGAAAATCCAACACATGTGGAATAGGGTAACGGTCCGGCCGAGTAATGGCGTTGAGAGCCCTGTAGTCGCCGCACGCGCGCCATTCGTCTTCTTGGGCCTTCGGTACCATATGTAGAGGTGAAGCCCAGCAGCTGTCGGAAGATCGTATGGTCCCCTCCTGCAGTAAGTGCTCAAACTCCTTTTTTGCCACCTGGAGGCGTTCAGGAGTCAGGCGTCGCGGGCGAGCAAAACAAGGAAGACCCGTCGTGGCGATGGTGTGTGTTACCTTGTGATCCCCTTTAGCGGGGCTGGAGCGCTGAGAAGTGAGGAGAGGGAAGTCCTCGAGAAGAGCGTCGTACAGGACTGGCTGGCGTAGGTGTGTCAGGAGGAGCGCTCGCTGTCCGCAGGGCACAGTAGGAATGACCGTGTTGGTTGGGCGATGCAGTAAACGTTCGCGCCGGGAATCAACGAGCAAGTCGTGGAAGGAGAGGAAATCCACACCCAGGATAGTCTGATCCACCTCAGCCACCACTAAGGACCAGATGAAGGGCGAGGCAGGCGTGAAGGAGAGGCGGAGAGTCCGCGTACCATTACGTGGCGATTGGGGTGTTACTGGCTGCAGAAGGCCGTAGCGGTGCTGGGTTGGGCGAGGCGATCATCTGACTAGGGCGGCACCACACTGACCTCCGCCCCTGAATCCACCGGTAACGCATCCCCGACAGCGTGTCGGCCCACCCAAAGCAGCGTCCGGCGGCCAGGGAGTCGTGGCGGCGGAGACGGAGGCGCTGCAGGAGACTGGGTAGGCGACGCGGTCGTGGGGTGATACGCTCTGTGGTGGGTTGATTAGGGGCGGAGGGGCACGGCTGGACTTGTGCAGAAAGTCGTGCGGCAATATGTAGGGACTCGGGCGGGTTATTCGTCCGGATGACACGGCCCGGAGAGTTTTCTCGTGGGTGGAGGCCCGAGAGGGGGGGGGCGGGAGACATGTGCGCATTTACCGACTCCCGCGCTGGTCGTTTCCCTGACCACGAACATGGAGGTTGACAATTCCTGGCTGCCGCGCCGAAGCGACCATGGTAATAACAATACTTGCGGCTCGTAGGTGAGTGGAGGGTTGAGAAGGGCGGCCTCTAATCTTTGAATGGCAGCAGCCATGTCGGAGAGACAGGCGTCCGTGGAAGAACTGTGCGCCAGGTGCATCGCCATGGCCCGCCGCGCTCCGTGTCTCTCTAGCGCACTGAGGATTTTTGTGGAAGCGGCAGGAGTGTCACATGGGGTAAACATCGTGGACGGCCCGGACCCCGTCGAGGCGCTGCAGGCACAGGGAGTGCTGGGTGGGCAGAAGAGGGGGGGGACGAGGTGTAGGCCGCCGCGAATTTTGTCCACGAGCTCAGAGTATTGGTTGACGTTGACCGGGCCCTGTAAGCCCGCTAGCTGCACGCGGACTGGGTGGGGCATGAGGCTGGTGTGACAGTAACGAAGCATTACCTCGGGACAATGAGAAACCCGCCGCTCTGTTCAGGTCCTGCATACGGGAGAGAAACGCCGATGGGCGACGACCGTCATACTGTAGCGTGTCGAGCTCTGCCACGTAAGCCTCGCACAACTTCCAAGGGCGCGCGAACGAGGGCACTTTTCACCACTCATATTTCCCGTCAGCCGGAGGAGTTGTAAGCACTGAGAGAGATACGGGCAGTGACGTCCGATGGTATCGCACTGACAAGAGCTTGAAACTTATGGAGGTTCGTGATGTCTGGGGAGCCCGCCCACACAGCTTCAATGTGTAATAACCAGTGGCAATGTCATATGTGAAAGCCGGCAAGCGGAGTGCACCGTAATTACTCATCGTGTCGTAGCTACACTCGGGGTCACCAACTGTTCACTCCCCGCTGTATCATCTATAATCCCGCCGCAATAAACTTGTATGAGGAACCAGTGTTTGGTATAACCCGTGTCTAACTGTAGTGCGCTCTCAGCTAGACACGGGTTATACCAAGCACTGGTTCCTCATACAAGTTATTGCGGCGGGATTATAGATGAGTACAGCGGGGAGTGATGCTTATACGCGGAAACACAGAGGGACGAGTGTGTGATGTCTCGCTGTGAGGGTAGGTAGCTGACTGCCGCCTCCCGGACACCCCGTGCTAGACCAAAGGGGGATTTGTTCTCAGTCAGGTCTCGGAAGGCGTGACCTGACGGGTGATTAGCCAGGTGCAAGGCGTGTACTGCAGGGTCATTAGCCAGCTGTCGCTACAGTGCTCCACAGTTGGATGTCTTGTGTACTTCGTCATAAAAGCCTGGAATGATATTAATGCAGAAATAGTAATCAAGTCATTCAAGAAGTGTGGCATATCGAATTCATTGGATGGTATGGAGGACGACCACTTGTGGGAAGATGAAGTGTGAAGAGGAAGCCGAAGCTGAAGCCACACCATCTGATTCGGAAGTTGATCCATACGATGACTGTCTAACAACTATATCACAAGATGTCATTGATAAACTTTTGATGTCAGATGATGAACATGAATATAATTTTGAAGGATTTTAAAGTCATAACTATTTAGTTAGATTTAGAATTATATAAAACAATTTTTTTTTTTTTTTTTAAGAACTTATTATTCTACCTACTCCTATATATATTCAAATTTTTAATATGTTTTTAGATGTCAATAAAATTTTAAGACCACCATATGTGCTGTTTGTACCTAACCTTGTATAAGCCGAGTGGTCTACCTTGGAGGGTAGTCTTATACGACGAGTATAGCCCAAAACCTATGTTTTTACTAAAATTTTGGGGTCGTCTTATACACCGAGTCGTCTTATACGCAGCCATATACGGTACTGAAAAATATTCCTGGATCCAAATCCGGACACAAATTAAATCCCAAAATAAATTAACTTAACTACAGTAAACTGATCCAAACTGGTTAACTACATGGAAGACATTGGAGCATTTAATGAAGGTCAACATGGCTTCAGACAATGCCGTTTCTGCCTCTCACAATTGCTGACTCATTACGAGAATGTTTTGCAGAAACATTCAGGATGGTGACAATGTGGATGTCATATATCTCGACTTCGCCAAAGCATTTGATAAAGTTGACCACGGATTCTCTCCCGCAAGATAAAAAAGCTTGGGATAAGTGGCAAGCTTGGAGAATGGCTACATAGCTTACTTTCCGACAGAGAACGAGTAGTGGTCGAAGGGGAGCTATCAGATGCCAGCAGTGTTGTCAGCGGTGTCCCTCAGGGCTCGGTCCTAGGCCCCCTGCTCTTCCTCATTATGATAGGGGATATAGATAAAGATCTGGCACACTCAACCGCTACATCCTTTGCCGACGACACAAGAATAACAAAGAAAATTTGTGCACAACCAGATACTCAGCTACTGCAACAAGACTTAGATAGGAATAATATGGTCCTAAATGGAGACAAGTTTGTGTGGTTAAAGTATGGAAACCAAGTTGAAATCAAAACCTCGACAAAATACTATTGCAGCCAACAGGAAATAGTAGCCAAGGAGGTGGTTAAAGATTTAGGTGTTAATATGAGCAATGATGCTAACTTTTCTGACCACATCATATCAATAACAGCAAAAGCAAGGCAGCTATCAGGCTGGATCCTGAGACCTTCCAAACCAGGAGTGTACAGTGTATGCTGACTCTTTGGAAGTCACTGGTGCTACCACACCTAGAATACTGCTGTCAGCTCTGGTCACCACATAAAATATCCGAAATTACTGCACTAGAAGCTCCCCAAAGAACTTTCATAAACAAGATCTACGGAGTTGAACACCTAAATTACTGGGAGAGATTCAGGACACTGCACCTGTTTTCGCTTTAGAGACGCAGAGAAAGATACGTCGTCATTTATCTTTGGAAAATTTTGGAAAACAGGATACCAAACACAAATGTGCAAGAAACAGTGCACCCCAGGAGAGGAATGCTGTGCTACATGTGCACCACCCCAGGAGCATCTCATAAGAGTTAGAACTCTGACACACCACAGCTTCACCTTCAGTGGTACAAGATTATTCAACTGCATCCCAACAAAACTAAGGAACATGAGGGGTGTCTCACCCGACACCTTCAAGTACAACTTGGATGCCTGGCTGGCCAATATACCAGACCAACCGCCAACACCAGGATACACCAGCTACAACTGAAATAGTCTCCTGCACTGGATCAAGGAGGAGAGAGCTGTCTGGTAACAGTGGAGATCCGTCTCAGCTGCGTCAATAACTGAACGAAATACTTCACAGGTATGAAAGGTAAGGTAAAGGTAACCCTCTCTAATTTGAACTAAAAGGGGGAGACCTGGGTCAAATTAGCCAAAAGTCCAAAATTATCTGATGGTTACCTCTAGCTCCTCCACACAATAAGAACTCACTTAAACATGCCCAAACAGCATATTGTATTACTTGTACTCACTAAAACATGGCTGATACTGAAATCTTGAAATGCATCACTACTGTACACTGAGCACTCCGGCGTCACTGATAGTAATAATCCACAAATAATCCACTTCAAGGCTAGAGAGGCAAAAAAAAGAACACGTGGTTGTATGAGGGAGCACTCTGCGGGGATATGTTGCCAGAGGAGAGTGCGCGAAAGACTGAGGCAGCTACGGCCTGCATGGGAGAGGTTGGACTCACACTAGTAAGGCCCGGATAATTCTATAGAAATTGTTGAAAAATTTGAAAAGGCCTTAAACAGTCAAAATTTTGAAGGTT